>CM047817.1:43667181-44267181 GCA_026214975.1 Gentiana macrophylla
CCTAGTAAGCCAGGACAACCGCCATTATCGATTCGAGTATAAGAATATGAATAATAATCAAGTTTATCAAGGAAATACCTCTAATCAGAATTTACAATCATTGCAAGATCTATCCTCGGCATACCACTCAAAGTATACGGTAACTCAAAGTTCAACTCAACTGCGAAAGGGTTGAAAAATGGGAAAAGCGATGGAAAATATGATGGGTGTAGTATCTACTCAAGCTAAGAATATGGAAACAATGATGACTTCATAGGTTCGATCGGTAAGGATATGAGTTCAATGAAAACATCTATGAGTGGACATGATACGAGAATGAGAGCGATAGAAGCTTCGTTAAGGAATATGGAAGATCATTTGAGTAGGGAAGGTGAGCGTAACATGATGTAGACCTCTGGAGGATTACCAAGTAATCTTGAAAGAAACCCAAAGCGGTAAATGTTGTGAATTCAGAAGTAGGAAACTTTATGGTAGTAATGGAGTAGAAAACTTGGGAATAATGAAGTAGAAAATGATTTAGATAGAAAAATGAAGAGACTAAAGATGAACTTGACTTTACGGATGAGGAAGAAGAAATCATAGAGAATTTCTTGAAAAGGAATAGAAGTTTGGAACTGAGAAGGAAGGTGAAAAATGGGTAAAAATCCTAGAATTTTGAAAGACCCATGGATAAAGATTTAAGGAATCTATTTAAGGAACATGTTAGAGTAGAAGATAAAGAAAACAAGGATGAAAAGCAGGAAGAAGTGAAGAAGGAATCGAAGTAGAGATTGATTCGAGGAACAAATTAAAGAAAAATTCAGAACACGAAACATGGCGATCAAGTAATACTCCAAAGGATAAAGGAAAAGAGAATGACTTGAACCAAGGTTATAGATTTAGAGTCTTTACCTTTTCCACACAAAGATCGAATTAAAAGATTAAGGCGATCAGTATGCTCGTTTCCTTGATACTTTTCGTCATATTCATGTTAATATCCACATTATCGAAGCTCGATAAATATTCTGCCTATGGAAAGTTTTGAAAGATATACTATCAAATAAGAAAAAATTAGAGAATATGAGAATATATGCCTAAATGAAGAATGTTCGCATTCTGCGGCATAAGTTACCGCCTAAGTGAAAGATCTGGAAGTTTTACGATTCCATGTGAAATTGGAGGATTTACTGTTTAAGAAGGTCTTATGTGATCTTGGAGCTAGTATAAATCTCATGTCTTATGAGGATTATAGAAAGCTAGGCATAGGAAAGCTTACTAAGGTGAAATGACTCTGCAAATGGCGGATAGATCGATTAAGTACCCTAAAGGAATTATTGAGGACATATTGGTTAAGGTAGACAAGTTCTATTTTCCAGTAGACTTTGTAGTTATGGAAATGGAAGAAGGATTTTTTAGCGCCACTTATCTTAGGGCGTCCATTTCTAGCTACTGGGAGAACTTTAATCGATGTTGGAAAGGATAATTAATTTTGAGAGTCAATGAAGATGAAGTTGCTTTCAATATTTTCAAAGCTATGAACCATCAATATACATCACACGAATCATGTTCTTTTATAGAAGATATTTCATTACATACTATGATAATCGATTACCAACTTTTGAAAATGATTAGAAGAATGCTTAACTCTATCTATCTATCTGAGAAGATGAGGAAGACATTGAAATGAAAGAGATAATCATTTCTCTAGATGAAAGCGTTTTACTTTTAAACTACCATGGCATAAGTATTTGGAGTTAGAACTAGAAGGACCGGTTCTTAAATCGTCAATAGAAGATCCGCCTAAGAATGCGGAATTGAAACCGTTACCTTTAAATACGAAATATGCTTTTCTTGAAATTGATAATCTTTTACCAATTATTATTTCATCAACATACTTAGCAGAGCAACAAGAAGGTCAATTACTTAGAATGTTGAAAGCATAAGAAAGCTTTTGGATGGGCGATTGCCGATATTCGAAGTATTAGCCACGAGATATGTGCTCGTAAGATAATTCTAAAATAAGATGCTAAACCTTGTATTCAACATATAGCGCCGCCTCAACCAATTCTGATTAATCGTTAAGAAAGAGGTTATTAAGCTATTAGAAATGGGAATAATTTTTTCTATATCGGATAGTGAATGGGTAAGTCCAACTCAAGTTGTACCAAAGAAAGGAGGTTTCACGGTGAAAGAGAATGATAAGAATGAATGGATCCCGACAAGGAAATTACGAGGATATCGAATGTGCATTGATTTTAGAAAACTAAATGATCATACTAAGAAAGATCATCATCCACTTCCATTCATAGTGCAAATGTTGGAGGCGTTTAAGTGGACATAAGTATTCTTGTTTCTTAGATGGTTATTGAGTTATTCTGAGATATTCATTGCGGCGAGGAGATAGGAAAAGACTACTTTCACTTGTCCTTATGGAACTTTGCTTATAAAAGAATGCCGTTTGGTTTATGTAATGCTCACCTTTCGTTTCAAAGATGTATGATGTCTATATTTTACGATATGGTTGAGAAATTCTTAGAAATTTTTATGGATGACTTTAGTGTTTACGGAGACTCTTTTAATGGTTATTTGTTACACTTAGAGCAGTGTTACAGTATTTGTGAGGATACCAATTTAGTGCTTAATTGGGAAAAATGTCATTTGATGGTATCGAGGAAGGAATTGTACTAGGTCATAGAATCTCGAAGTAGGAATTGAAGTTGATAAAGCTAAAGTCGAGGTAATCGAAAAATTGCCTCCACCGGTTAATCTAAGGACTCAAGAGGATTTCTTGGACATGCGAGGATTTTATAGGAGATTTATTTTGATTTTTCAAAGATAGCAAAACCTCTAAGTCATTTGCTTGAAAAGAAGTATCTTTTAATTTTGATAGTAAATGTATGGAAGCATTTAAGACCACAAGCGAAGTTGATTCTTGCACAGTATTGGTAGCACCAAGCCAGGATTTACCTTTGAGATTATGTGTGATGCAAGCGATTTATTTGTAGGAGCTATTTTAGGTCAAAGATATAATAGAATTCTCAAAGCTATTTACTATGCATCTCATACGTTAAATGCGACTCAAGCTGAATTATGCAAGCTTCTGAGGAAAAAGAATTTGTTGGTGTAATTTTTGCCTTAGATAAGTTTAGATCGTATATTGTTGGCTCTAAGGTAATAGTTTATCTGAGATCATTCGACATTGAAATATTTACGTCTTCTTAGATGGATTCTCTACTTCAAGAATTTGATATTGAGATTAAAGATAAAAAAGGAAGTGAGAATGTAGTAGTGGATCATCTAAGTAGAATGGAAATTGAGGAAGAAATAGGAAATGAAATTAAAGATTCATTTCTGATGAACAACTATTTAGAATCGATATGCCTTCAACCATGCGAGTTATTAAAGAAAAGAATTCCTTCTAAGGAAAATTCACCTTGGTTTGGAGATATCATTAACTCTTAACTTTGTGATTACATTCCGTCTCATTGGACTTGCTTGAGAAAAGAAGTTCTTTTACGACTTAAAATTTTATTCTTGGGAGGAACGGATCTTTTTAAGTAAATGTTAGGATGGGATAATTAGAAAATGTGTGCTGATAATGAAATTTTAAGTGTTTTATCGTTTTGTCATGATCGTGAGGCGGGGAGGTCATCATGGAGGTTGGAAAAGCGCTTTTAAAGTCTTGCAATGTGGTTTTATTGGCCTACACTTTATAAAGATGCGTATACATATGTTAAATCTTGTGAATCATGTCAAAAATGGGGAAATATATCGAAAAAACATGAAATGCCTATGCAACCTATTTTAGCATGTGAGTTATTTGATGTTTGGGGTATAGATTTCATGGGACCTTTCACTATATCGTTTGGAAAAAGATTTATTCTTGTAATGGTAGATTATGTTTGAAATGGGTAGAAAGTGAAGCTCTTCCCACTAATGATACCAAGGTTGTCATACGATTCCTTAAAAGAACATATTCACTAGATATGGCATTCTAGAGGCGATCATTAGTGATAGAGGTTCACTTTTGCAATCGACCATTTACTAAGTTAATTGAAAAATATGGTGTAGCATAAGTTAGGAACACCTTATCATCCATAAACCGGTGGTCGGAGTAGAGGTGTCGAATAGAGATTAAAAGAATCATAGAAAAAGCAGTGGATTCAAACCGTAAAAGCGGCGGTTAGACTAGATGATGCGTTATGGGCATCTGAGCGACTTTTAAAACTCCGATTGGCTGTTCTCCCTACAAATTAGTCTTTGGTAAATCTTGTCATCTCCCAGTAGAGTTAGAACACCGAGCCTTCTGGGCTATTAGATTTCTGAATTTCGATCCTAAGGCTGTCGGTGATCATAGACTACTTCAGTTAACAGAATTAGAAGAATTTCGCCTTGATTCATATGAGAATGCTCGAATCTACAAGGAATGCACGAAATCCTTCCATGATAAGAGAATCTATAGTCGTGAGTTCCATGTAGGTGATCGAGTGTTATTGTACAATTCACGTTTAAAGTTGTTTCCAGGAAAGCTTAAATCAAGATGGACAGGACCATTTAAAGTAACACGAGTTTATAAATCTGGGTGTTGAACTAAGCGATGGGAATACAACTTTTATAGCCAATGGTCACGAGGGTGAAACTATTTTTGGAAGGTGAAGAAGTCTCTCATAAATGAAGTGATGTTCTTGATCGACCCTCCAAAGACTTAAAAAAGCGATTACTCTGAAAAATTTGAAAGTATCAAATTACCAGGTTTTATCTTTACTTTTATATGTCTAAACTAGTTTCGTCTTTTACGGATAGGCGTAAAAGAAGCTGGATGTCTTTTTAGATAGATTAGGAGTTTTGTTTTGCTTTTGAAGTTTGGTTTTGATAAAGATATTGCCTTTACTATAGAAGCTTTAGTTTTGGAAAGAACAAGCAATTGTTGAGAGAGAAAAATTGAAAGAAGTTTGTAATGAGTGCGTCGAGAAGCTCGATAAAGAGAAGGGCTAAGTT
This sequence comes from Gentiana macrophylla, assembly GCA_026214975.1. NCBI lineage: Eukaryota > Viridiplantae > Streptophyta > Magnoliopsida > Gentianales > Gentianaceae > Gentiana > Gentiana macrophylla. The sequence continues at coordinate 43,672,159 of CM047817.1, forward strand.
TTTAGGAAGTGCGAGAATCTGTGGAAAGATTGAACCACGATTGGGCAATGTGGGAAAAATATAACTCAATCTCGAGTGAGTGTTTGAATGTAATTAAGAAGGAGCGATTATGTGGTTAACCGAAAATCGATGGACTTCAGACTTAATTCAAGCGCTACGTTTCTAAGATTTAGTTTGCTTGAGCGGTATGTTAGAAATGGAGTTTGTAGAAATTGAAGAATTAGAAACCCCGTAAGTTCAAGTCTTTTATTGCTTTTAGTTTTATAAAATTTTTGCATAACTTTGAAAATTTTATAAAATTGGATCTTTATAAAATTAAGGAGTTTTATAAAAGTTTTATAAAAAGTTTTTAAGTTTTAGATATTTTATAAATTAATATAAATTTATTGAATTTTTATAAACTTTTAAATAAGTTTTATAAAGATTTTATAAATTTTGAGAAATTGTTATAAAATTTATAAATTTTATTTTATTTTATTAAGTTTTATTGAGTTTTATAAGTTTTATATAAAAAAAAAATAAAAAATAAAAATTGAAAAAATCATAAAAATTTCACACGGACCGATCCAGCCCTTATCGAGGACCGATCGGGTTCGATTTAACCTAAAAGTGCGGGATCTTTTCTTCTTCTTCATTTCTCCTCTTTTCTTCAAACAACGACCACTTTCCACCACCTCCACCCCAAAAATTTTCTTTTCTCTTCAAAATACAAATTACACTAAACCATTACATATATTCTTCCTCTTTCTCTCTCTCTTCACCACAAGTGAAAAATTTGAAAAAGATCGAACACAAGCTCAATTTCATCCCGGTGGCTTATCGACTTTTCCGGCCACTTTTCACCGTTTGTTCACTATAAGGTATAATTTGTTTACTCTAGTTATCAATTTCATGATTTTTATAATTTTAGATTTATTTTCAACTATTTTGATTTTTAAGTGTGTTGTGACATTTTATTTGTGTTGTTTTTGTTTGTGTTTTTTGTTTTTTTATTATTATTCCAAAATTAGTAGAATGGCCTCATCAGTCGAAAAATCTACAAAGCGAAAGCCTAATATTCAATAGAAGTACGGTCGTAGAGTCTTAAGATTTAACACGGAAGAAGAATTTGTTAGTTTCTTTCTTCTGACTTCACTTCAAGCTAAGAATGCTTATAAGAATATCTATAGTAAATGTGGAGTTGTGTTGGAAAGAGGCTTAGATTTTGATGACTTAGGAGAGGAAGTTAGGCGTATTTTTGCGAGGCGCCAATGGTTGGATTTTGCATTTCGAGAGGGACAGGAGAGATCAATACTACCTTAGTGGCGAGTTTTATGCGATTCTGTCTACTTTGACACCAGCTTTGAGGTAGTATGATAGAGTCTATTCCCTTAGAGTCTAGACATGTGTCTTTTAGTCGGAACTTATTAATCTTTGTTCTAGGGTAGAAAGTTTTCGGATGAAGAGGATTACAATTTGTTTATGGATTAGATGATCTGCTATGTATGAAGCTGATTGCCTCACAGAGCTCGAGAGGAGTTTGATGCTCTGGTGAGTGGGTGGACAAGATTTAATTATGGGAAGTGTTTTAGAGATCGAGGGCAATCAAAAGATTTTTGAGCCATACTCTCTATCCACTACCAAACACACGCCTTTGGTAAAGAAGATTTATGCATTACTTGGGCGATGATTCATGATATTAAGGTGGATGTGGGGAAAATCATGTATAGAAGGGTTTTGAGTTTATTATTCTTGCCAAGGCGAGGAGTCACATGTACTTTCACTGGCTTTATTTGGATTTATGTCGTAGATCGGGAGTTCGCTTTCTATCTAACGATAAGTTAACTATGGCGAGATGAGTCACGATAGGCCCTGAGTGCGAGGAGGTCTCGAGAGGGTTCGATAGACTCGATAGTTAGGCGTAGTGCACCTCCACCGATTCCACGATTTGACATTTTCATCTTTTACGGCGGCGGCGATCTTCTTTTCCAAACACCATTACATACGATATGTTTCAATCTTTAGTGTCGGATGTAGCCGAGGGGCAGGCTAATATGGCTTTGTTCTTTGGCGAGTAAGCGGTGGAGTGATGATTTACGTAGAGGATGTTGAGACATGGCGGATGCATCTTGATCCTTCTTTCGATAAAGCGCCTATCCATACATCAATCGACCCATATACTTTACGAGAATGGATAGCACCTATTCCACCATCTCGAGCTTTCATCATATGCCAAATCCTTTTGGAAGCCGATCTAGTGGTCGGGTGTCTTTTATCTGAGTTCTCGAAGTCTTTATTACATCTAGGCGGGAGGATTTTGGATTTTGCAAGGATGGCGTCAAGTATGAGTTCGTTAGGTCTCGGCTTGATTCGATTCGGACCACGACTACGTTTCCACTGACCCGATTCGTCATCGGTTCCAAGTTTGAATGATCCGTTTATCGGTGAGGATGATGATGTTGACATTATTTGATTTCGTACAACTTTGTTAGTTTTAAACATTTTCTGTCTGTTTATTTTATTTTCCGCATTTTAACTTTATTAAATACTAAGTTTGCTAATTTAATAGTTTTTCGTTTTCATAATCGTTTTTTGTCATAATAGTAGATTTAATCACTTTTAATAGTATTTAAATATTTCATCAAAAATCTAAAAAAAAAAAAAATATTTACGTATGTCGTTTTTAAAATGTAATTCGTGTATCGGTTATCCGTATCAGTTAGATAATCTTTAGTAACTTTTTTAAACTCTAATAGCCATGAGCCTATTAAAGATAAACAAGCAAACTTGAATTTTACAACTTTGTACACGGTGAAACCATTTTAAAGCCGGACCGGTCGGTCGAGTTTGAGGACCGATCCGGGAGTTCATTTTGCTTAGTCATCTTGAAAGTGTTAGTATGCATGCACGTGTACTCTAATTTTTTGACTATTTAAGGGAAGAGAGTGAAAGTAAATAAATTGCAAATTCACTTATTACTTTCATCTTTCACTCTCTGTGTTTTTAATCGACTTAAAATGTCAAACCGGTCATCACCGTCGATCAATTCATACGATCCGGAGGCATTAGATGTTTTGTCCCGAGTCTAGCGCTTCAAATGTTAATTTATTGGTGAATGCGAGGTTTGCAAATTCTCAATTTTAGTTGAAAGGTATCAACTATGAAAAATTGATCGATCGAGGAAGGATTTAATTCGAGAATAGAGGTTGGAGAAAGTTTGTAAGGAATCAAGAGGTAGGATTAATGTTTTTATCGTTAGGGAATTTTATTCCGCTCTCTCTTGTGAAATCTTGTCGATCCGTCACAACTTGTATCCGTCCGTGGTACACTTATTCACTTTTCACCTCGTATTATCAATCATATTTACGAAATACCGATTTTCAATCAAATCCATAATCTTCATTTTGAATATCAATGGGCATTAGGGAACTCCTTTGCGTTGTCAACTATGTCACGGAAGCTTTTCCATATTTGTTTCGAGTTCGATCAAAATTACGACTCTGCCACTTGACTCTCACGCTTTCGTACGAGAGCATGGAAACACTTCATTAACTCACGAGTCTATCCGACTAGTGACTTTGCGTGGAGTTAGTGATAGTGAGATACTTTTGTTGTTTGCGTTGATAAGTGGAGCTCGTGTGGGTGGGGATTTTGATTTTTAAAGGCGATGAGCTTTGCGGTGGAGCGTTATAATAATGGAAGGCCGATGCCTTTTGCTTGGTTAATTTCAAGGTTATGTATTCATTTGAATGAAGTCCTGAAATTGCTTTCGACGAGATATATCCGTCTCGTGATTATCGTGAAGATTGCTACGGTGGAGAATCCGGGTTGTTAAGTCAACTATTTGAGATAGTTGTTAGTGGTTTTATTTAATTTAGTTTAAGGTTGGTTTGCTTTAATAAGTTAGAGTTGATTAAGGTTAGTAAGTTAGTTAGTAAGTTTGTTTTATTTTGAATTTTTAGTGTGTAATAGTTTCTTTTTGTTTAATATATATGTTGTTTGTTTTAATATCGCGTGTTATCGATGTTTATAACGATCATCTATAATTTTAATTTAATTTTGAACCTACTTGTTCATACTCATTTGAACATCGGGATGATCTTAAACGTAAGTAAGTGGGAGTAGAGTTAGGTTTGAAAATTTCATTAAAATTACAGAAAAAATTAAAAAATTTATAAAATATAACCTTTTTCATATAAATTAGTACTTTAATTACTTATTTCTTAGTTTTAATTTTCTTGAATGATTTAAGTTAGTTAATATATATGAATAAAAATGATATAAATTGAGAAGATTAATTTTGATTTAGTAAAATATATTAGATATATTATGAATATGTTTTATATCTTTTATAAGATTTTAAGATTTTGAGTATGTATAACTAAATAATTTTTGTCAAATATTTCTTTTATGGAATTATTCAAGTAATTTTATATTTATAAATAAATTTTTAGATAAATTTCTTTTCAAGATAAATTATGAATTTGGAATCAAAATTAGGAATGATGATTTTTGGACATGGCAAAAAATATAAGCTATAGCCAAAATAAGCTCATGAATAAAATTTCCAATTTTGACCCCACCTCGATTTTTAAAAGTGATCAAGACCTCACTCGGAATTTAGCCATTTTGATTAACTAGAAATTTCCGACCCTTAGCTTGTTTTGAGTCTATATTTCTTTGACATCCTTCGAGTTTATGCGTCTTATGAGAGGAGATGATGACAAAAAGAGTTAAGAGTTGAGAAAAAATGGTATATCTTTGAGATTGGAATGGGTAGATAGGTCTAATATAGATGTTCTCACCTCATGGCGCTTGCAAAATAGGTGATTTTGGCAATGAGTTGAGATATGTTAGTGTCTATGAAAAAATTATATTAAATTAAAGCACCATTTATTTTACGAGAATTAGTCAAATATCAATTATCTTCCTATCTTTGATCGATAATATATAAATATTAATAATGCACGATGATGATAGTAGTCAATTTAGGGTATTATCTCGAAATGTCTATTCTTTGGGAATGAAGGCATAAGTCGAATCAAAAGATCTCAAGAATGATTACGGGTTTAAGAAACCGGACTCGTAATTTTAGATCGAAAGAGTAGTACTCCGATCAATCTTGATGAAGCAATGCTTGTAAAATTTGATTTTTTACACACACTCACGCTTTAGTTCTTCTTATTATTATTATAAAAAAATATAAAAAAAAAAGAGAGAGAAAATCGAAAAATAGTTGGAATAAAGGATGTTACTAATTGGGCTATTTTTGATCAAGAATGTGAAGGCGTGAGATGCATCGACTTGCCTCTTTCTCTTTTGATTTCTTTTTCTATCTTTTCGATTAACCGATGTCTATCCTAATATATTATAAGCCATTGTATCTTTATCTAACTTAGTTAATGATTCGGAAATTCGTAATAATCAAGATGAAAGTAATTCTAATATTTTATTTATATTTATGAATTATTGCATGCATGTTTTCATCGATTAACATTTGATATTTAATTTATTTAAGTTATATAAACTTTCTCTCTTATTAAATTTCTATAAAAGTCATAACTTATATGTTTGTAATATTAATGATATATATTACTTTTGAAATTTTAATTTGATCAATTATATTATTTATTTATATATTAAAGCTTATTTTTGCTAGAGGACGATCAAAATTTAAGTGGGGAGTAGTTGATGTATGACTTTTATATGATTAAATATCGTGATTTTATTATGTTTTATCGACAAATTCTATATAAAATATATGAAATTATGATATAATTAGTATAAAATATTAATCTTTATAGTTTAGTATAGTTAGTAGTAAAAGTTAGTATTTATAGTAAAAGTTGTAGTTTTGTACTAGTTTTAATAACCGGAATATTGTATCTATTTTACGGGTATTTTGTGTTTATTTCATTGAGAATCTTAAGATAAACTAAAAACCGAGTATCGACACTTTTTGAAGTCAATTCAAGTTGTTGAAAGGAAGTTATAAAGCGTCATTTGATATAAAAGGTCAAGTGGTCAATTAGTGGAAATCGAGAAAGCGTCTTTGACATACAAATGATTCATCAAAAATGCGTTTTACGAAGAAGTGGTCTTGATGGAAGTTGTAGATCATTTGAAGAGCTTTTCAGCAGATCTTGAATCATGTCATTTGGAGTTCGGGAATGCAAGTTATGAATTTTACAAGATAATAATATAATTATATAATTTTATATAATTATAGAAGTAATCATTCTTTGATAAGCGATCACATGGGAATCATCATTACTTCCACTAACAAATCACATGCTTGCACATCTTTGAGTAATGATTAAAGATCACATGCTTGCATATGCTAAGTGATGATTAAGGTAACATGCATACACATGCTTGCACATGCATGCATGTAATGATTGCAATAATTACGGACCCGATCCGGCATTATCGAGGACCGGTCCGGGAAGGAAGAAAATCTATATATAGGGAAGCGGCGAGGGACCATTTGGAGTGTGCAAATATATATATCATATCTATATATATTCTCTCCTCCTCTTTCTCTTTTTCTTTTCTTTTCTTTAGTTTGTAAATAGGCCTTATGCCAAAATAAATTAGTAATAGTAGTATCGTAGTAATGCTAGAAATTATCGGAAGTTCAATGTTCTTTGAAGTCGTTGTAATGTCGGAAAAAAGGCGATTTACAGTCGGTGATTTATAATCGGGTAATTTCTATAATAATTATGTTTATGTTTGTTATTTTCTTCTTTTTAGTTTTATAATGTTATTAGGCTAAATCTAATAACTAGCCAAAGTTATGTAATCATATTATTTCGATCTTTTCGTTAAAAGAATGATGTTAAAATAAAAGTGATTAAAATTGAGTTAAAATGAATCTTTTTCTATTTCGCTACGTATGCGATAACATATTGGAATGAAGTAATCAATCATGATGAATACCACATATAACTGACGATGGCCCGACCGAGAGAAGTCGAGGATATGAGTAAAAATAGAAAAACCGGAGGTAAAAATGGCCGTCGATTAACGGAATCTATTTCCTACCGAAGCGATTTGTCTAGTAAAACAAATCTTATTAATTTTGTACTCGAGATCTTAATAATGTTAAAATCACAGTTTAATTGAAACTACACCGTTTGTGTTAAATCGATCCGCTTGACAACCGGAGCCTCTTGAATAACATCGGCCATCGACAAATGGAATCACCTCTTTTATCCGGGGTAGATTTATACTCAAATTTACTGTTTTGACTAACTAAGTTTAGCATGGGGCGAGTTGTGGACATTGGGTGATGACAATTTGACATATGACAATTTCATACATTTCGTGTGAGGAGGAATTGTTGACATTAGAAGTACACCGTTTCATTTACTCAATTAGACCTAATAAAAGGAAGATCGAACACATTCTATTAATTGAAAAGATCGAATAAATTGATTACATAACTTTGAGTCTAGTCATAAACTATATATTGGTATCTAGTATATATATATATATATATATATATATATATATATATATATATATATATATATATATATATATATATATTTTACTATTTATGTACATCTATATATATTTATATATCTATATATATTATATTAGAATAACTTTTAAATTACGCATTTATTTTATGGTTAGAGAGTAGTAGTAATGTCTGTGTTATAAAATTGCGGTTTAGATCGAGTTAATAGCGACTCTTTGGTGTTTAACCACACTTAAAAGAATTACCACTTTTTTTCCTTGAGGATTCGACACTGACTCACCACTTTATCACTCTGATTTGACCGGTGCTTTGCCGGTTAGGATCCGTCTAACCTAGAAAAGGTCTGTTCCTTTCTTGACGCCGTTTCTAAGGGTAGGTTTTGGTGACGTCACCTACCAAACCCGAGACCTATCTATGATCAGACCGTAAGAAGAAACCAGACTAATAATCCAATTCGTTTACCAAATGAAGGAGCAAATAATTTTGAAATAAAATCTCATCTTTTTGGTTTAATTGACACAAGAGCCCAATTCTTAGGAGAAGATGATGAAGATCCACATCATCACCTCTATCTTTTCGAAGAATTATGTAATACAGCCAAAAGTCAAGGTGCTCATCGTGAATTAACGAGGATGTCTATGTTTCCTTAATTTTTCATTAAAAGGAAGAGCACGAGATTGGTTTATGTCACTCCCACATCATTCATTGACAAGTTGGGAGGAGATTCAAACCGAGTTCTTAAAACAATACTTTACTCCTGGGAGGAATTTGGAATTAAATGTCGAAATTGCTAACTTTAGACAAGGATCTGAAGAAACACTTGGGAATGCTTGTGAAAGATTTAAAAAACTATTAAGAGCTTGTCCCGATCATGGTTATTCCTTAGATATGTACATAAGTAAACTAAGGAAAGACTCACATGCAGACGTTGATCATGCATGTGGTGGTTCTTTAATGATGAGTGAAGCCCAATTAGTTTATGATGCTATTGAAAAGATTTCCAAAAATAACCGAATGTGGGAAACCAGTTCTAGCACAAGAAAAGTAGCATTTGCAGGAGAATGTACATCGAATACGGAAGTTCTAGCACACTTGGAGAATTTGAGTAGGAAATTTGACGGCTTACAAGCTAGTAAGAATATTAACTCAGAAAATAATTTGACAAATGACTACTCAAATCATGATAATGTGTCATTAGGGATAGAAGAACCAGAAGGATATTCAAGGGAGGAGGTGAGTTTTGTACAACAGCATAAGAATTTGAACAACGCGTATTCAAACTCGTTCAATGCTATTAGAAAAGATCACCCTACTTTTCGTTGGTCTAAAAACCCTAGTAAGCAAGGACAACCACCGTATCCAGTTCAATATAAGAATTCATATAGTAATCAAGTTTATCAAGGACATACACATGAATCGAACACTGCAAGCATTACAGATCATATCCACAACATACTACTCAAAGTATACCCGGTCACCCAAAGTTCAACTCAACTGAAGGAGTTGATAAATGGGAGAAATTAATGGAAAATATGATGGGTGTAGTATCTACACTCAAGCTCAAAATATGGAAACTATGATAACTTCTATGAAGTACGATCACTAAGGATATGATACGTTAAAAACATCCATGAGTGGACATGATACGAGAATGAGAACTATAGAAGCGTCAATAAGGAATATGGAAGATCATTTTGGCGGGGAAGAGTGCGTAAAAGCAGTAAACCTCGGGAGGATTACCAAGTAATCTTTGAAAGAAACCGAGAGAGGTAAATACTATTATTACGAAGTAAGAAACTCTGTGGAAATCTTTGGAGCGAGAAAACTCGAGGAGATAATGAAGTAGAGAATGATTTAGATAGTAAGTATGAGAAGAATATAGAAACCTCAGATGAACTTGAATTCAGCGATAAAGAAGAAGAAATTATTGAAAATTTCTTAAAAGCAGAGACAAATATGTTGAAGGCGATAGTGAGGATGAGGAATGGGTCAAAGTTCTAGACTTACGAAGATCAATGGACGAGTGACACGAGAACCTTATTTAAGGAACACGTTAGAAAACAATCACGAAAACAAGGAAGAGAGGAAGGAAGATTTGCAAGTAAGCGAAAAAAGATAATGAGGGGATGCTTTAAAGTAATACTCAAGATTCAAGGAAAAGGAAAGAGAATATAACTTGAACCAAAGGTGATAGATTTAGAATCTTTACCTTACCCACCAAAGGATCAAATTAAAAAGATAAAAACTGATAAAAAGTATGCTCGTTTCCTTGATACTTTTCGTCATATTCATGTCAACATCCCTGTTATCGAAGCCTTAATCAACATGCCTACCTATGGAAAGTTTCTTAAGGATATCCTATCAAACAAAAAAAGGTTAGAAGAATATGAGAATATATGCCTTAATGAAGAATGCTCTGTGATACTTCAACATAAGTTACCACCTAAACTTAAAGATCTGGTAGTTTTACCATTCCATGTGAGATTGGAGGATTTACTGTTTTAAAAAGTACTATGTGATCTCGGAGCAAGTATAAATCTCATGTCTTATGAGGATTATAGGAAGCTAGGCATAGGAGAGCTTACAAATCTTTGAAATGACCCTTGGATGGCGGATAGATCGATTAAACATCCTAAGGGAGTTATCGAGGATGTGTTGGTTAAAATAGACAAATTTTACTTCCGATGGATTTTGTAATAATGGAAATGGAAGAAGGATATTCGCGCCAATTATTCTAGGTCGTCCATTTCTAGCTAGGGGAAGAACATTGTCGATGTTCAAAAGGGTGAAGCTGATACTAAGAGTTAATGAAGATGAAGTTTCTTTCAATATCTTCAAAGCTATGAACCATCCATACAAATCACCAGAATCATGTTCTTTTATAGATGAGATATGTACATTCTGTAATGACCAATTGCAAGATTATGAAGATAAATTAGAAGAATGTTTGGCATTATCCATCTATAAAGAAGATGAAAATGATGCTGAAATGAGAGAAATAATCCTTTATCTAAATAAAGGAATATTTTTTAAACACCCATGGCATCAATATTTGAAATTAGAACTAGAAGGACCAGTTTTAAAACCTTCAGTAGAAGATCCACCAAGGAATCTAGAGTTGAAACCACTTCCTTCAAATCTGAAATATGCTTTTCTTGAAAATAATAATCTACTACCGATTATTATTTCATCAACCTTAACTAATGAACAGGAAGATCAATTACTTAGAATGTTAAGACAACATAAGAAGGTATTTGGATGGACAGTGGCAGATATTCAAGGAATAAGCCCTGAGATTTGTGTTCATAAGATCATTCTGAATGAAGGAACTAAACCTTGTATTCAGCCACAACACCGCCTCAACCCAAATCTGCAAACCATTGTTAAGAAAGAGGTCATTAAACTATTAGAAATGGGGATAATCTTTCCCATATCAGATAGTGAATGGGTAAGTCCGACTCAAGTAGTTCCAAAGAAAGGAGGTTTCACGGTAAAAGAAAATGATAAAAATGAATGGATTCCGACAAGGTAAATTACAGGATATCGAATGTGTATTGATTTTAGAAAACTGAATGATCATACTAAGAAAGATCATCATCCACTTCCATTCATCATACAGATGTTGGAACGATTAAGTGGACATAAATATTATTGTTTCTTAGATGGCTATTCAGGCTACTTATAGATATTCATTGCAGCGGGAGATAGAGAAAAAATTACTTTCACTTGTCCATATGGAACTTTTGCTTATAAACGAATGCCATTTGGTTTATGTAATGCACCGGCTACATTTCAGTGATGTATGATGACAATATTTTCTGACATGGTCGAGAAATTCTTAGAAATCTTTATGGATGACTTTAGTGTTTATGGAGATTCTTTCGATGAATGCTTATCGCACTTAGAGCAGTATTGTATTTGTGAAGATACCAACTTAGTACTAAATTGGGAAAAATGTCATTTAATGGTATCAGAAGGAATTGTTCTAGGTCATAGAATCTCTGAAGTAGGTATTGAAGTAGATAAAGCTAAAGTCGAAGTAATTAAAAAGTTACCTCCACCAGTGAATTTAAAAACTTTGAGAGGATTTCTTGGACATCTTTGGATTTTATAGGAGATTTATTGCAGATTTTTGAAAATAGCAAAGCCTCTAAGCCATTTGCTTGAAAAAAAGAGGTACCATTTAACTTTGATGATAAATGTATGGAAGCATTTGGACCACTAAAAGCGAAGTTGACTCTTTGCACCGATTACGGTAGCACCAGTTAGGATTTACCATTTGAAATTATATGTGATGCAAGTGATTTGGTTTGTAGGAGCTGTCTTAGGTCAACGATATAACAAAGTACTCAAGGCAATCTACTATGCATCTCACACTCTAATCATGACTCAACTCAATTATGCAACTCTGAGAAAAGAAGCTGCTGGTGTAATCTTTGCCTTAGATAAGCTTCGATCTTATATTGTTGGCTCTAAGGTTATAGTTTTATCTGAGACCATTCGACTCTGAAGTATACATTATGTAAGAAAGATGCTAAACCACGTCTTCTTAGGTGGATTACATTTACTTCAAGAATTTGATATTGAAATCAAGGATAAAAAGGAAGTGAAAATGTAGTAGCGAGATCATCTAAGTAGAATGGAAAATGATGAAGGAATAGGAAATGAAAATCGAGATTCATTTCGGATGAACAACTATTTAGGATCGATACTCCTCAACCATGCAATTATTAAAAGATAGAATACCATCAAAGAGAATTCACCATGGTTTGGGAATATTGTTAACTATCTTACTGTAATTACATCCCGTCTCTTTGGACTTTGCAATGAAAAGAAATTCTTTTACGACTTAAAGTTTTATTATCGGGAGAAACCGGATCTTTTCCGAAGATGCTCGGATGGAATAATCAGAAAATGTATCCCTGATAATGAGGTTTTAAGTGTTTTATCGTTTTGTCATGATCGTGAGGCAGGAGGTCATCATGGAGGATGGAAAACTGCTTTTAAAGTTTTACAATGTGGTTTTTGTTGGCCTACACTATATAAAGATGCGTATAAATATGCAAAATCTTGTAAATCTTGTCAAAAGTGGGGGAATATATCGAAAAAACATGAAATGCCTATGCAACCGATTTTAGAATGTGAATTATTTGATGTATGGGGTATAGATTTCATGGGACCTTTCCCTATATCATTTGGAAAAAGATTTATTCTGGTAATGGTTGATTATGTCTCGAAATGGGTAGAAGCTGAAGCTCTTCCCACTAATGATACCAAGGTTGTGCTAAGATTCCTTAAAAAGAATATATTCACAAGATATGGCATTCCGAGGGCTATCATTAGTGATAGAGGTTCATATTTTTGCAACCGACCATTTACTAAAATAATTGAGAAATATGGTGTAACTCATAAACTAGGAACACCCTATCATCCGCAAACTAGTGGACATGTAGAGGTGTCTAATAGAGAAATTAAAAGGATCGTGGAGAAAATAGTAGACTCAAATCGTAGAAACTGGGCAGAAAGACTAGATGATGCATTATGGGCATACAGAACAGCCTTTAAAACACCAATTGGTTGTTCTCCTTATATATTAGTTTTTGGTAAATCATGTCATCTCCCTATTGAATTAGAACACCGAGCTTTATGGGCTATTAAATTCCTAAATTTTGATCCTGAAGCTGTCGGTGATCATAGATTACTCCAGTTAACAGAACTAGAAGAGTTTCGACTCGATTCTTATGAAAATGCTCGAATCTACAAGGAACGCACGAAAGCTTTCCATGATAAGAAAATCTATAGTCGTGAGTTCCATGTAGGTGATCGAGTACTTTTATACAATTCACGTTTGAAGTTGTTTCCAGGAAAGCTTAAATCTAGATGGACAGGTCCATACGACGTAACTAAAGTCTATAAGTCTGGAGCTGTTGAACTAACTGATGGAAAAACGACTTTTATAGCTAATGGCCATAGGGTAAAGTTATTCGTGGAAGTTGAAGGGATACCTCAAGCAAAAGACGTAATGTTGCTTATCAACCCTCCAACGAATTAAGGAAGCAGAAATTCTAAACTCAGCCGATTACGGGTACTATCTTTCTAATTTACTTTTATTATGCATTTTAAAGTAGTTTAGTCTTTTACCGGATAGACGTAAAAGAACTGGATGCCTTTCTTAGATAGAATAGGAGTTTTTACTTTTTAGGTTAGGTCTGGATAAGGATGTCGCATTTATGATAGAAGCCTTAGTTTCTAAATTAAACAAGGAACTGCTAATCGAAGCCAGAGAAAGAGAACTTTGTAATGGCAAATCAAGAAGTGCAATAAAGAGAAGAGCAAAGTTTCTAATGAGATGTAGAATTTGTGGAAAAGTGAACATAACGGACGATGTGGAGGGAGTACAACCAAATCCCAGGATGAATGTTTGAATGTTATTAAGAAGGGAACGATTAGGTGGTTATCCGAAAATCCCGAGGGAGAACAAAGAGAAAATTCAAACGCATCGTTTCTAGGAATGAGGTTAATAGATCGATATGATAGAAATCTTGAGGACTTGAGGAGGAAAGAATTGGAATTAATTTAAGTATTGTATGTTTAAATTTTAAGTTATTTTCAAAAATTAAAAAGGAAAATATTTTTAAGTTTATAAAAATTTATAATGACCCTATTTTTATCATATATGATTTAAAGTAGGATTATTAAATAAATATATAAAAAAAAGTGACCGGCACGCGCCGGTACACACCGGCACGCGCCGGTGTGTCCACCCTAATATCAACAAACAGCCGCCTTTTCTTCTTCTTTTCCATTTCCTCATTTTTTTCTGCAACATTTCGCTTGACCCCCCCCCCCCCCCCCCATTTCTTCCAAAAATATATCACTTTTCACCACTTTTATATCACAAACTCCATAATTCTTCATCCTCTCTTCAACCACACTACCCAAAAACATTAACATTGCCAAAAGGTTGAAGTTTGGCAAGAAAAGCTTCTCTTTTCACCTCATTACAGCGACCACCATACATTCCGGCACCTAGATTATCTTTTTAGCATTATACGATAACAATATATATATATATATATATATATATATATATATATATATATATATATATATATATATATATATATATATCAATTATTTCCATTTTACTTAAATTGTAGATTTTTAAATTTTTATTTTGGTCTAAGTAATCTTTGGTTTATTTGTTTGTTTTTGTTGTTGTTTTTGTTATACCAATATCGTGGATGACCTCTTCCTCTAGGAGAAACCCTAAGAAAAGAAAGCCAGATATCTCCGATGTAGTACCGGTTATAGAACCAAGGCCATTGACTGATTTAGAAAAGGCCGTTTCTTTTGAGAACACTGCAAGTCCTGAGGCTAAGCATGCATACAATAAGTATTTCAGTAAATGCAGAATCTGGTTAGAAAGGGGTATAGACTTTGATTCATTAGGAAAGGAGGTAAAGGATATTTTTGCTGATAGAGAGTGGATGGAGATAGCCATGGAAAGAACTGATAACATTAATGCCACTATGGTAGCTGAGTTTTACTCTGTTCTATCAACTTATGATCCAGCTACTATTGAAGAATTGACTTATATCCCTCCCAGGAGTGTTAGTGTTAATGTTACTTTCTATCCAGTATGATAAATGCATTTTATAGATTGCCTGATATACCTGATGAGGATGATTATCATACTGTCTGGGGCTTAGACCATCCTGCTACTCTTCAGGCTAAGGCATATGAGGCCCAGCAAGCTTTTGACCCTACAGCTGTTTGGAAAGTTAATAGATTTGCATATGGAAGATGTATTAGGGACATAAGGGCAATTAAGCAATTCTTAGGCCATAATGTAACTCCTTCCACTCATGTTTGCGCTTATGGTAGAGATGAAGTTATTATTGCCTGGGCTATGGTGAATGATGTTCCAATAAATCTGGGGAAACTTATCTTTTCCAAGGCGTGTGATTTTCCTAAAAGTCGAATTCGAGGGGGACGTCTGCCGTTCCCTAATCTTATTTCAGCCTTGTGTACTACTTTTGAGGTCCCAGTTTTACCTTCTGATAGGATTATGTCTCCTTATGTTCCACCTATTGGTCAAAAATTAACTGTCTCACCTGCTGGTAGGATAAACTATAACAACCAAAATCGCCAGCAGCAACAACAACCACCACCTCCACCTCCTATTCATACTCCAAAGACCTCGAGCTCTGGCGATCCTGTGACCACCACGGCTACTTGAGCGAGAATAGCAGATTGAGGCTATGTTTCAGCATATGGTTCAGGCTCAGGCTAGAACTGATGCTAATATAGCTTTAGCATGTGAAAAGAATAGACAGTGGGCTGAGGATCTTAGGATTGGCCAAAGAGGCCACAGAGCTTTCATAGGTGAGATAGATCCCAGATATGCAGAAATTTCTGCTAGGTATCCTCAGAGTCAGCCTAACCCCTATACTATGCCAGATTGGATTCCACCAATTCCACCACCGGTTATATTCCAGGACTATACTCCGTCATCTTTAGGACAGGATGGTATGTTTACATACTCAGTAGAGACATCCATGGGCAGGGGAGGAGTGACTTCAGTGGCAGATGTGACAGCAGGTCTAAGCTCGGTTGGATTCGAAGGCTCAGTAACAATGGCAACTATGCAAGCTCAGACGACATTTCAAGCATCTACGTCAGCAGATCCACAACAGTCCAGCTACGGTTTGCGTACGACTCAGTCTCTAGGGGCTGAATTCACTTCTAGGCTATTTGGATCATTTTCAGCTCAGTTTGACTCATCTTATGACGTAGATGTGGATTACGACGAAGATGAGTGATTTAGATAAACTTTTCATGTGTTATGGTGTATGACTATCTACGATGGTTTGATGTTGTACTTTTTACATTTATTTTTGTTTTTAGACTGTTGATGCACTCTGCGGTTAGTGCACTTTGTTATTCTACGACTTTTATGTAATCTTTTGTTTTATTAGAATTTTTTCCCCACGTTTTTAGAAAAAAAATATCCATTTTTACACTGAAAAAAGATGCTGGAACTCTCTGATTTAAAAAAATCTCTGATCGTGAACAGTAGGACCGGCACGCGCCGGAACCTACCTGGCACGCGCCGGTATGGTGTGCTACCGACATCCCTCAGGATGTTTCCTCATTGGTTCTGTTATTTCTATAAATGGAAACAGATCCAGCATTCCTGAAATGCTCACCAACTTCTTTTAGCTTCTTGTTTTCTTACCAAAAGCGTATAAAATGTCCGATCATTCGTCAGTTAACAGTTACTCTCCTCCACATACCCCAAATTCCGTACTTCCTAATCCACATTATCCGTTTTTCCACCCCGTTCCTTACAATTCCATGTATGCCTCAGTTCACAACCCTTTTATAAGCAATTTCAACCAGTCACCTGTACTGATTGAAAAAGGTCTAAATTTTCGAAAAGTGGATAATTGGGCATTCATAAGGATGGAAGCAGATGGGTGGGAGTATTTTTGTCGTATGCCCAGAGGTAGAATTAATGTTACACTGGTAAGAGAGTTTTACTCTGTACTTTCGGAAGCTAATACTGTAGGGTTGTTCTGATCTATTCTGATTAGAGATGTTGTTGTTCTTTTACTACTACCATAATAAATCAAGTTTTTCATATACCACCAGTCCAAACATCACCATCTAGTCATTTTGAGTATCAGTGGAGACTTGATACTGCTGAAGAAGTTATTAACAAATGTTCGGAATCTTATCAAGTTTTATTCGACATTATAATAGGAATAGAGATGTCTCCACAACCGCTTTACTTCCCATTTAAGAACATGGAAACGATTCATCAATTCACGAGTTTATCAGCGATGATTTCTCGAGAAATCGGTGATGATGAAATGTTACTATTATATGCTATCCGCAGTGGTTTGTTATAGATTGGGGAGTATTGATTCAGAAAGCAGCTATTAGTTTTGCGTTTAGAAGAAGACCGATCCGTCAGCCTATGTCGTTTGCATGGCTGATTTCCAGAATATGTGTTCGTTTGGCAAGGGTACCGGAAAGAGCGACAGATGAGTACTTTCCAGCTCGCCTTCCTCGGTAGAAATTTGCATTACGATCGATATTCCGGGAGGATCGTCAAGTGGTGAAAATTAGATAGTTATGTTGGTAGTAAGGAAGGAATAATAGTAAAGAAGGTAATAATGGTAGAATAAATTAGTTTAATAATAACTTAATTTAGTAATAAATTAGTTTAAGTTTTTTTTTAGTAGTAACTTGTATTTTTTTTTCCTGGTTTTAATATTGTAATATATTTGTATGTTTTTAATTTATTATGTTTTTTTTTCTTTTATGCTATATTATATAAACACTCGTCTGTTTGACACATAAAATAATATAACTGCTATAAAATTTATTTTATTTGCTTAACCAACTTTTTACTACTCATTAAACATCGAGACGATGCCAATTCACAAGTGGGGAGTAGAGATTGGTTAGTAAATAAAATGAATTTAATATATCAAATACTTATACACTTAGTTTAATTATTCTTAAGGAAATAAATGGAATAATATATAATTATTATAATAAAAATGATATATTTTGATAGGATAAAATTTTAATTAAGTAAAGTAATCTTGATATATTATTTCTATATTATTTATATCTATTTTAGATTTTAACAAGATTTTAAGTATGTATATCTAGATAAATATTATGATTTTTTTTTTTATGAAATTAGACAAAAGTTACTTATAACGAAATTTTAGAATGATTTTCTTTTCAAGACAAGTATGAAATTGGAATCGGATTAGGGATGACGATTTTTGGCATAACTTTGACTAACTAGAGCCAAATAGCCTACCCAAACGTAATTTCCAATTTTTGTCCCCACCTCAGCCTTGTAGAGTGATCAAGACCTCACTCGAAATTAGCCATTATGATTAACTAGATAAAACCGACCCTTAACTTAATTTGGTCTACATTTCCTTGAAATCCCGCAAGTTTAGTATATACTTATGGATAGCGGTGACGACATCGAAATAAAAGAGTCGATACAATACAAATGGCAAGAGTTGAAGATTGGTATTATTATTTGGATGGGCATTTCATAAAATCATGTTATTATGAATTTTTGTTGTTGGCTTTATGTTTGTTTGTTAAAAAAAAAAAGAGATTCAAAACCATTTTTATCAAGTTTGTTAGAATTTAATCAGGATATTACTGATCGAGATATTTTTGATCAAAAATTGAAGGTGTAAGTACGTACGACTTGCTTCTATCTCTTTTGATTTTCCTTTGTTATCCTTTCGATTAGCCAAATACCCTGAGCATAAACGTTATAAGCCAATTTGCCAACTACTTGACATAGTCCTTGATTCCGATAATTCGTATAGTGGCGATTATAAAGTTATTCTAGATATTTTGTTATTAAGTAATTCATGTAGAATTTCATTTAGATAATATTTTATAACTAATTTATTAAGTTATACACACTTTTTGTCTTCTTAATAATCTTAGATAAATAAAATTAATATAATTATAATATTGACAGCATACGTTACTAAATTAGAAATTTAGTCTAGAAAAACTATATTGTTTGCATTATGAATTTTTATATATTATCATCGCTTATTTTGCTCGAGGACGATCAAAATCTAAGTGGGGAGTAGTTGATATATGATAAAAATATAACTATATTATATGACTTTTTATTACGTATTTATAATATTATCGTATAATTTCATAAAAATATAACCTAAAAACTTATAAAAATCTAATTAGTTATAAATAGATATTATCATTATAAAATTAGTATAAATTATAGCTTTTGTTGTCAGATTTACCGTGGGAATTGTCTTTTACTGATACAGGGTGAATACGAGAAAAATCAACGAATCAGAAGCAAAAGAATAAAAAATTAACGACAGATGTTTTTGACAGTTCGGCACACACCGGAAAAAACCGGCACGGGCCGGAATCTTCATCATTTCACGCACATGGGTCTGACACAAAGGAATCTGCACTGTAGCACCGGCACGCGCCGAAAGGGCCGCAGCGCGCCGTGTCTTCGCCTCAACCTATAAATACTCCATCATTTCTTGATGTTTGGAGGGTACCAATATATATAATATATATATATATATATATATATATATATATATATATATATATATATATATATATATATATATATATATATATATATATCTTATCTTTAGTTAGTTTATAGTTACAGTAAATGATAAAAGGCACTCTGCCGAAATAATAATGTAGTATAAGTATCTTTGTAATACTTAGAAGACTTATCAAGGCTCGTTGTTGTTAGAAGAGTTGCTATATCCGGAGAATACGGCTTTGATGCTTCAATTGTAATCTGGTAACTTTCTAATGTATTTATGTTTGTTTGTTATTATTAGTATCTATATAATAGTTATAATGATATTAGGCTAACTTAATATCTAGCCAAGATATGAAATTGAATTAGTTTTATCTTTTTAGGGAAATGGATGATGACTATGTTAAAATCTGATTAAAATTGATTATGATGAATCTCTTTCTATTTGAACTTAATGGCATGTTTGTATTGACGTAATTAACCAATATAAACGGAGTCATAATCTAATGATGAACTGACCAGAGAAGTTAGGTTATGAGATCGTGGATAGAAAGACCGGAGGGTAAAAATGGCCGTCTGACAAACGGAATCCTATTTCCTATCCCGGGGCAGAATATTTTTACTCGAGAGATTATTACATTGAAATCACCTGTTTAATCGACAGATCTTAAAATACTGGCCGTATGACAAAGCGGGAGTGACCCATGATTAAGATGACATTGAATGAGAGGATTAGGCATATGACAATTTCATACGCTCGTGTGAGGAGGAATTGTTGAGCTTAGGAGTATACCGTTTCACGTAATCAATTAGACCTAAAAAGGAAGATCGATCACATCCATTGAACTAAAAAGAGATTGTAATTCAATAACATATTCTTGGCTAGTTTCTAATAATATTTCTAGTATCCATATTAGTATTTATTATATTGGTACCTATATATATATTTATATATATATATATATATATATATATATATATATATATATATATATATATATATATATATATATATATATATGTATGTATCTATATATATCTATATTAGTATTATGCATTTATTTACTGCTTTAGTAATTTAGAGACTATTTATCTGGTGAAAAAACTACGACTTAGATTGAGTTAATAACAGCTTCTTGGTGTTTAACCACACTTTGAATTACCACACGTTTCCCTGAGGATTCGACACCTGACTCACCACACTAGCACTACAATTTGACCCGGTACACTGCCGGTAAGGATTGTATAACCTAGAAATAGTCCGTCAATTAGTTTAGTTAGTACAATATAGAAAACGGTTGTTCTATTGTAATCTGTTATAACCGTTTGTAACTTACTTGTAACTGATTCAGAACTTCTCCCCCAGGACCTACCTTCCAGGCGGCCGTTCGGTCGCCTATGGAAGTAAAATTCATCCTTGTTCGTACATAGGCTTCTCTGTACGAAATGAGCCACTTCAAATAGGTTCATTGCTCACGGCCCGAATCACGATTAATCCAAAGCATGCGCTACATGAGCTCTAGTAGTTTACCTGAGAAATTGAGTTGTCGGGCATTTCCGGCCCACCAAGCGAAACCGGTGGTTTCTTGGTCACGACCGGCTAAAGCTAAAGTTCCATTAAAGAGCGTTTCCACGTGGTAGAGGTGTATGATGTTATAAATACCCCATGATCAGCCAGATTGAAAACACCTTGTATCTTCTACTTGATCAATAATAATTCCATATTTTATTTTGTTTGTTTGTAATTCAACAAACTTCATCATGGTATCAGAGCAGAAATTTGAGAATTTCTAAAAGCTTTCCTGCGTTTTTTGAAGAAACTTGAGAGTGTTCTTCATCTTTTCTGAGTTTTCAGTTTCTTGAGAGTAAACTGTTATCTCTTTCTATGTTTTTTGATCAGTTCTTGACCGGTTTTTATCCATCATTGTTGATTTGAGAATCAATTCTGGAGTTCTTGATAGCCATGGCAACTAAGAAACAAGAAATCAGTCCCTGCAGTCCATTCTATGTTCATCCTAATGAGAATCCTTCTTTGGTTCTTGTTCAGCCATTGATGAATGGCAATAGCTACAATCCCTGGAAAATGTCCATGGAGATGGTGTTGATAACTGATGGAGTCAATCTTTTCATGCATTTCACACGTGTTTTACCTCTATTTTGTAGCACTTCGAGCCTCATTTCAATCAATTAGATGCCTAATCACGCTTATTTTATCACTCAAGGTTCCACATCACACTTAGTCAGAAATCTCATTTTTATCATTGAAATATGGACCTTTTATCGCACACACGGGGTACTTCGTACCCCATGATTTTACGGGATAGGTTTGTATTGTATTTTGCAGGTATAGGGATTTACCGGGCCCTAAAAATGTCTCAAGCTCGTATATCGGGATGGTTGGTGAGTTTGAACAAGCATTGGAGAGGAAGAAGTTTAAATTTTGGAAATCTGCATTCTTGGTACTTACCGAAGTCATCTTGGTAGTCACCAGAACTTGAAAGAATTTGGACAGGATACACAGAAAACTCGGTAGCCACCAGACAAGCCTTGGTGACTACCGAGAATTGAGCAGAATGGTCCATAATCTGGGTACTTACCAAGAAAGTTGTGGTGTCCACCGAAGTCTGTTTTTAAACTATATTAATTCTCACCCTCATTTTGAACAAGAACGAATTGGGGCTTCCCTTGGGTCGATTTTGGGGCTGGGAGAGCACCCTATTCTCACCTCAAAATCCTTAGTTCTAGGATAGATTTAGCCACAAAAAGAAGATCAAATCCAAACCAATTTATGTAATCTCATTCTACTTTCTTAGATTGTTTCTCTTCTTCTTAGTTTCTTATTCAAAAACACAAAAAGACTTGTTCTTAGCTTTAATTTCCTGCAATTTCTTGTAATTGGAGCATGGGCTTTGTTCATCCGTGGTGGATATATCAATCTTTGGTTGACCCTTCATGGGAAATGGACTGATTTCATGTTTTCATCTTTGAATTAAGGTATACCTTCTCATTTTAGTGTAATTTTCTGTTTTCATGGATGTATTTGGTATAACTTGCTTTGTCATTGCTTTAATTATGAGTAGCTAAGTTAATTGTGGCTTGGGTGATGAGAAAATGAGTTAGAAATCTTGTAATTGCTTGGATTCAAGTTGGGTAGTCTTGTATGTTCTTAATTGGTTCAAGTGATGGTGATTGATCTTTATGGGTGTGATCAATTCATCACTAATTGCATAATCTAAGTGTTAATTCGAGGCCTAATCGTAAGAATTGACATGGAACTAGTCACCATGAACATATAGTAAAATCAGCTAGAGATAGAATTGATTTCTAGTGTGTGTGTGTTGCCTAATCTTGAATTGGGAATTTCATAGTCCTTTAATGCATAACTATTCATCCTAATCTAGTCCTAGCCGATAGGTTTGGTGTTTGGTTATAGTTCGTTGATGCGAGAGATCGATTAACGTTATTATATTAAATTACACCTTGAATGTGTTGAGAATTCGTTAGTGAAGCTTGATTCTGAGTAGTTACGAGAGTTCATATCTAGTTCATTGGAACATCACCCGAGCCACCTCAATTCATATCATTTCCCCTTCGTTCGAGTCTTTGTAGTTTTAGTTAATCGCACTTTTAGTTCACCTTTCATTAGTTGTTTCGAAGTTGGTTCACACTTTCTTCTTGATTAATGGATACACCTAGACTAATTGTTTGGGCCGCTTTGGTATTCAACTAGATTTCTCCCTGTGGATACGATCTTGCTCACCATTCTAGACTACAGTCGACCCGGTACTCTGCCGGTTAGAGTGGAAACCTAGTGAGGCCGATCAAGATTCTTTAAGATTAACTGGCGCCGTTACCGGGGAGAAATCTGTTAGTTGATATCTCGTAAGTAGCCAAAACATTTGGGACTAGGTTTTTTTTCTTTTCTTTTTACTGTTTTCTTGTTGTTTGAGTTGGTGCAATTAATGACCGAGGTCATCATGGAACACGAGCAACCTATGCTTCACGCTCAAGCTCCCAATCCGAACCCACATTTTGACTCTGAAATCATTGAAAATTTTCTACTTCAACTGGTGCAAAACCAAGCACCACAAGTCCCTATTCGACAAGCTCCAAAACAAGGCAAAGAAAGAACCTTAATGGATTATGATATGCCACATGCGGGATTTATACATCGTCCCATTCGCTTACCTCCTATTGATGCGGATAACTTTGCAATAAAGCAACATGTATGGGATTTGTTGAGAGAGCATGCACTTTTCTATGGAACTGAGACAGAGGATCCGTATCGGTTCTTGGCAAAGTTCATTGATGTTTGCGGGACGGTAAAGATGAATGGGGTGAGTGATGATGCACTCCGGTTGAGGATATTTCCTTTTGCGTTAAGAGGCGGTGTGGTTGATTGGCTTGACTCACAAGCCCATGATTCATTACATTCTTGGAAAGATGTGACGTCGGCATTTTTGTCAAGGTACTTTCCCCTTTGGAAAACTTTTGAGATAAGAGCCGCTATTGCAAACTTTCTACAACATGCGGGGGAATCATTGCACGAAAGTTGGGATAGGTGGAAGGATTTGCTAAGAATGTGCCCCCACCACGGGAATGAGTTGTGGATGCAAGTCCAAACTTTTTACAATGGTTTGAGAAATGAAGCGAGGAAAGTTCTTGATTCAGCTAGTGGAGGTTCTTTTATGAGTTTAACACCCCAAGTTGTTTGTGCTGCTATCGAGAGATGTTCTGAAAATGCTAAGCAATGGTATTTGGGGAAATCTACTCAACAAAAGCAATTCGAGGGAAAACAACAAACAATGATGTTGGCACAAATGGAAACTATGGAGAAAGCAATCAAAGATCTTGAAATGGTTCAAAGGCCACAACAACAAGTTTTTCCTCACTATCCGAATCAAGACCATCAATATCTACCATTTCCACAAGCACCCATGGGATCCCCGAATCAACCACAACAACCGGAACAAAAGCCCCAATGGGAAGCGACAATAGAAATTATGACAAAGACTATTGAAGCTTTTGTAAAGAACATGGAGCAATACAAAGCCACTACGGATACTCGGTTGATCGGAGTGGAAGCATCTTTGAGAAACATTGAGACTCAAATTAGTCAATTTTTGGGAGGCTCAAGTATAACTCAAAGGTGTGGTTTGCCTATTAACACGGAAGGAAATCTCCGAGAGGTAAATGCTATTTCTACACGAAGTGGTAAGAAGGTTGGTAAGGGTTTTGAGGTGAATGAAGAGCTACCCAATGATGAGAAAGAGTTTGAGGAAGATAATATCGGGGATAAGTTGAAGCTTGGTGGGAAAGTTGACCAAGGTCAAGCAAGTAAAGGTAAAGAAGTTGAATTGAGAATGATCATGCCATGCCTACACTTCCCAACAATTCCCGGGCCACACCACGACCGAGCATGCCAAATGGTAAGGGAGGTATGAATTGTTCTTCTTCTTCTAAATCTTTTGATTTGAGTAAACTTCCATTTCCCCTAGTGGTAAGAAGAAACCGGAACCTCTAAGTAAAAATCAAGACAAGTTTCTTGATATTCTTCGAAAAGTTGAAATCAATATTCCCTTAGTTGATGAATTGGCAAACATGCCATCCTATGTTAAATTTCTTAAGGGAATATTGAGCAAAAAAGCTAAAATGGAGAAACTTGTTTGCCTAAACGAAGAGTGTTCGGCCATCTTTCAAAACAAGATACCCCCAAAGCTTAAGGATCCCGGTAGTTTTTCAATTCCATGTACCATAGGTCCTATTAAATTTGATGGTGCGTTATGTGACCTTGGTGCAAGCGTTAACTTGATGTCATTGAAAACTTATAAGCGACTTGGGTTAGGTAATCTTGTATCGACTAGGGTGACACTCCAAATGGCCGATAGATCTCTTAGGTACCCAATAGGAATGGTTGAGGATGTTTTGGTTGAAGTAGGCAAGTTTGTATTCCCGGTTGATTTTGTTGTGCTATAAATGAAAGAGGACATGAAAACGCCTCTACTTTTAGGAAGACCATTCTTGGAAACCGGGGGGCATTATTAGATGTTCAAAAAGGGGAAATCACTTTGAGAGTGAATGAAGAAAGTGAATCCTTCAAGGTCTATGAACACATCAAGCATCCTCATGATGACCACCAAGAAAATTTTAGGATTGATTTGGTGGGTGCTCCGGTTGTAGACCACTCTGATCGGCATGTGCTAAAAAATGAGATGGAAAATGTTTGTTGGAGGAGTAGTCCGGTTTTAGTTGAGAACGGATAGTGGGAGTTTAGTCTTGTGTGGGTGTTGGGCATCATAACGATGCAAAAAGCTGTATAATCCATCTTTCTACCGTATAATTTCCACCATATGGTTGCTTTCGAGCTCCACTTCTACCGTATAATTCCATCTTTGTGTCGATCGTATAATTTTTTAGTCGGCACCGTATAAGTCATTACGTCGAGCTAACGACGTTAAACAAAGACGCTTCCGGGGGGCAACCCGTCTTTTCCTTTCTTGATTTTTTTTAGTCTTTTTTATAAATAAAAAAAGTTGAGTTACCAATTCCCGCATACCGCTTTGGATCTTTGTCACTTCCTATTTTTTAAGCTGGTGCTTATTGTTCATGTTGAGGCTGTCTTTGTGGTTTGAAGCATCATTATTTTGGATAGGCATATTTTGGTGTTCTTATAATATATATCACTTGTGCTAAGCTACAAGTTGGGGTCACAACCTTCTTTGTAGATTGTTTTCGTGGTTGTTTCATGTTTTTTTTTAGCACAGGTGATCTTTATAAACATGCATGGATGGAGATACTGTGACACATTCGCCACTTTCGTACCTTATTCTGGCTCTCCATTTCACAAAAATGAAAGCTAAGTTATTTTTCTTTCACTCGTTTTACATTGAGGACAATGTCAACTCTTAAGTGGGGGGTTGGTAGACTTAGCTTTGCATTTTGTGTGTGCAATGAGTGTGATTTTATTTGTTATGCGTGATTGGTGTGTTGTGCCTTAGCAATTGGTCCTTTTGAGCAAATTTTGGCTATTTTAAAAAATTTCGTGACTTGTGTATTGAATAGATACCAAGGTGAATCATTTTGAGAAATGTAACTAAAAGATGGCCATTAACATGCATTGACACAAGTTTGTGATTTGGCTACGGAATAGGACTTTTCACGTATAGTTTCGACTCATGAACCCCGACTTTTAGCAACAAGAATAAAATTGGCTTCGTAGATGGCACAATTGAAAGGCCAGAAGCAGATTCAGCCGAATTCCATGCATGGAGGCAATGTGATACAATGGTGAGATCATGGATCTTGAATTCTGTTGAAAACACCATTGCACAAAGTTTGATGTACTTCAAATATGTACATGCAGTATGGTAGAATCTTGCAGCAAGGTTTTCAAATGTTGATGCATTAATACTTTCAGATCTTTTTGAAGAAATGCATCTACTGAAACAAGGCACAGATTCTGTCAATCGATATTTCACAATTTTGATGATTCTTTGGGAAGAAATCAAGACCATCAGGCCTGTAACAGTATGTTCTTGTGATCCTCAATGTCACTGCAATGCAATCAGCAATATGATGGATCATATGGAGGCTGAACATGTCATGAAATTCCTTAAAGGTTTAAGGGATGAATTTGAACCAATAGTCTCACAGGCAATGCTGATGGTGCCCTTTCCAGAAATTCATGATGCCTTTGCAATGGCAATCAAGTTTGAGAGACAGAAGTTGTATGTGGCTAACAAGGCCAAGAATCAAGATTCCATGGTTCTATTGTCATAAAAGAATGGACAGGGACAAAATCAGACTGTCAGCAGACCTAACTCTGCTACAAATATCAGGCCCAAAAATCCAAAAAAGATGCAATGTATTTTTTGTGGATTCAATGGTCATATTGAGAAGACCTGTTACAAGAAGCATGGTTTTCCCACCGGTTTTAAATCAAAAAGGGCAAATATGGTAGAAGAGGAGCAATCAGCAAAAGAAGATCAGGCACCAAGCAGGTCTACTGGACTAGGGTTTCCCAATCATACTGCACAACAACTTGACAAGTTGATGGCTCTATTGAATGACCCTCCTAGACATGCAGGATTTGCTGTTGGCCAACCTGCTGATATTGTTACACACTACTCACCTGCTACAGGAATAGGTGACCTAAATTTAGTAAGATCAATACAATGGATCTTGGACTCTGGTGCCACAGATCACATTGTAGGATCATTAGATCTATTAAGTAATCATAAACCTGCATCTGGTATAAAAATAGGATTACCTAATGGAAATAATGTTTATGTCACGCATATAGGACAAGTGAGGATTAACACTCAACTGGTCCTACATGATGTGTTTTGCATCCCTGGCTTTAAGTATAATCTTTTATCCTTACCTTCCTTTATTAATCATACACATGGTGCACCTGTCTTTTCTACTAACAAGTGTGGTTTGCAGGACAAGAACAAGAAAAAGATTGGTTCAGCTGAGTTACAAAGAGGAATCTATGTCATGGACCAACCAATAAGACTTTATGTTACCAATGCTGTAAAAAATCACACTCTATCTGATAGATTAGATGATGCACTTTTATGCACTACAGACTTGGACACTTGCCAGAAAAAAGACTGCAAGTCATCAGTTCACAGCCTGCTGATGTCAAATTTTGTAATCATGATCTTTGTTATGTCTGTCCTATAGCTAAACTGAAGAAAAATCCTTTTCCTTTAAGTACAACTGCTGTATATGCTACTTTTGACCTTGTTCATATGGATATTTGGGGTCCTTTGAGACAGCATACTGTAAATGGACAATAATATTTTCTTACTGTTGTAGATGATTTTTCTAGATTTCTTTGGGTTTTTCTTATGAGGCTTAAATCTGAAGCCTCTGACCTTGTTAAATCTTTTGTTAAATTTGCTTCTACTCAGTTTCATAAAGTTATTAAAGTAATTAGATCTGACAATTGGTGCGGAATTTCAACCTTACCCACCACCCCACCCTGCCAGACCCTACCCACCTCTACCCTTACTCACCACCCCATCGTACCCTACCTTACCCATCTCTTCCTTATCCACCACCCCACCATATACCTTACCACCACCCCATCTTATCCTACCCTACCCTATTTCACTCTATCCTACCTTACGCATCTTACCTACCTTACCCCACCATATACTCTACCCTATCCCCTACATTTTCCCCTACCCCTACTTCATTACCTACCCTAACCTACCTTACCACCCACCCACTCTTACCCCATCATCCACGTGTTTTGTCGATTTTCATTTTATTCCATCGCATTCCATCCATTTTTGGAAGGAATGAAAATGGACTTTTTTCTTTCCATTGGAATAAAATTTCATTCCATTTAATTCTCTTATAATCATACACAAACATTAGAATGGAATGAAAAATCATTCCACTCCATTATGTCCTAACAAACGTACCATAAAGGAATGAGTAAGAGGTGTTAAACAATTGTCCATTACACACCATGTCTAGTGGATGTACCACTACCCAACAAAAAACTTGCATAGATTTTTTCATCTCTTAACTAAAAAAGACGTTATTCTTCGTATCATAATTACTTTCTTATAACCATCTACCGAGGACCACATAATTTCATAGAATCGACCTTGAGAAAAAAATGTTGTTATAAAATCAAGCACAATGTTAGAACAGGATCGTCAGGGATCCAAAACGGATTGCAATAATCAAGAATAAACAAGAAAGCATAAATCACACAAGAACAAATATACAAGATTTAACGTGGTTTCCGGAAATATGCCGACTACTCCACAGGCAGAAAGAGGAGAATATATTATCACTGAAGATTTTACGGACTCTGAAATTGCCTAAGGCAATTGCTCAAAGCTACTACTGCTTCTACTGCAAATGTTCTAGGTTACAACAGATGTGTATTTATAGCCACAAAAAACTAGACCTAGCCGCCATAAAGACATACTAGCATAATGACTAAAATATCCAGACGTGAACTCAGCTCAACTGACTCCACCAGACGTAACCTTGCTGAATTTTGCCCATAGCTGACATCTGCCCAAAGCTGACATTGGCTCAAACTGAGATTTGCCCAAAGCTGGCTCTTGGCAAAACTGACTTTTGCCCAAAACTGATTTCTTGCCAAAGCTGACTCTTGCCAAAACTCACTTTGCTGAAAGCTGACTTTTCTCAGCTTAGTACTCAGCTTTGTATAAGAGGTCAAGTCACTTTTTGTAACAAATCTCCACCTTTACTTGAACTCTCGTTCAAACAGATGTATAACCAGATGTACAGTACCAGATGCATTCGTCAATGCAAGATGTACTGTACCAAAATCCTCCTCTTCTTTCTTCAGACCTGATTGAGCTGAGAACAGATGTGATCAAAGACTTGATCACCAGACAAGATGTGATTACCAGCTTCAAATGTAATCACCTCAGATGAGCACACTCAGCTGAGTTCTTCAGATTCAACTTCAACCAAACAGATTACAGATTCAGATTTTGAGCCGACCAGATGTGAACACAACAAACTCCAAGTGAGACTTCTCCAGACGAGACTTAACTCCAGATGAGAACTCCACCTCAGACATGTTCACTAGATCCTTAGCTGACTTCACTCAGCCAAACATATCAGATTTGTCTTACTCAACTGACTTCACTCAGTTGAGGCTTCTAGACACAGATGCAGAACCAACGCAGGCATGTTCAACAGACTCAATAGACTCCACTCCACTGACAGATGGACTCAACTAACTCTTCATTCAGCTTACTTCCCAGACTTGAACACTCAACTCTACACAACTGACTTTCACTCAGCTGGTACTAGATTAGCTGACCCTTACTCAGCCAATCCCAGATTTTGGTTCCACTCAGTTTCGGCTCTTGATTCTTTAAGTTCAGATGCATAACTAAGTACCAGATTAGCGTTGACTGTTCTCAACCGAGTTCTAACTCAACTGAGTATGGGCCTGAAGCTCCACCTGCTTGTCAACACTCCAGATTCAGACCAGATTTGCATTAGGGTCTTTGGAATCACCCTTCTTGAATGTCTTATTTCCAGAACTTCCATTCCATTTGCAACTGCTACTAGCAATTAAACCAATAGCCCGATTGTCTGTACATGAGCCAACTGCATTATGCTTTAGATCTCGATTATGGAGAGATTCTCTAACATCCTCCGATGACACCCTGTCTTTTCCAACAACAAAAGACTGCACAAAATTCTCATTTGATGCTGGCAATGATATCAACAAAATTAGAGTTGCATCATCTTCTTCGATCTTAACACCAATACTCCTTAAATCAAGCAATATTGTGTTCAGCTTTTTCAGATGATCTCTGAGAGGCATTCTTTCATGCATCTTTAAACTGAACAGATGTTGCTTCATCAGCAACTTGTTGGTCAATGACTTTGTCATATACAGACTCTCAAGCTTCAGCCACAACCCTGCTGCTGAATCATTTTCAGCAACTTCAGTGATAACATTATCAGACAAGCACAACAAAATCATTGAATGTGCTTTCTACTCCAGATTGGCCATCTCAACGTTTCCGGCATCCACCGCCTTTGACAACGGAGCCCAAAGCCCTAGTTTCTTCAATTATATTTTCCATATTTTCGGGCATCAATTATATTTTCCTTATTTTATTAGGAAAAAGGTTTTCTTCTCCACCACACTATATAGGGCGCCACCTACACTATAAATAAGAGGTGGGTGTCAAGCTCTTTTGTACATCACAATTCCAAGAACTAATAGTTCTTGTGTAAAATAGAGAGCATCCTATAAAGAGTTGGAGAAATATGAAAAAGGCCGGTCTAGCAACCGGAGTTTTCTAATAGCAATCCATGATGGGATTCAAGCGGGCTGTTCATGTGGACTAGCGGTAGAGGCCGAACACTTGGGCGGCTCTATGCAGAACTACTCTCCTTAGACGGTCAAAGCGTCGATCTTTTAGATCAACCAAGGTAACCACCGTCTTTAGCTTATTTGTTTATTGCTTAAACGAAGTCGATCTTGGGTAAAAGGAAATCAAATTTTTGAATTCCGTTGCGTTTCTGCGTAGATTTCCTAACAGCATATTGATTTTCCATAGATTGAAATTGTTCCTTCTTGTGAATTTATCAATATCTACATTTAACCCAGACATCATGATCTTGCCAAAGAACAGAACTTTTATCACAGAATCCTAGCACCGATGAAAGTCTTGGTGAAGATAATTTTTTTGTTCAAATAGATGATTCTCAAACAGAACCTCTGATTCCCTGATGATAACATAAACGCTCTGATACCAGTTTGTTAGAACAGGATCATCAGGGATCCAATACGGATTGCAATAATCAAGAATAAACAAGAAAACATAAATCATACAAGAACAATAACACAAGATTTCACGTGGTTTCCGGCAATATGCCGACTACTCCACGGGTAGAAAGAGGAGAATATATTATCACTGAAGATTTTACAGACTCTGCGATTGCCTAAGGCAATTGCTCAAAGCTACTACTGCTTCTACTGCAAATGTTCTAAGTTACAACAGATGTGTATTTATAGCCACAAAAAACTAGACCTAGCCACCATAAAGACATACTAGCAGAATGACTAAAATACCCCAGACGTGAACTCATCTCAACTGACTCCACCAGACGTAACCATGCTGACTTTTGCCCAAAGCCGACTCTTGGCAAAACTGACTTCTTGCCAAAGCTGACTCTTGCCAAAACTGACTCTTGCCAAAACTCACTTTGCTGAAAGCTGACTTTTTTCAGCTTAGTACTCAGCTTTGTATAAGACGTTATTCTTCGTATCATAATTACTTTCTTATAACCACCTACGGAGGACCACATAATTTCATAGAATCGACCTTGTCAAAAAAATGTTGTTATAAACCAGGTATCAGATTGAAATCAAGCACAACAAACATGAAGAAACTAATGAATTTATTTTGAGAGAAAAACTGAGCTCGAGTATTACATAATTTTGATAACCAACATTATGAAGTTGATTCTTAGTAGAGTGCCACTTACATAAACCTATAGCAAGTTTTTATAGCTGCCATTGTAAGTTTAACTAACTACAACTAACTCTACTAATTACAACCAAGTGTAACTGTCACAATGACTTGGCATCTCACCACATCTAACCTACATCACCAACATCCTCCCTCAAGCTGAAATATGGACACATTTCAAGCTTGGCATCTCACCACATCTAACATACATCACTAAGAACTAAGGATACGCCAATATGTGGACTGCATGCTGATCGGCCTTTTTTAAGTGTCCAATCTTACCGGCAGTGTACCGGGTCAATTGTAGCCTAGAATTGGTGAGTCAATGTCGTATCCCATAGGGAATCTGGTCGAGTACCAAAGTCGGTCTCATGCCTAGTTCAGGTCAACACAACTACTGAACGTCGTGATATGTCAGATCACCTGGTTCTACAAACTAAATATACACAAAATATAGATTTAAAACTATATAAAAGAGATAGCCGAGTTATGACCCAATCTAATACTCACAAACCCTAGCTAAGTCTGGAGGTATTCTTGATAAATGTTCTCAATGTCACGTAGGATGTTGTTTCCTGGCTCTGAGAATAGACATTATTTCAATAATCTACCCTCCTATGTCGGAGTTCAACGATCTGTGACGGATTTAATCGACTCACACGGTCTACGATCAATGAAACGCTCGACAAGTCGATACAAACCTCACACACGAAACCGAATCTGAACAACTCGGTTGGTTTTACAGGGTGATCCTAGAATCCCGGTTCCTGTATCCTCTCACAAAATACATATGTAAAGACGATACATGTGATACGATTATCAAATGGCCAATTTAACAAACGTGATAAGAATAAGTTCTAGAACTACGGTAACATCGAGAATCAACAGTCAAACATCAAGAACACCACATGAACAAGCTTAGGTTCGATTTCATAGACTATCACATAACTCGACTATAAATGGATTAGCTACTCATTATAACAAGAAAATAACAAGAAATCAAACATTCAACAAGATTGAAAGCAAGAACAAGAAAGGAAATAGAAATACCGAAAATATATAGCTGTAGAAAATCGAATCTCCGAGCGAAATCCCGTCAATAATGCGTCAAGCTATCACTGAGATCCTCCGGATTACAACGATCTACGACTAAACTAAGCTAATCTACCTACAAACTAATCTAATCTAATAAAAGATGAAGAAAAATGCAGAAAAAGCTGTAAAAATCGATCTAAAAAAGGAGAGAGCGATCTAGAACAAATGGGGGGGGTAATTTATAGTGTTTTGGCAGATCTGGACACTAGGTGTGCACCTAGCTTTGCTAGGCATACGTCTAGCATGCTGAAAACATGGACTGAAACTCTCTGGACAAATTTAACCCGTAGGCATGCGCCTAGCGTTTGT
This sequence comes from Gentiana macrophylla, assembly GCA_026214975.1. Taxonomy (NCBI): domain Eukaryota; kingdom Viridiplantae; phylum Streptophyta; class Magnoliopsida; order Gentianales; family Gentianaceae; genus Gentiana; species Gentiana macrophylla. Next base: position 43,706,129 of record CM047817.1, read on the forward strand.
CAGGCACACGCCTGCTGATCATCTTCAGTAAATCGGCCATAAATTTGTGTGTAGACCTCCAAATCGAGTGATTCAACATGAGTTGGAAAGCTAATGAAATTGTCTACAACTTTTATGAAGATGACCAGCCCATAAATGACACTAAATTGGATCAAAATGCAGATGATTGGAGGCTAAGGTTGTAATCCCAATGAATTTCGATCCGTTTGAACGTTTAAGCTTCGGGCACATATTCCAACCCTCGTATCTCACCTTCTGGTCATCTCGAACACCTAATATATGTACAAAATCATAACAAATACCACACATAACCCCTATAGGACACTAGGGTGACCGAGAGTATAGTAAATACACCGAAAAAGACCGAGAATCCTAGACATTACGTCCTAGGTCTTGAAATGATAACCAATGTGTAAATACATCAAAATACAACCAAATGTATCCGAAAACATATAAAACGAGGTATAAATGGGGTATAATCACATAGTAAATGATAGCCAATGTGACCCTCATCACATACGCCAAATCCGGGAGCATGAAGGATAAATAAATGAGACGTCCCACAAATCACCGGTAGCGCTCCGGGTCATCGAGAATGGGGCCTTAAGCACGAGCCAAATTATGATTTTGCTCAATTGGAAAGCTATCAGGTCGAGTGCCTAACAAACCAGCCTCAGCGATAATGTCAAGAGCATATTTTCTCTGGCACAAAAAAATCCCCTCTGAACTCCAAGCAACCTCAATACCGAGAATATACTTCAAAATGCCGAAGTCTTTCATGTGAAAACATCTACGCAAATTGGTTTTAAAAGTAGCAACAACAGAAGCATCATTCCCCTATATAAGAAGATCATCAACGTAAACAATCAAATTAAGCTGAATTGGACCGCGGCGAAGTGTGAATAGAGAATAATTCGAGTATGACTAGATAAAGCCATATTGTGTCAGGGAAGCAACTAATTTAGTAAACCAATACCTCGGGGCCTGTCGCAAGCCGTACAATGACTTTTTGAGATGACAAACCATGCCCGGTTGTTGAACGGTGAAGCCAGGTGGAAGTTTCATAGAGACCTCCTCATCAAAATCACCATGAAGAAAAGCGTCATGGACGTCCATTTGATGTAGTTCTCAGTTTTATGCAGAAACTAGAGCTAGGAAAGTACATACAATGACCATCTTTGTAACCGGAGCAAACATCTTGTGGTAATCAATCCGCTCAATCTGTCGACTGCCAAAATAACAACACAAGCCTTGAGACACTCAACTATCCCATCAGCCTTATATTTAGTTTTATAAATCCATTTGCAACCGAATTTGTCTTTCCATGATGTAAGTTTTCCATCACCCATGTTCCAGTTGCTTCTTTCTGCATTGCCTCTCGCCACCCATCATCTTGCATAGCCTCAGTAAGAGAGCAAGGCTCATGTCCTTGTTAGAAAATCTACGCGGGAACGCAGCGGAATTCAAAATTTTATTTCCTTTGACCAGGATCGACTTCGTTTAAGCAGTAAACAAATAAGCTAGTAGACGGTGGTTACCTTGGTTGATCTCTAAAAGATCGACGCCTTGACCATCCAAGGAGAGTAGTGATGCACGGAGCCGCCTAAGTGTTCGGCCTCTACTGCTAGTCCACACGAACAACCCGCCGGAATCCACCATTGGATTGCTACTAGAAAAACTCGGCTGCTAGACCGACCTTTTCTCTCTTTCAAAACTTTCTCTAGGTGCTCTCTATTTTTACAAAAACTATTAGCTCTTGAAATTATGGTGTACAAAAGAGCTTGACACCCACCTTCTATTTATAATGGAAGTGGCGCCCCAATGTAGAGTAGAGAGAAAGAAAATCTTTTACTAATAAAATAAGGAAAATATAATTGATTGATTTATCTCATTTAATTTAATATCTTATATTAAATATTTCCAAGATATTGTCAATATCTTATATTGTCTATATTTATCTTATTACCATAAATCTATTGTTCCCAAATCAATTAATATATAATATTAATATTATGGTAATCTTATTAGTTAAATTGCACAATCCAAGTGTATCTTATACACATTGAAAGTGGCGCCCCTTTGACCAACAAATTGGCTTCCGGAATATTCTTTAATTAATATAATACTATGATTAATTAATTTATAAAATCCATGTGTATCAATATACACCATAATTTCGACACACATACATTATGTGTATATTTAATTAATCAACATAATTAATATCTTGTATTTAATTTATTCATAATAAATAAATACCACCATATTAATTTACCATTATAACCTTTATAGTCTCGAGATAAACTTTCCTTATTTGGTTATCATCTATAACCACATTTTAATCCGGCTAGATGTTCATATGTGTGTGACCCGATAGGCTTCCGAATATGTTGGCCGTAGACACAAAGTGCAAATTACGAAAATGTCCTTCATGTCTAACGATCACGGGATAGCGTCTAGCAACACACCGTGACCCCCAATCAACGGAAGAGTCAAATGCAATGACTACTACCTTTCATGTGTAACTTACAATCCTATCGCTGTAATAATATCCATACAGTCGTTAGTCGAGTGTCAAAACATCAACGACCGTATCTTATAATTTGAATATCATGCTCTCTCAAAGTAACTCATTTACTTCCACTTTGCAAAGATTCACGAGAGTAAGACATTCCTTATAAGAAGGCCCTTTCGGATATTCACCCCTACTGGTAGGGTACGCGATTTCCAGACGACCAAACATGTATACTCCGCATGCTTCAGTATCACACACAATCACTATCGCATGATCGCCCCATGGCTAGGGGAAACCTCAATAGTGTCAAAGCATGACAATCCACACCGTGATGCCATGTAGACTCCAGTCCTAAGGATAATTACACAACCGTCACATAGTGTGACACTTAACCGTGTAAGTGGGTCAGTCTAACGTACGCATTCTCTATTACACGTCCACGTACAGTCCAAGTGTCTATACACTTCGATAGACGAGATCTATCCCTGCCTTTAAAGACAGAAGACATCTAATACGTGCTAGCATGTTCGTACTATCAATGCCCTGTTTAATAGTACATTAGCCTAGAGACATTTAAGTATAAAACTTATTAAAGTGATTAGAGATCTCATCAACCATAATCGCCTATCACGGTTTCTCTATCATAGTTTAATACTAAGGACGTTATCATATAACAATTCATAATTGGTTCTTTAAAAGAACAAATATATGACAACAGAAAAGGTATTTAATATATGTATAAACATAAAGAAATAGTAGAAATGATCTGACCCGGTCGGATCCGGTCCAACCCGAATAGGTTTAGGACACTATTCCAACAATCTCCCACTTGGCTTAAAACCAATCATTCGCACACACAAGACCAAGTTGAAACACAAGAATCTCATGCAATACTCGCAACTAGCTCTAGCCTTCTACGGATCGCTATCCGTGGGGACTCAGACTATCTTCATACCATGCTCTAAATGACCAAGTCAAAAGGAACCGCCTCAATACACACATGAATCTCTGACGAGACCCTAGTCCTTGCTTCAAGCAATAAATCCACTTACTATATCAGCTATATATAAAAGGTGGAAGAACCGTACAAAGTTCAGGAATGAACCTCATAGACTCATGTACTGCTTCCGCTGCGCCTCTAAGGGCACTACTGTGCTTTGGCTAAGTTGTAGAATTTATAGTGACCCATAGCCAAGAACACTTCCAGCTCACTGTATCACCTAATCAAAGTGACTGCAAACCCAGACTGTAGCTCCCACTCAGCTTCATAAGACTTAGGATATACGTCTGTATATCTATATTTATCTGATTCCAAGTTTCAATAAACTAGGAAACCATCCTTAACTTGTTTAAGGACGTTCTCGACATTCACCAGATTTACTTTCATACTTTCTCATAACTATTCATGGACTATGAACATCTGGCACTAATTTTATTATAGTTCCTATCACAGTAGAAAAGGAAACCTCCATAAGCATCATCTTTCACCTTATCTTTAGGACTAACGTCCTAACATAGATAGATCTTGAGAACACTGGCTAGCAGTATCCCCCGTCGCGACCTATGCTAAACTCTTTTAGCATCACATCTATATAGCTAAACCATAATCTAACAACAGTTAGATCTATCATTATAGACTCTTATTTCTAAAAATAAGAACTGCTAATCCAAGTGCTTTCATAAAGACCTTGAATTACCAAACATTAATTGACTGTGACATGGGGTGATAATTCTCGAGAGAGATATCCAATACCTTGCTCAAAAATTGTAACACACTCCCACTATCCCTCTTGCACATTGGGCATATCCTTCTTTTGACTAAATCAAACTCCTTTGATTATCAAACAAAGAAATCGTCTAGAGAAACTCGTTTGAGTCCATAAATGGATCTCGTGGGCTCATACATCATGTTATCGTCTATGAACATCGGGCTATTTTCCCAATGTCTTTCAACACTATCTCCATGATATGAAGCTATAACAAGCATAGTCTGAATAGAACTGGGCTCAGCTGGCAGCATAAAGATAACTACAAGGTTTAGACCCCGTACCCTTCAGCCGTCACTATAGCCTTATGGTAATCACATTACCATCCATGTCAGCCTTTCAGGGACATTCCCTCTAGGTAAGCCAGACTAGGTTCATAACCTGGTTATCACTGATGGAATCTAATTCAGATATTATGGGTCCTGGTCATATCTCTCAATATTGCCTTTCAAACATTCCTTCATAAGTCGTGAGATATTCATTCTTCAAGATGAACATGTCAGCAGCCTTCTCAGGCTTGAGGTTATCCTCAGACTTATAGAACTTTTGTGTGCACTGATTGGGTTTAGGACACTATTCCAACAGTCCTGTCGTTATAGCTGCAATAAATATACGGTATCGCAAAGAAAACTATCACAATTCACGAAATGTGCTATAGGATACGGAGTACCTGAGGAACCGGAAGGAGATGATTATGTGTGGGATGAACTCAATGTATTTACAGTATGGGTGACGTAGTCGTAGTGCCACCCCTAAGAATGCTTTTCTCGTAAACCACGACCCAAGGGTTCCTCAGGCACAATTACAGCTGCCGGTTGAAGGTCAATGGGATCAATATCCACACTTGCATCATTAAAGAGGACAACCAAACCCTCATCACCCTTATCATGTTGCCCATCCATACCGGATGCTAAAACACTTTCCAAATCATCCAAAAAATTATCATTTTCAACCACGTGATTACTAGGCACTGATGTACTGGTATTAATATCACTAGTATGTTGATCAGTAGCAAATGGGAACTCATTCTCGTCAAACTTAACATCTCGAGAGACAAAACTTTCACCCGTCGTAAGATCATATAATTTCCAGCCCTTTTTTCCATTAGGGTATCCAACGAACACACATTTTCTGCTCTGAGGTGCGAATTTGTCGTCTCCCTTAGAATTTTGATTGTGAGCATAACACAGCAAACCGAACATTCTTAACTCGTCGAAATTGGGTGCTTTTCCGAAAAGAATTCCATATGGCACTCGGTTTTTTCATTCGTTATAAACGGTTCGGATAACGGTTTTTCCCTTAAAAAAAATAAATTGTTCGGATAACGGTTCGGTTATAAGAAATTTTTATTAAAAAAATATAATATTTTGGTTATAAAAACTAATTATACATGTTGGATATAAAGAGTTCGGTTATATTATTTTGTTTGGTACAGTTTCGGTTCGTTTAATTGTTCGGTTTTAAATTCGGTTCTTGTTCGGTTTTTAACTCGGTACAGTTACGGATAATTTGTAGTGTGAACTGTAACCGAACCGAAATTTTTGGTTTCTCTATATTATTAACCAAAACCGAACCGGAAACGAGTATTAACCGAACCGAACCGAACCGAGACCTCGGATCAGTTCGATTTTCAGAAAAACCGTATCCGTAACACCCCTACGTCCTACATTTAAATATGTTGGTGTTTGCGCTCTACCCTACCATTTTGTTGTGGAGTACCAACGCACGAGGTTTGAAAAATTATTCCAAGTTCATCAAAGTAAGCGAGCATGCAATTAAATTCAGTGACATTATCACTTCGCACTATTTCGACAGTCACCTCAAATTGTCGTTCTATCATGAAAAAAAAGAGCAAAAGGCCTTAGATACGTCGGTTTCAGAATGTAACAAATACACCCAAACAGCCTGCGAAAAATCATCAACCAAAGTTAAAAAAATAATGAGCACCGCCAAAAGAGGGTGTCTTATATGGTCCACAAAAATCGCAGTGAACGAGTTCAAAAATTCGATCGGCTTTACTATCACTATTAAGGAAACTGTCTTGAAACTGTTTTGCTTGAGGACAAAATAGTAGGTACCAACTTGACGATTCTATAGGATGGATGTCCCAGTCGTCGATGCCATAGCCTAAAAGTACTAATCTCTGGCACCGTCACTGCACATGCCGTAGCTAGGAATCCCATTAGTAATAGAGTCCATCCTTCCGCTCACCTGCTCCAATCAGGATCCCCTAATGTTGGTCATGTATAGCACATAAAGAATCGAGGAACCGGACAAAGAATTTATAATCATCTATTAATTCTGATACCGATATTAAGTTGCATTGTAATTTAGATATAAATAAGACATGTTCTAATGTCAATCCGCCGACAAGTTGCACATGTCCAGCCTCAGTGGCTAAGGCTTGGTATCCATTAGGCAGCCCAACATTGCACGCAAGAATATTTTCCGGAAACATCAAGCATGAACGTCGCCGGTGACATGGTGGGAAGCACCAATATCAATTATCCATGTCAAAGGAGCAGCCATCCCTTTTCCGCTGCGAGACCGATCGTTCCACCACTCGGGGTAGCCATGAATTTGAAATAAGTCTTATCCTCATGGCCAAATTTTTTACAATTATGGCAAATATATATAGCTTTGATTTGTCACGCTGGCTTCCCATTCCACCGGCCAGCTTAACGCAAAGACGTTTGCCTCTTCTCTTTCAATTCTACCCCAAGCTATTTCATGAGACCGCTCCTCTTGAAGGAAAGTCTGATATGCTTGGTCCAAGTCAGGAGCTGGGGTTTGTGAAAGCAAGTTTGTACGGACTACTGCATAGAGATCATCATCCACGCCGATTAACAACTGATGGGGTTTTTCAACTTTTTCTTCCTCCCAATCAGCGATAAATTTTGCAACCACGTCACATGTACACTTGTTGCATTCCCATGCATATAATGGAATAAGACAAGAGAGTTCATATTACAAACCTACTAAGCGGTTGTAGTAATCTTCAATGGTCATTGTTTTGGTTTGCTTGCATTTGATGATATCCACCCACAATTGTTGAAGACTCAGACCATCGGCAACACAAAACCTTTTCTCCAAATAATCCCAAAGCCGTCTGGCTTCATCATGAAAGGGAATTGACGCCACAACCTTGGGTTCTATGCTTCGCAACATCCATGAAACGAGCATGGAATTGACGAGTTCCTAATCGAGCAATGTTTTTCGAGTTTATCACTTTGTTGGCTTGGTAACTTCCGACGAGCTTTAAAGGACAAGGTGATCGCCCTATCCCATGCCAAATAGTTATCTCCCTTCAAGATTACGTGAGTAATCAAATTTCCGGGTTGATCGCGGATCCGAGGTAAAATGGAGATGTTGGATCGATTTTCCCATCATCTGCCATGCTGGAATCAACGCAGGTACATGAAGAGAAGGTTTTTTTTCTGGCTAAAATTGAAAGTGTGCTAGTGGCTCCGATAGCATGTCAGAGTTTGAATTTCCCTTGTATTCATTATGAATAAACTCGATACATATATTATACAATGTTTGATTGGCTATATCCCACTAATTACGTCTACAATCACAACTAACAATATGTTGGGTGGATCACTCCTTTGTAGAGCCCAAGCCACTAAATAATTGGAAAAATAATAATATGTCAAGTAGTATTTGAAGGAACAAATTAGGTTAATTTTTCTCTAATCTTCACGATAGATAGGAGGCAAAAAGGGGAGAAAAATCGCAGCTTCTTTGGTGTTGCAGCTGGAACTTTCCGGTGATGATCGGGCATCGAAACGGACTCCAATCGACACAAAATTTTGAGGGCTTGTTCGTCTCTCATTTTTCTTCAATCTGAACAGTGGAATTTGCGTTTCAACGGTTCAATTTTCTGGAAATCGTCCGCGACCGACTGCTGCGTTTTTTGGTGATATTTTTCAACAACTCTTGTATTTTGCATTCTTAGTTGATGCTTTGGTGTAGTTGAGTTGGTTGATGTGTTTAAAACACTTTGGTATCATCTTTTGCTGATTAGTGAAGTTTTTTGGGCCTCGGCCTCGTGCTTTTTACTCTCTCACATCGAGAGGAGTTTTCCATATTAAAATTATAGTGTTGAATTTCTTGTGTTTTCGTTTCGCTTTATTTGTGATTTGATTTCGTTGGGGCTGCGTCGTTTAATTCCATTGTGTGTCATTGGAAAGACTTTGTGGGTATTTTTGATACGTGTGGTATTGCGTTTGTTTGTTTTCCCAACAAGTGGTATCGGAGCCCCGGTTAGTTGATTTGGTTTTGAAGTGTTGTTTGGTGAACTTTTTTTTATTGGTGAAATGGAAGCCATCTTGAATAGAATGATCACTTTGAATGGGTCTAACTATGCCATCTGGAAAAATAAAACGAAGGATCTTTTGTATATGAAAAATTATTTCTTGCCCGTTTTCAGTGCGGAAAAACCTGATGACAAAACAGGTGAAGAGTGGAATTTGTCGTATAGGCAAGTTTGTGGTTATATTAGACAATGGGTTGATGACAATGTTTTAAATCATATTAGTGAGGAGAAACATGCTAGGTCTTTGTGGAAAAACTTGAAGACTTGTATGCCCGGAAAACTGGAAACAATAAGATGCTTTTGATGTATAAATTGATGAATTTGAGATATCATGATGGAACTCATATGGCTGATCATTTGAATACTTTCTTGGGTATTATGAACCAACTTAATGCTATGGGTATTAAGTTGGACGATGAAGTGCATGGATGGATGCTTCTTGGCTCTTTACCGAAATCGTGGGAAATTTTTCGAAATTCTCTATCTAATTCTACTCCAGATGGTGCTATGACCATTGATCTTGCTAAGACTAGTGTGTTGGAAGAAGATACAAGGAGGAAGGCACATGATGCTTTCTCACAGTCGGATGTCTTGGTTACTGAGTCACGGGGGAGAAGTAAAGTAGAGCTTCTAAATATAGAGGTTGAAGTAGAAGTAAATCCAAGAGAAAATACAAAAATTTTGAATGCAATCACTGTGGCAAGAAGAGACACATCAAGAAATTTTTCTTTAAATTGAAACGGGAGAAAAAGAAAAACAATGACAAGAAAGATGATGAGAAGAAGGAATATGTAGTTAATGCAGCTTCTTCTAATGATTTCCTTGTGTTTCAAGAGGTTGATGATATTATTCTTGCTGATGATATGATTAGTTGGGTTGTTGACAGTGGTGCTTCGGTCCATGCTACTTCAAGAAGATAGTTTTTCACATCATACACTCCAAGTGATTCTATCTTAAAGTGTGCAAGTGTTGGAGATATTAGTTTGGAGACGGCTAATGGTACCAAAATGATTCTTAAACGGGTTAAGCATATTCCAGGGATCCGGTTGAATTTGATTTATGTTGGCAACTGTGTGATGATGGTTATAATAGCTCATTTTCTTGTGATAAGTGAAAGCTCACAAATGGGTCTTCAGTGTGGCTAGAGGTACAAAGACATCTACACTTTTCTTGACTCAAGCCAAAGTTATTGTTGATGAGGCTCATGCGGTGGAGTCACGTGATGAGACTGAGTTGTCATAATAGGTTGTGGCATAAGAGCTTGAAAGGGATGATTGTCTTATCTAAGAAAAATTATTGTCTTGTTCTAACAGTTTGCATTTGGAAAAATATGCTCATTGTCTTGCAATGAAGCAATCTAGCTAGAGTTTCTTTTAAATCAAATCCACCTTCAAGAAAGTCAGAAGTACTTGAGCTTGTTCATTCTGATGTTTGTGGTCCTATGAAGACAAAGATGCTTGGTGGTTTCCGCTATTTTGTGACTTTTATTGATGATCACTCAAGTAAACTTTGGATCTACACTTTGAAGACGAAAGATCAAGTGTTAGACGTGTTCAAGTAGTTTCAAGTTTCAGTTGAAAGAGAAACAGGAAAGAAGTTGAAGTGTATTCGGACTGACAATGGAGGTGAATACAAAGGTCTATTTCATTATTACTGTAAGCAGCAGGGTATCAGACATGAGAGATATCCATCAAAGACTCCACAGTTGAATGGCTTGGCGGAGAGGATGAACAGGACATTAGTGGAGAGAGTCAGATGTTTGCTTTCACAAGCCGGATTGCCTAAATCCTTTTAGGGTGAATCTTTGAGTACAGTGGTTCATGTATTAATCTGTCTCCATGTGTTCATTTGCAGAATGATGTTCCTCAAAAGGTATGGTCAAGTAAAGATGTATCTTACCATTATTTACGAGTTTTTGGTTGTAAAGCTTATGTTCACATTCTTAAATATGAGAGGTCTAAGCTTGATGCTAAGTCTAAACAATGTATTTTCTGTGTTATGGTCAAGATGATTTTGGGTACAAATTTTATGATCCTGTTGACAAGAAAGTGATTAGAAGCCAAGATGTTGTATTTGTAGAGAATGAGACTTTGCAGGATGTTGATAAAAATCAGAGTTCAGCACCTCAGGCTGGTGATGGTTCAGCTGACTTGGAGATAATTTCTCCTACGCCTATAGAGGGGCATGGTGCAGTTGATGACCAGGGTAATCAGCAGGATGATGCAGTTGATTTTTTATCAGAATATTGACGATGATATGATTGAGGAACCAGTACCAGATGAGGCTCCACCAGTTATTCCCAGGAGATCTACTAGAGAGAGACAACATTCTACTAGATATCCAGTGACTGAGTATGTTTTGCTCTCAGTTAGTGGAGAGCCTGAATGTTTTGAGGTGGCCATGGATGATGAACATAAAGAGAAATGGCTTGATGCTATGAAAGACGAGATGGAGTATTTGCATGACAATCACACATATGAGTTGGTGAAATTGCGTAAGGGGAAGAAAGCTTTGAAGAATAAGTGGGCCTTCAGAATTAAGAACGAAGACAGTAATTCTACACCTCGATATAAGGCAAGATTAGTAGTCAAAGGTTTTGGTCAGAGAAAGGGCATTGATTTTGGTGAGATTTTCTCTCCTGTTGTGAAAATATCTTCTATCCGGATTGTTCTTGGCTTGTCATCTAGTCTTGATTTGGAGGTTGAGCAGATGGATGTTAAAACAACTTTTGTTCATGGTGATTTGGAAGAAGACATCTACATGGATCAGCCAGAGGGTTTTCAGGTGAAAGGAAAAGAGGATCTTGTGTGCAAGTTGAAGAAGAGTTTTTATGGGTTGAAGCAAGCGCCTAGACAGTGGTATAAGAAATTTGAGTCTGTCATGAAGGAGCAGGGTTACCGGAAGACTACTTCAGATCATTGCGTGTTTATTAGCAGATTCTCAGAGGATGATTTTATTATTCTTTTACTCTATGTTGATGATATTTTGAGTGTTGGCAAGATGCTTCTAGGATTGATAGGTTGAAGCAGCAGTTGAGCAAGTCTTTTGCCATGAAAGACTTGGGCCATGCAAATCATATTTTAGGGATGCAGATTACTCATGACAGAAAGGCCGGGAAATTTTATTTGTCACAAGAGAAATACATAAAGAATGTGCTTGAGAGATTTAGCATGAGTGATGCTAAAGCAGTGTCCAGTCCACTTGCATCTTATTTCAAGTTGAGTATCAAACAGTGTCCTTCTAGCGATGATGAAAAGGAAAAGATGCATAAGGTCCCGTATGCTTCAGTGGTGGGTATTTTGATGTATGCCATGGTATGTACTAGGCCAGACATAGCTTATGCAGTTGGTAAGGTTAGTCGTTTTCTTTCTAATCCTGGTAGAGAGCATTGGAATGTTGTGAAATGGATTATGAGATATCTTAGGGGTACTACGGATTTATGCCTTACTTTTGGTGGTGAGAAACCCGTGTTGGTTGGTTTCACTGGTTCTGATATGGCTGGAGATGCTGATTCTTACAAATTTACTTCAGAATAGTTGGTTAAATTTGCAGGGGGGTTGTGTCATGGAAATCGAGGTTGCAAAATGTGTTACACTTTCAACTACTGAAGCTAAGTATATTGCAGCAACTGAAGCATGTAAAGAGTTGTTGTGGATGAAGAAGTTTCTCCAGGATCTTGGTTTGAAGCAAAATCAATATGTGTTGCTTTGTGATAGCCAAAGTGCTATTCATCTTAGTAAGAATGCAGCTTTTCATTCTAGGACCAAACAGATTGATGTTCGTTATCATTGGATTCGAGATGTATTGGAGTTGAAGTTGCTAGCACTTGAAAAAGTGCACACGGATGACAATGGTGCGGATATGATGACAAAAGCATTGACAAGGGAGAAGCTTGAGATATGTCGTTCTATTGTGGGAATAACGAATTCCTCCACAATGTCGTGAAGGGGAGATTTTTTGGGTGGATCACTCCTTTGTGGAGCCCAAACCCACTAAATAATTGGAAAAATATTAATATGTCAAGTAGTATTTAAGGGAAAAAATTAAGCTAATTTTTCTCTAATCTTTCACAATAGATAGGAGGCAAAAAGGGGAGAAAATACGCAGCTTCTTTGGTGTTGCAGCTGGAACTTTCCGGGACGATCGGGCATCGAAACGGACTCCGATCTGCACAACATTTTGAGGGCTTGTTCGCCTCTCACTCTTCTTCAATCTGAACGGTGAAATTTTCGTTTCAACGGTTCAGTTTTCTGGAAATCGTCCGTGACCGACAGCTGCGTTTTTGGGTGATATGTTTCAACAACTCTTATATTTTGCATTCTTAGTTGATGCTTTGATGTAGTTGAGTTGGTTGATGTGTTTGAAACACTTTTGTATCATCTTTTTCTGATTAGTGGAGTTTTTGTGGGTCTCGGCCTCGTGGTTTTTACTCTCTCACATCGAGAGGGGTTTTCCACGTTAAAATTGTGGTGTTGATTTTCTTGTGTTTTTGTTTCGCTTTATTTGTGATTTGATTTCGATGGGGCTGCCTCATTTAATTCCGTTGCGTGTTATTGGGAAGACTTTGTGGGTATTTGTGATACATGTGGTATTGCGGTTGTTTGTTTTCCCAACAGAATATATTATCTTCCACTAATTACGCCTAAGAGCACTTGCAGTAGAATCTGTAAGAGATGGTAAATCTGTACTTTACGGATTCCAACTCTCCAGATTCAGCTAAAATACAGCTGAATCAGAATCTGTTAATAGGATCTGTATTCAACAGATTCTGGACACCATATTTTATATCTGCCGCAATCTGAAAGAATTTACAGATTCAAGTTTTTACAATTTTCAAACATTTTTCTTTGTACGGATATATATATATATATATATATATATATATATATATATATATATATATATATATATATATATATATGTTAGTATGCTAATTAAATTTGCATCCTTGGTCGTCCACCTTTTGCGATTTGTTTTTTTCGCCCTTATAACATAAAAGCAGCGTCGTTTTAGATGGTTTTAACTCATCATGTTATTCAGGTGCTTTATTCTTTGGTGGCGAGCATTCACCGCTTGACATCACGCTTCATTCTTGATGGAGCTTCCACTTATGGGTAGTCAGGCTATCGGACATTCGAGGTCGCCATTGTATTATTTATCGTGCTTTGTCGATTTTCTGTTGTTGTAGCTGTTGGTGCTGTGGTCTTCTTAGTTCTTCTCCGATCGTCTTCTCCGTCGCAGCGGCACAGAAAGTCAGCCGTTTTTTTCCCATTCCTCTCTTTTTTCTGTTCCATTTCATTGCGATTTTTTGGGTACAATTATTTTTTATGTGTTTCGTGGTTTCTCTCCCACTTTGAGTTCTTGCAAAGGATTGGCATAAATTCGCTCTTTCTTACTCACTCATTTGTCTCCGGAGGTCTCATAGTCAGGTATTCATCTGGATGTTCGGTTACGCCGCTGCATGCTCTGTATTCTCTTGAATTTGTAGTGTTTGATGAGAGTTAATGCATGTGTTTATATCTACTGTGTTGTTCATTGGGTTATTTTCCGGCACTCCGGTAAGTGTTCTACGGTTGTGTTTTCTTTTTTCTTTGGGTTTGAGACCTATATTAAGAATACGTTTTTGTTTCTGATTCATTTTTTATTTCATTGCAGTAGGAAACCAATTAACGCTTTTCAAGGGGGATTCAATTGAAGAAACAAGGAGATTTTAGGCGGGCCTTGCAATTGAAATTGAAGAAGGTAAAAGGAGCAACAAACCAATTACTTAGGGAGGTTGTCATCTATTCTTGCTAAGGAACTGTTGAATGGGCAAAAAGTTGTGGTTGTCAGATGAGAGGAAATTTGCTTATCAGGTGGACTGGTGCGGCAAAATATGAAGTATCATAGAATACTAAGCCTTCTCACTGACCTATCCAATTTAGGGCTCCTTCTAAAATCCTCTGGCGCACCATCCGTGGGTAATGAACTGATACTTATAGCTCCTTTAGTTTTCTGAGCATTAGTTTTGTTTTTCTCATACAGCAAGATTCTCATTTTGCTTGCTTTACATTCTTGTTTGTAGAGTTTATACGCTTTTCTTTGAATGCAGACTTGAAATTGAAAGAGTTGGTGCTTTCAGTGCTTAAAATATGTCCTTAACTTAATGTATAAGTACATTTTGTTGCATTTGGTATTTTCTACATCTCGAGGAACAATTTATACTCATTCTGTTGACGGTGAGGATTTGAAATTTATGTTGATCACGTGATTTTAGGATTTTTGTTTGCAGGCATTTTGATTCCTTTTTTTCCCTTTTTATTTCATCTTCGTAATGGTTGCTTCGGTTGATATTTAAACACATGGAGAGTTTTGGTTGGATAACTTGGTTTTGTCTCCTTAGTAACAATGATGCAATCAATTACTCTATTAATTTCATGTTTCTAAAATGACAGTTAAAGTCCGTTGTACTGGAACACTGCTAATTCGTCTAGCTTTCCACTTTTCTTTATTCCCTGTATTTAAATCATTTAATTTGCATCTCTCTGACATTCTTGATTAACATAATGTTATCCTCCTATGATGTTGGTTAGAAGAGTATCTATGATTCATTCTATTGTTGTTAATTTTGTTTATTTTGTTCTGTCTGGTATAATTTTTTGCAGAATGATTCCTCACAAGACGAAGCGTGGAGTTGCTGTCCTTGCTCGTTTCATGGTTTATGAGAGAATTCCACCCCCAAATGACAAGATAAAGAGGATGGTCATTCCGGATGCACTGAAGTAAGTGTGTTTGATGTATATGTTTTGAATTTCTGCTTTCTATGGTTTTTTTCCCTCTGTCTCCTTGCTTTAACCTTGTGTATTTTTTTCTATCTGAAACAGGGTACTAAGGTTGCAACCTGGACACAAGTATTGTTTGCTTGGCATTTATCCGAGGTTGGATGGAACCATTATGACACAATCAAGGTGCATGAAATTCCTGTTATGGTACACTGCGTCATTTTCAGTTGCATCAGAGTTATTTTATATGTCCCTTTGATTCCCAAAACCTGGTCATATCAATCTCTTAACTAGGAAGTCAAGTCTTTTCAAGTGGGAATTGTGGTAGATGCAAACTTATATTTCAATAAGTTGTAATTTCGGTCATGCGTACCTTGTTCCTCAGTTTGGCATTTCAAGATACTGTAGTGGACACCAAAATAACACCTTGTGATTTATTCTGCATCGTTCTCCAATTGTTTTTTCAAGATACTTTAGTGGACACAAACCTTTATTTCATTTTCAGCACTAAACTTGTGTCTTTGATGTTTGAAAGTATTGCCCTATCCCCCGTTGGTATGCTCAAATTTCCATGATTTTCTAAGTCTAATATAAGTTGTGGTATGTTGGGTGTGTTGCCTAAGCTTTAACGTGTAAATCCATCATTAGATGAGCTCGTTACCTTTTTCTTTTTCACCGTTGTAAGACCCATTAACATACTTATGAAAGAAATGTTTTTTCATACCTAAGATATTTACTTTGATGCAGGAACTTGAGAAGAAGATTAAGGAGAGAGCTCAGGTGGTGTATGAGAGGAAGAAGCAGCTTGCTAGGTTGAGGACTAAAGCCGAAAAGGTTGCTGAAGGACAATATAACACGATACACCATCCAAGAACTGAGCCCAGAAGGCACAGGAAAAGCAGGAGCACTATATCCAACAGATGAAACATCAACGCCAACAGCTGACTGTCACAAGAGCACGGCTGCAACCACATCAATAAAGGAACCAAACCCCATAACCCAAAGACAAAGTTGACCAAAACAAGTACAATAAAAGAATGAATTTGAAAGAAACATAGCACTGGCGAGAGGCCACATACATCGTGCAGAGCACGATTCCCCACTATATATATATATATATATATATATATATATATATATATATATATATATATATATATATATATATATTTCTTTAGAGTGACAAAAATTTGTTTTGGACAAATATTTCATTGTCACGGATCTTCTATAAATATTTAGAAGATCCATACAAAATAATATTTGTCTTATATATTTCTTTAGAGTGACAAAATTTTGTTTTGGACAAATATTTCATTGTACGGATCTTCTATAAATATTTAAAAGATCCATACAAAGTAATATTTGTCTAATATAAATGTTTATCAATGTAAGAATAGATAGAAAATATATATATATATATATATATATATATATATATATATATATATATATATATATATATATATATATATATAATATGTATATGCATGTGTGTGTCTTTGTGTTTGTTTTTGAAAATATGTCTTATTTTTTATGATTTGTAGTTATTTTAATGTTGTACAATAGAGATTCTAATGCAGTTGACCCTGTGTAGAGATTCTGTAAAGCAAATAAAAATGGTGTTGGAGTTTGTAAAGTAGAGAATCTGTTAAAAGACACTGATGTCAGTGCTCTAAGATCAATCATAGTCAAGACAAATCATCCAAAAATATTTCTTAAATTTGTGGTGTAATATATTCTAGATGTTTTTGGTAATCTTAAAAGCAGTCTGCATACTAAATATTTAGGTCTTCCCCCATCATCGGAAGATCTAAATCTCAAATTTTTGCTTATTTAAAAGAGAAAATGAAGGCTAAGTTAGAAAATAGGAAATATAAGCTTTTGAGCCAAGGCGGCAAGGCATACATGCTTTCTTCAGTATTATTTGCTATCTCGAATTTTGCTGTGAATTGTGTTAAGCTTCCAAAATCTATTTGTAAGCAGTTAACCGGTCTAATGTCCAACTTTTGGTGGAGTGGTAATCATGTTCTATCGAAAGGTATGCACTGGATCAAATGGGATGATCTTTGTTGGCCAAAGGGAAACGGGGGTATTGGTTTCAAGAATTTGGAAGCCTTTAATGATGCTCTTTTGGCTAAGCAGCTCTAGAGGTTTTTTTTTTTTTTTTTTTTTTGTAGTACGTGCCTTGAAAGGTAAATACTTTTCCAAAGACTCGATTTTGTCTTGTTCTTGTCCTTCTTATGCCTATGTTGTATGAAGAAGTTTAATGCATATGCAGGATTTTTAATAAAATAACATTAGAATGGTTGTGCGTAATGGTTTCACTATAAGGGTCTGGGGCGATAAGTGGATCCTAGATTCACCAAATTTTCGTCCCATTACCCCTTGGCCGGATTTTGTTTCAGATATTAGAGTGTCGAATTTTATCTGTAATGGCAAGTGGAATGAAGATAAGCTGTCTACCAGGTTCTTGAATGTGCATGTAAGGGCTATTCTAAAAATCCCTATTATTAAAGTTAATCTAGACGACTCTATTGTTTGGACGCACTCCCGTGATGGATATTTTTCTGTGAAATCAGCCTATAATGCTGTTAAGGGTAATGCTGAGTGGATAGGAGGCTTCTTGGCTCACATGGGCATTTAATCAAACACTTGGGAGCAAAATCAGTTGAGGCGGTTACAACAGAATTGGATCAAGCTGAGTAGTATAAATAGCAATTGACAGTCATATTGAAGTTTAGAAGTGTTAATAATAGTTTAGAATGAACTACAAAAATTGTATTTTGCTTTCTCAATTTTCCCGCCTTTTTCTGTTTTGAATTGAAGAAGATCTTCATCTTCTTCCATCATTCATTTTCTGCGATTTACTTTGAATTCGATCAAGTTACAATTCCGAATTCAACATGGTATCAGAGAAAGTCTGAATTCCGCTGTCAATAACTATTTCGCTCTCATTCGCTTTGTATCGGTTTGATCAATTGTTAATCAATGGTCATTTGGTGTTCCCAAGAGTTTCGGAAACTTGGATAATCCAAGTTTGGTTCTAGTTCAGCCTCTGCTCAAAGGCGTGGACAATTTCAATCACTGGAAGCGTTCGATGACAAAGATGCTTTCATCTCGTGGAAAGCTTGCATATGTAGACGGTTCTTCAACAATGCACAGAATTGAGATCCTGGATATGCTTCTTGGATGCGGAGTAAGCGATCTTGTTCATTCATATTCGGTAAATTCAATGATTCCATCAGTAGCTGAGAGTGTCATGTATTATGATACTGCGAGAGAGATTTGGCTTGATTTACAAGAGCGATTTGGTAGGGGAAATGCATATAGACTATCAAATCTAGAGGAAGAAATTGAAAAAACTAAACAGGGAAATCTATCAGTTACTGATTATTACACAAAGTTGAAGTCTTTGTGGGATCAATATACAGTTTTGCGTCCTATTCCTCCCTGCACATGCCCTGCTCTACAAATTATGAGAGAATACTATGACAATGCTTACACAACTCGTTTTTTGAAAGGTCTTAATGGAAATTTTGCCAATGTAAAGTCTCAAGTATTGATGACCTTGCCCTTGCCACGACATCAAAGCGCTTTTGTAATGGCTCTTAATCATGAGCGGCAGTTGAATTACAATGTTTACGCACAAGATTCGTGATTCTTGCAACACAATCGATAATGAGGTCAATGATCTAAGTAATGCAAATGTTGTTATGCAAACAAGGCCTCAAGGTTATGGAGGGGGTCAAGGAAGAGGTTACGGTGGTTATGGAAGAGGTCGAGAATGCATATAAGAGGCCTCGGTGTACTTATTGTGGAAAAGAGGGCCATACTATTGACAAATGCTACAAGAAGTATGGTTTTCCACCTAGATTTGGCCAAGGAAGGGTTTCATTGCAAATAATGTTGTCATGGAAGATCCTTACAGAGAGCCTTCGGTTCAAACTCAACAGATTCGAGATCTTGGTTTTCGATGTGACAATCTTGCAGGAGCCATAACTTTCGATCCACAATATGATCACTTGTTGTCCTTGATTCAAAACTGCTGACCAACTAACGATCGGTGCAATTCAATAGCATTGGCCTTTGGTTCTCAATCACAAGGGCAGGTATCATTGTGATAGCACTCAACTGGATTATGGATTCGGAGAGCTCGATCATCATCTCGTTTCTTTACAAAATATGTTTGATATTGAGATTGCTTCTAATCTTTATGTTAAACTCCCTACTGATAATCTTCATTAAAGTCACTCACACCTTTGGAAAAGTGCGAGATAAATCAATTCTTGACACTATACAATGTGTTTTGCATACCTAGCTTCAATTACAACTTGATATCCATCGGAAAATGAGCGCACATAGTAATCTTGTAGTTGCTTTTCATCCTAATGATTGTGTTGTGCGGGACTGCAGAATTTGAGGAAGATTGGTACAATTTGAGCTTCTCAATGGGTTATACATTTTGGTTCTTTGATCCACCAAAGCCACCTTTATCAATTTCTAGTAGTCAAGTTTTACATTTTTAGCAATAATTGTCAAAATTGTAATAAAAGTACTTCATTGCTTTGGCATAGTAGGTTAGGACATCCATCAATAGAAAGAATGAAAGTCATCGATCTTTGTTGATGGAAATGTCAAAATTCACGCACATGCTTGTCTTGTTTGTCCATTAGCAAAACAAAAGAAGTTGCAATTTCTGTCGGTGTTTACGCTTCGTTTCTTGTTTTGATCTTATACATGTTGACATCGGGGACCAAATAGGGTACCAACTATAGATGGTGAATATTATTTTCTTTCAATTGTTGATGACTATAGTAGGTTTACTTGGATTTTTCTAATGAAAAGTAAATCGACACTAATGTTTTCTTGCAATGATTCGTAATATGGTTCAAACACAATATGATAGATGTATCAAGATCATAAGATCGATCATGGAGCGTAATTTCACATGAAGTTGTATTACAGAACTAAGGGTATTGTTCATCAAAAGTCTTGTGTAAGAACTCCCCAGCAAAATGAATTAATTGAAAGAAAACATCAACATATATTAAATGTTGCTAGGGCATTAAAGATAACATCTGATATACCTATAGATTATTGGGGTCTTTGTGTTTTACATCTTTGTTTATTTGATAAATCTCATTCCTACTCCTTTGCTTGGTAATAAAACTCCTTATCGGATGTTACAAAACAAAATGCTGTTTATAGCAACTTAAAGGTTTTTGGTCATCTGTGTTTTGTTTCAACACCTTCATAGGGAAGGGGAAAGTTTGATGACAGAAGCACAAAGTGTGTATTTCTAGGGTTTGAAGATCATATGAAGGGATACAAAGTCCTGAATCTTCAAACCAGAAACATCTCTATTTCAAGAGATGTCATTTTCCATGAAAATATGTTTCCTTTTTCTGATCAGCTTCACACTGTTTCTAACAATGATTTATGTATGCCCTTGCCTATTTCTGATGAATATGTGGAATTCAATAATGCATCTAGGGTAGAATCTACAAATCAAGGGCATGATACATCACCTGAACAGAATTCAAGTCCAGGAATCTCAGATCCTCCAAATCAGAGAAGATCTCATAGACAAAAGATTACTCCAACTTATCTCAATGATTATGTTTATACTAATCCTGCACACAGAACTTCTCCACACACTTTAAATCATGTTTTGGCTTACACTAATCTTTCTTCACGTCATCAGGCCTACATCAGCAATATAAATGCAGACACTGAACCTACATCATATCAGGCAGCAGCAGTGGATCCAAACTGGCAGGATGCTATGGATAAAGAACTTCAAGCACTAAATACTACCAACACTTGGACCTTTGGTTGATCTACCTAAAGGCATCAAACCAATTGGATGTAAATGGGTATATAGAATTAAAAGAAATGCTGATGGAAGTATTGAAAGATACAAAGCAAGATTGGTGGCAAAAGGTTTTACACAAACAGAGGGCATAGATTTCATTGAAACTTTCTCCCCAGTAGCTAAACAGACTACCATTAGGTTATTTTTAGCACTGGCAGCAATAAAAGGATGGCATCTACATCAAATGGATGTAACATAATGCCTTTTTACATGGAGACCTTGATGAAGATGTATACATGAAACCTCCACCAGGGTTGCAAGCTCATGGACAAGTCTGTAAATTGAATAGATCTTTATATGGTCTAAGACAAGCTAGTAGGCAATGGAATGCCAAACTAACACAGAAATTGTTGGACAGTGGCTACAAACAGTCTCAAAATGATCATAGTTTGTTCACTAAAGGCACAGGATCAGATTTCATTACTTTTTTAGTATATGTGGATGATATTGTAGTAGGAAGTTTGAGCCTGACTGCTATTCAAGAACTCAAAGATTTGCTGCATGAAGCTTTTACAATAAAAGATCTAGGGCAACTCAAATATTTCCTTGGATTTGAGGTTGCAAGAACAAAGTCTGGGATTGTGATTAATCAGAGAAAGTACTGCCTGGACTTTAAGACATTATGGCTTTCTAGAATGTAAACACCGCTTACACCAATGGATTCTACTCAAAATTTAGCAAATACAGGCCCCTCCATTACCATCTAACACGAGAATATTGAAGCCTTGTTGGAAAACTTTTATACCAGGAAATACGGACACGAGATTGCATTTGCTACACAATGATTAAGTCAATTTCTAGACAAACCAAATGAAGCACACATGAAATTTGCACACAGATTACTCAGATTTCTAAAAGGATCACTGGACAAGGGTTGTTCTTCCTAGTGATAGTCTATACACCTCAAATCTTTCGTTGATTCTCGACCTGGTTGCATGTACAAAGACAAGAAGAAACGAATGAGCCTCTTGGTTTATCTTGGCAAGGCTCTTATATCATGGAAGTCAAAGAAACAAGCCCTTTGTTTCCGAAGTTCAAGTGAAGTGAATATAGGGCCATGGCTCTTACAACATGTGAAGTTCAATGGGCACATTATATCTACTCAAAGACTTTCGGATCAACTACACTGCTTGCACTTCCTTTGTATTGTGATGAGTTCAAGTGCTTTCACATATAGTGGAAAATCCAGTTTTCCATGAACGAACAAAGCATATAGATATAGACTGTCATTTTGTCGAGGAGAAATACTTAGCAAAGTCCTTAAACCATTGCCAATACACACGGATCAACAACCAGCAGAGATATCTTAACCAAACCGGTCAACAAACAAACCCTAAACACTTTGTTACTGAGCTTATCCTCTAAAAGATCTGTTCCAAGGGTCATGCTGAGTGGATAGGAGGCTTCTTGGCAAGCTGTTCATGACCTTCAGTCCTTCCAGCTTGAGGGGGGGTGTTAAGGGTAATGCTGAGTGGATAGGAGGCTTCTTGGCTCACATGGGCATTTAATCAAACACTTGGGAGCAAAATCGGTTGAGGCGGTTACAATGAGAATTGGATCAAGCTGAGTAGTATAAATAGCAATTGACAGTCATATTGAAGTTTAGAAGTGTTAATAATAGTTTAGAATGAACTACAAAAATTGTATTTTGCTTTCTCAATTTTCCCGCCTTTTTCTGTTTTGAATTGAAGAAGATCTCATCTTCTTCCATCATTCATTTTCTGCGATTTACTTTGAATTCGATCAAGTTACAATTCCGAATTCAACAAATGCTTTGCTAGTAACAAGCGACAGGGATTCTAGTCGGGTCTTGTCATAGAGCCCAATCCTTCTTTTTCTGATTCTGAAGATAAGCATTGGAAGAGTTATGGGCGTTGTCCCTCCCGAACAAAATAAAATTATTTTCTTGAAAGTGTCTTCGAGGGGCGATTCCTACAAATCGTGTTCTTTCTGCTAGAATAAAATCACATTCACCTTTATGTAACATTTGTGGGGATGCCTTGGAATCTCTTGAGCATCTTTTAATTTTTTTGTCCAAGAATCTGTGAAACTTGGTCTCTAGCACCAGTATCCTGGTAAGACTTTAAAAGCTCCAGTTTAACTTGTTTCTTTGGTGGAAGTCTATAGCAAATACCTCTTCTTTAGTTTCTTGGAAAAACATGATGGAGCTCACTTGTTTTTTTTTTGGCAACTTTGGAAAACAAGATGCAAAGGTTCTTTATGATAATTTTTCATCTGGCGTCCATTTAAGATGCTGCTATCGATTCTTGGCAGGAATATAAATCTATGCACGATATATCTTTCATTAGATGCACGATCTTTCATTAGTTTTTCCTAATAGGTCTATAAATATCCAGCCTATTATGCCCCTATCTTCTGGATATATAATTTTTACTGATGCATCCTGGAAGCAAGACAAAGATGCGGTGGGGCTTGGTGCTGCTATCTATGACTGCAATGGTGATCTGCTAGAAGTTAGAGTGAAAAATACGGTCCTGGTTCCTTCCCATTTTGCTGCTGAAGCAGAAGCTGTTAGATGGATTTTAGAAGTTGCTATCCGCAATAGATGGCGAACAATCATAATCAAAACTGATTCCAAGGTGCTGGTTTGTTACCTGAGGTAGTTTGGATGCCTTCTTTCCTCCCCCGCTTCTGCAATGAAATCTTTCGGTTGAGGAAAAAAAAGATGAACATGAACAGGGGCGGATGCGGGATCCCAGTGAGTGGGCGATACTAGGCGGGTGTAAATTTTTAGGGGCGAAAAATACACAACATACATAATAGTGTATTTTAGGATCTGCAAAGTGGCGCTTGCCCCCTATCAATAGGGTACATCCACCCCTGAAAATGAAAGTTCATAAAATGTTCAACCCCCGAAGTGTGAAATGTATTGCAAGATTTGCATATTATTAGAAGATACTGTCAAAAATAATGATAAATGTCAAAAAAATAGATAAATTTACTATAGATAGGATTAATATTTAAAATAAATCAATCTTTATTTATTTATTTTTGAATAAAGGAGACACATTGTATCATTTTGATCAATCAATAAAACAATCAGTTTCAATGTCTTTACATTTCTGCTAGTATTCTGATTTTCTTCATGATATCAGAGCCAGAGGCGGACAGGGACGTCCCTGTTCAAATTTAGGCTCGGTGCCAAAAAAAAAATTTAGGGGCTCTTCGGAAAAAAGCAGTAACCAAAATGTATATAAAAAAAATAAAACAAAAATGCTGAGTGAGATAGCCATGGATTTGGAAGAAAAAAAACCTACTTATTCGACTCCTAGTCCTAGTTTATAAAAACAAAAATTATTGTAGCTATCAAGGTTTGGCAAGGTCTCATGTATACAGTATCTAGAAGTCTTTTAATTAAAGAGCATTTCTTGTTCATATAAATCTGATATATATATAATATTAAGTCGAAATTTTGTAGTAGCCTTAAATTTATTGATTTTGAAAGCCTGGCCATGTAATGGCACTTGGCTCGAAGCGCTTGCAGGCGGGGAGTTGAGTCTTAATATTGGTAACCTCGCCTGATTCCTGTACTTCCGCTTGAAAAAAATATATATCGTGTCTGCATTTTACATTTTTCCTTTATGCATTCATCATTTAGCACCTTTTCTTTTTGAATAAAACAAGCAACCAGTTTTTTTGCGTGAGCCTATTTTCCCTGGATGCGGAGCCTATTTTCATTCCTATCATGTCTGCATGAGTATCAATTGCATGCATTCTCAAAAAATCTCCGTATTGCACCATCCACTCCAACCCCATATCAAACAATTTCTTTTAATTCTATCATAGTCTCATGTCAAATTCTTCCAATAATTGCATTATTTTTAATTTTATTTTTCCAATAAATGTTTTTTTAATAATATTTGTTTGCACCGATCCCCTCTCCCCAGCCCATGCAGTAGCAAACATGCATTCTGCCGCATCTATCTAAACATTAGATTCTCTCCTGTGCAAGCCATCAATCCCAAATAAAAAAAAAATTACTGCCCAAAGTTTCATCTTCGAGGCCAGATCAAATTTAAGAGTCTATACCTATATCGAAAAAAAATTATATCAATAAATAATAATTAGGGGCGGCGCAGGAATTGTATGACACGGGTCAGGGATCGAGAACGACACACCGTATTATAACCGTATTATACACTATATAAATATATATATAATTGTGGGTCAAGGGTAAATATTTAAAAAATTTAGCGGGTCGGTAAGTAGACATTAACACATAAAAATTTTAAGTAGTGTATAATATACATAGAAATTTTTTTTTTTTTTTTTGAGGGTCAGTTGACCCTTTTTGGCTAAGGTGGCGCCGCCCCTGATAATAATCGTGTTATAGCAGCTCTTTCTTTTGGTATCCATTATGTTTTTCTGTCTGTATCCATTTTTTTTAAATGCAATGAGACAGATCATGCAGCGATCAACAGTTAGAGGTTTTGCAAATGCAATGAGACAGATCATGCAGCTATCAACATGTTGAAAAAAAAAACTAATAGACTCCGAAAAGCCGAGAAAGAAGTGCGTCGGAGTGGAGATGCCCTCAAATATCACAACTATGGACTTCGGTAAAGCCACCGGGGTGGAGATGCCCTCCAAAATCACTAATGGACTTCGGAAAAAGCATACGGAGTGGAGATGCCCTCCAAAATATGCAAAGTCAAACTCGGCCTTCGAACCCGGCCTCATTTGAGGGAGGGTATTAGAAGATAATCTCAAGAGACAGGATAAATGTCAAAAGAAAGAAAGATAAAGTTGCTATTGATAGGAAGTATCTTTATATAAAAGATTAGTTATTTGTTTTGAATTTAAGTTAGGTTTATATAATGGAAAATTAGGGATAAGGGCCACAACTGAAAGTATCTTTATATAAAAGATTAGACAATTGCATAATTTTTATAGCGAGAAGACAAACAGTGAATCCCGAAAATCGGTGAATCTCCTAGTGAATTTGAATTTAAGAAAATTAGTGAATTTTGAATTTATAATGATGAATTTAAATCGGTGAATTTAAATAAAGTGAATTTCAAACACAAGTGAATTTCGACGATAAATAAATAGTTTTTCTTTTAGTTTTATTTGAAATATTTTGTATTTATCTTTATATAATCATTTATCATTTCTTTTATTTATTTGAATTGTATTTATCTTTGACTTCTCTCCTATATAAAGAGAAGTGGTGAAACAATTTTTCATCAATTCAATAAAACAGTTTCAAAGTCTTCCGTTTGTATATTCTGGTTTTCTTCAACCCTCCCTCAAACGAGGCCGGGTTTGGAGGCTGAGTTTGTTTGGTGATAATAATTTGGTGGTATTTGGAGGGCATCTCCACTCCGGCGGCTCTTTCGGCTCTTCGAAGTCTATAAGTTGTCATATTATGGAGGGCATCTCCACTCCGGGGTACATATTTTTTGACTCTTCTGGAGTCCATTAGTGTGTAGATTGATTCTGGTTCTAATTGAAGAATGACTATGATATTGGCCTCCAAGTGTGATTGATACCGTAGATCTGCATTTAAAAATAGATGTAGACTAGATGGCAAAAGAAACAAATAATAGATGCTATTAACAAGACTGTTTATTTATTTTATGAGGAAAAAAACTTTAGACCCAAAAAAAAAACTGGAATGCATCGATATTGCTTCCTATTTTATTAAAATGTAAATATATGAATGCATTAGAAAGAGTAAAACAAAAAAAATATATGCAGAAAGGAGATTCATTTCCTTTTGTGATGCTTGAAAGCATCGGCTGACCAAAGTGGATTCAAGCTCGTGAGGTTTTTTATTTTTTTTTTTTTTTTTTTTTGTGCTTGGAGGTTTGGAGAGAAAAAGAGATGAGCATTAAAAGAAAACGCACTGGTAGATTTAAGGGACTAGCAGATGCAATGAATGTGATAAACAATGTTTTTCCGGAAACGGATAATAGTGGAGGGTGAGAGCTGGTTTGGCTGTGGAAAAAAAATATGCCCAGGTTTTGTAAATCTCGTGAAAGAATATGGTTTTAACACATATGGACACGAGTTCATGTAATATCCATGAGTTATTCACCAGATGCATTTGTTGATTCCGAAAATGTTAGCGGCTGCAAATACTCTGGCTATAAGAGATTTCCCGGAAGGAAAATGTTTGAAATTATAGTAAAAACGCAATAAACGTTGAATTCTTATCGGATCCAAATGTAAAATCTCTCAAAAGAGGTTATAAGTATTTGATTATGTGAACTCTAAAAAAAGTCCCAATGTGCTTGAACCTATATGAGAATTAATTTCAAAATAATGCTTGCAAACTCGAGATGAGTAATGATGTACTCTACAAGAGTAGTTGAATTCTTAACCTAGAAAGAGGTTAAAATCGATAATTTCAATATACTTTGATGAGAATATATCATGCATCAGTTGCAAATTATGATAAGATAACATACATACACGAGGGAGATAAAATGAATTTGAAGTTCATTGTTTCACCTTATATTATTGATTCCTCCATATATGATGTGAATATAATTTGAATGATCCATGAAGAATAAAAGATTACACGGTGCTATATTGACATTTATGGTAACCGCATTAATTGTAAAATATATTGTTTCAACGATTTTTTTTTGGATACCTTGAACTTTTATTAATGATGGGAAAGGTTACAAAGGTTAGGCCCTCCTGGCCTCCTCCAAGATTACATGTCATCAATGTACTTCCTCACCTCCTTAAAATCCTAGTCCGAAAAACCTATTGTGGGAAAATCCGGATGCTAGGAAAAAAGTGTGGGCCTCTATACATTGGAAATCAAAATAAAATAAAAAGCAAGCAAAGCTGATCTAGTCAATGAGTACAAGGGTGATATACCCGGATTGGAATGGGGCCCTGTTCATCCATATTGGGCCTACAATCTTGGCCCGTCAAAGACTGAGATGATGGGCTTTTACCTCCGGCGCGCGCCAACAAGCATCTTACGCCGCTAGCTATGAGCCAAGGCCTATCCGCCAACGAGAAGCGGATCATGTCCATTAGCGGTAAGACGGACTCATTCTCTCCACGTGATTCCACCCTATGCATAAAGGCACAAACCGGGTCCGCTACTCAACCATACTTCTCAGGACTCGTTGTTCGCCATGCTTACCCGCTGGCCAATCCAGGTGGCAACACTTTACAGCTAGATAGGACACTTGTATTGCATGCATGCTTAACTTAGCTATGTATTCTAAGTTGTCTTATCAATGAACAGTGAACCGACTTACTTTTTTAGCCTATATATATGGGATCACATTGTAAAGGGGACTCTCTCTCTCAAGCTTTAACTATAAAATCTAATACAAGCAGAAACTCTGCCAATTTGTCGACAGAATAACTTGTTCATCTTGTAAACTGATCCGGCAGCCTTGTTCTTACTCGCCACCCTAACCACACCGGAGAAATCATTCATATCACCTTATATCCTCAAGATAAACAACTTTGTTACCGCAAATCGGTGTTCCACGCAACATCGTTGGCTCCGTTCGGAAACTTTCATTTTCATTCAAAGCATTTGGAGGCCACTTGCTCCATCACAAAGACAATTTCACGGTGTCTCAGCGAAGTTATCATCATCGATCGTCGGTCACCAAAGCTTTGAACTTTTGGGATAATCTGACCCGAAACCATTTGCTCACTTCCTCTCACCAACTTACGCAGAGAGGAGATCATCAACTTCATTGCAAACTCACACTTGAGCCCATTTAAAATACCCAGGTTGGTTTATACATCTTTTTCATCGGTTTCAAATCTTCAAGTAAGGAAAGTTTGGTCATCTTTTCGTTGCAAACCGCTTTGGGAAATACAAAGCGATCGTTACCTTATATACTGAAGTCGGAAAAATACCCGCCCAAAAACCATAAGTCATGGTTTGGCGGGAAAAACATGAACCCCGCAACACCGGCAAAGCGCCAATCGGGGACTACCACGTGGAGCGCTTGACGCCACGTGGAGAGGCTAACCGAAAGGTTATGTCGGATGGGGCGGATGTCAACCCTACCTCACAACCGACATGCGAGCATACATACGGGGAAAGGACTAAAGCCCGTGAAATACACGAGAAGCGGTTAGGAAAAGCAAGGAAAGGAATCGTGGGGACATCCAACCCAACTAACGAACAGAAGCTATTTCGGCCGGGGAGCTCCCCACAACAAGATACATATAAAATAGCTTTGCAAGCGCACATGGAATATGTTGAAGAAATGCGGGAAGGAAATGCACTACTCATTGCGAAGGATTACCTCCTCGGTCAATCCGTAAATTCAACCTCCTCAACCCGCACAAACCGAGATTCAGCCCACATTCATTCCTCCAAAAGCGGTTCGACCGCAAATGATCGGAAATAGAGGAGAGTAGTCATGCAACCTCACATCCTAGAGAGGGTAGGAAAATGCACTTGGTAGGCTCGGGGCCCGCGGTCGGCGATCGCGGTGCGGCCCCAATGCGACCAAAGAACACTCGGCGAGTTCGCACCCGCTTGGAAGGACAGGGGACTCGGAAATTGAAGAAAGTTATGTTGCGCTCCCACCTCAACCCCAAATCGGAAGAGATAGGCATCATGAAAAAGCAGATAGAGGAATTACAAAAGGAACAAAGGGTGTTAAAACGGTTCCGACATGGGGAACAAGTGTGCTTCATCCCAAAGATCAAAGCGGCTCCAAGTGGGAGGAACTCACTATCCCAATTTCATAAACTACCACGGAGCGATTGGATCCTGCGGATTGGCTATCCGCTTTTCAAAGCGAATCGTTTGTGTACCTCTAGCGATGAGGCTTGGTGCATAGCATTTGTGGGATCAATGCAAGATCGGGCGACATCATGGATCCGCGATCTTCCTCTGGATCGATTTTATCATGGGATGACTGATCAACAAGTTTATAGCGAAATTCAAGTCGGTGGGGACACAAAAGGCGCATATCGACCTACACGAGGTCCGACAAAGCGACAGTGAGGGCACTCGCGATTATTACGAGCGGTTTTACAAAGTGTCACGAGCTAACCAGGGGTATAGCGGATAACGTTGTCATGAGTAGTTTTGAAACAGGGTTGAAGCCGGGGTACTTGAAGTCTTATTTCGCTTTGTCACCACCAGCGAACCTACAAGAGATGTTGAGCTCGACTAGGAAGTACATTGCAACTGCAGGAAACGAAGGAGCGTCTTCGTCCAACAAAGGCAACAGCAGGGTGGCGTAGCCGCCAAGAGACACCCCAGAGGGCGGATAGGAGATCAAGAAACCTGAAAGATTTAAGGAAGAGCATTTCACGCCGCTCAGAATTTCCTATTCCCAAGTGTTGAATGAAATCAGAGACGAAATACCTGAACCATACCCAATGGTTCCTGACACACGCCGTGATGCATCCAAATTTTGTGGCTATCACAGGGATAAGTGGTCACACTACCGATGAATGTATCCAATTCAAACGAGCAATAGAGAAGTTGCTCGCTCATGACACCATGATCACCTCAAACTTGATACCGGAGGTCCGGATAGGAGGAATCGCAAGCTCGTCGATTCGATAGGAACATTAGAATGATAACCGAGCCTCCTCCCACCAACAATCAGATTAAGATCGCGATCGGCTCCATCAACAAACATGTGGAGAAGCCTTGTAGTTTTGCGAGGAGTGAATGACCCTTGCCTTTTACGAAGTGAGCTAGTGACTTCAACCAATACAGAGGATATGTGCCTTTGCATCTCGGTGGTAAATCAATCGGGCCTGTGTCAATAGAGTGATGGTTGATACGAGGAGCTTGCCGCGATATCCTATATTACAACCGCTTCAAAGAGTTGGGTTTAGCGACTCTAATTTGAGACCGCATAATGGCACCCTTGAGGGCTTCACCAATCATAAGATACAGGTCAAGGGGGCCATCGACCTCGATGTACAGATGGGAGATTATGCACCCTTTCGCACGGAAAAGGTGATGTTTTTAGTTGTCGACCTTCAGTCCAATTATAACATGATAATTGGGACACCCGCTTTAAAGCAGTTTCAGATGGTAGCTTCCATTCCGCATCAGCGGGCAAAATTTTATGTTGGGGACAGGATCGGAACGTCGATCAGCGAACCTGCCGCTGTCCTGACATACATACATGAGATGAGAGCAGGGAATAAGAGGATTCAAATCGAACAGCCATGTAACATGGAAAACATCGACATGATCAGGGTCGTTGTTGATCCCGAACCAGTCAAAGTAGAGTGTGAAACATTGCAAGTCAGAGATGAGCCAGAATTTACGGCAGAAGATGAGTTGATCGAGGTGGTCATCAATGACAAATATCCCGAGCAAAAGATAAAGATAGGGCTCATTGAGTCCTATTGAAAGGGAAAATTGATACAAATACTCAAAGAAAATTTGAGTGTCTTTGCTTGGGTGGTTACTGACATGCGAGGTGTCGAAACAGACGTCGCCCTGCACCATCTTAACGTCGATTCTACTTTCAAACCGATACAACAGCGAGCGCGTCAGTTCTCAACAGAAAAAGAGGCGGCGGTAAAAGCAGAGGTCGGAAAGCTTCTACAAGCGGGAATCATAAAGGAGCTTGCCTACCCTACTTGGTTGGCAAATGTGGTTATGGTAAAGAAGCACAACGGAAAGTGGAGAATGTGCGTCGACTTCACGGACATCAACAAAGCATGTCCGAAAGATCCTTATCAGCTGCCACGAATTGACCGGTTAGTTGACTCTATTTCTGGCTTTGAGGTTTTAAGTTTCTTAGCGCGATATTCAGGTATCATCAAATACGGATGGCCGAGTCCGACAAAAAAAACGGCTTTGAGCATTTGGAGGATTATATTATTATGAAATGATGCCTTTTGAAATTTTGAAGAATGCGGGTTCGACTTATCGTGAATGGTCAACAAGGTCTTGATTCGCGAGATAGCGTAAATATGGAAGCTTATATAGGCGACATGGTTGTTAAGTCCTTCAGGGACGGTCACGCTACGCGACCTTCGTGAAACATTCAACAATGTCGAAAACACTCGATGAAGCTCAATCCGCCAAATGTACTTTTGGTGTCCAGCGGGCAAGTTTTTGGGATTCATGGTTAGTCGTCGTGGCATCGAGGCTAACCCGAGAAAAGATTCAAGCTTTAATCGATATGCAAGAGCCTACAACTATCAAAGAAGTTCGGGAGGCTTAATGGCGCATCATCGCGTTAGGTCGGTTCATATCAAAATCGGCGGAGAAGTGTCTTCCTTTCTTCAAGATTCTCGAGGCGATAAAACTTTCTCATGGAACGCAGATTGTTCGCAGCATTCCAAGCTCGAAGGAATATCTAGGAAAACCACCTCTTTTGGTTAGCCCGTGGAGGAGATGTTTTGTTTTGTACTTAGCGGCTTTGCATCGGTTTTGTTGCCGCCGTTTTGTCAAGGAGGCCGGAACCCTCCAAAATCCCGTCTATTATGTAAGCAAGGCTCTCAGTCCGGTGGAGAGCCGCTATTTTAATATTGAAAAATTAGCCTACTCGCTTGTCATTGCTGCCCGCAAACTCAGGGCTTACTTTACTTCACATACAATTATTGTCTTAACGGATAGCCCAATGCGCCAAATACTTCATAAACCGGACCTTTCAGGCCGTCTCCTCGAGATGGGCTATAGAAATTATGAATTCGACATACAATATCAACCAAGAAAAGCTATCAAAGGTCAAGCATTACCGGATTTTATTGTAGAGGCGAGTTTATTTCGCCACCACCAAGTTCGCCCTTATCACACGAGCCCGTTGCGCGGCAGGAATAAGCCAAATCAATGTTGGCATTTGTATGTGGATGGGGCATCTAGTCGAAATGGTTGTGGGGCGGAGTAATCTTGATGGAGCCCGGAACAACGGAGGAAATCGAAAAAGCTTTGAGGTTCGAATTTCCGGCCACGAATAATCAAGCCGAGTATGAAGCAGTAATTGCCGGGCTCAAATTGGCCAAAGAGTTAAAAGTGGAAAATGTTGAAGTATTTTGTGATTCCCAACTCATTGTCAACCAAATCTCAAGGGATTATGACACGACTTTGTAGTATTCTAGAGAAGTATGGTGAGATTGTTCGACAACTAAAAGCAACTTTAACTATTGCGAGTTCATCGAGGTGGAAGAGAGGACAACGAGCGAGCAGACTATCTCTCCAAGCTATCACTTAAAGAAGAAATTGCAGATCCCTCGATAATGATTGAGTATCTAGCCGTACCCGCTATTGAGGAAGCACAAATCATGGAAATTGACATATCGGCACCAACTACATGTTGGATTGATGAAGTTCAAGCTTACATAGAAGCAGCCTACTACCCGAGGGAGCGGACAAAGCTCGCGCTTAAGAAAAAGCACCAGGTATATTATAAACAATGGAATACTCTATAGAAGGTCCGCAACTAGGCCTCTTTTACGATGTGTTCGAAAGGAAGAGAGCAAGACAATTCTTATCGAACTTCACCAAGGGGTGTGTGGGGGCCACCCCGCTAGTCGTTCCTTAGCACAGAAAGTCATAACCGCAGGGTATTATTGGCCAACCATCCTTAAAGACTCGAGAAAAAATTTGGTAAGAGAATGCCCGAGTGTCAAAACACGCAGACATCCCCCGAATACCATCTGTCGAACAAAGCGTTGTGGTCGCACCTTGGCCTTTCGACATGTGGGGACTCGATCTCATCGGACCTTTTCCACCAGGAAGAGGCGGATGCAAAGTTATCATAGTAGCCGTGGATTATTTTACAAAGTGGATTGAGGCAAAACCTATGGTTAAGATAACCGCAAAAGCAGCAGGATACTTCTTACACGATCAGATTTTTTCACGTTTTGGCATCCCGCGGGCAGTAGTATCGGATCACGGCCCGCAATTTAGAAAGGACTTCTCAGATCTTTGCGACGAATTCAAAGTCAAACACTGGAAGTCATCAGTAGCTTATCCTCAAGGAAACGGCCAAGCTGAGGCCGGCAACAAACAAATAATCAAAATGTTGAAGAAAAGCGTGGACGACAAAGTGAAAGCAGGAGGGTGGGTTGATGAGTTACCCGATATACTCTGGGCACTCCGCACCACTATCAAAACACCCACAGGAGAAACTCCTTTTGCTCTTACTTATGGATCAGAGGCTATGACTCCAGTTGAAATGGCTCTACCCAACATCAGGGTCGCATTGTATGACCCAGCGGATAATCTTTTAAGCAGATGATCGACTTGGATCTAGTGGAGGAAAAAGAATAGCGACTTATCATCGATTAGCGAACTACAAGCAAATTGCTAAACAACAACATGACAAGCGAATCCGCAACCACTCATTTAAAGTCGGGGATTTCGTTCTTCGGAACAGAAAGGCCACGGGTATGGAGCCTGATAAAGGGAAACTAACAGCAAATTGGGAAGGCCCTTATCAAGTCGCGAGAGAGATCAAGAAAGGGACTTATGTCCTCAGAAATCATCAAGGCTATGAGCTCAATAGACCTTGGCATGCGGACAACCTTAAAAGGTACTACATGTAATAAATCGGCTAGGGATGTGGCTATCCTCTCGTTTCACGACGTGAGTGGTTAGGATTTCTTATTTTGCTTGTAATCTTTACCCATCTAGCGGGATGAGTCAAAATTAATAAAGCCCGACTTTACATTCTCTTTTTTATATGCAAATTATTACAAGAATGCATGGGTAAGAAAGAATTGTGTTCGAAGAATTTTCAACAAAACTTAATTTGGACTTTGAGTTGTTAAAAATAGGGGCAATATTTGGGAAAATTTAACGCAGGCACAGGCACAACTTCCTAGCAAACAAGTTATTTGAGATAAGATTCAAGAGGGCATATCTCATACAGAGTCCGCACAAGATCGACCTAGAATCTTATCTAAAACAAAGGGACGGATGTTGTTATCATCGGACTCAATTTAGACAATAAATTCGAGCAAAAAGCAAGCATACATAATAAACGGGCAGAAACAAACTTGTGAATAAAATTATAAAAGTTGGACAAAGTACATATGGCTATTACAGAGACAAATGTGCGGACAAAAGTGCGAAAAGGAAAAGAGTTATACATATACGAACACAGAATAATGTTTTACAAAGCAGAGCGAGAAATCTAAGAACCTCGGGCGTATCTCTTCATTATGGACATTCTCTTCACGAAGAGAATGGTGCAAAGATCTCGATCAAGATTGGTCTCCGACTCAAGAAGCTCGTCGACTTCTCACCAGGCTGCTCGATCTCGCCTTCTTCTTGACTCTCTCTCTCGCTTCTGTGGGCCAGCGAACACGCTCCCTTAGATTCGTCTCTATCACTGGCGAGAGCCACCCGGTCAGGATCACACTCGGGACATAGCGGCTGAAGCTCAACATCGAGAGAAGGGTATGCGGTCATGGAATTCTCTTAGATAATCGAGAGAAGGATGGGTGAGAATCCATTCCTCTAAAACATCAAGGGTCGGGTACCATCTTCATGAGCCAGGGCGCACCTCGCGATGTGATAAAACCCTTGGTCATATCCCATCATAAAGCCGTCATCATGGCGGTCTTGGTGGCCTTCAACACTTGAGCCTAGATCCTTGATTGTTTCTCGCAGATCCGCTGCGCTTTTTGCTCGGCCTCCCAATGAGCTTGAGCCTCATTTACTTTCAGCTTCATCTCTTCCATAGTGCGATCAGCGAATTTACTCGCTCCACGAGATCGAGTTAACCTTATTTCCTCGGCAAGTTTGTGCTCTCGGTTTCGTTCTCCGCCTCGGCCCGCACTTAACCGCCACGAAGACCGGCGGGCCGGACACCTTGCATTTGCGGCACCAAGAGCTTTACGGGTTTCGCTAGCTCTTTTTCGACATCGGGCGCTCGGCTATGGTATTTCTATAATCATTGACGAACTGCGCCAAGCCCGTACCAACCTAATGGAGGAAAATTAAACAGCGGAATCAATATTGACTTGGGCAAAAATAACAGCAAAAAGAATAAAAACAAAAGCAAGAAGAAGGTTTACCATGCTCACCGTGGCGCCATATAAGCCCCACAAATCATCAATACTCCCGAGAAAGGCACGGCGAGGATCGCCTCGATCCGCCATCACAACCCTATCCGCTATCCCACGGCCTATCTCCACCGGTGGATGTCGCTAGGGATACCCCATCTAAAATGCCTCAAGCGGGGCACATCATCGATGCCCTTGCGATTGTGCGTGCCTTGGGCGGTCGAGAGGTTGTTGCCGCGATAAACTCTTTATCCAACCAGGTGGCGGGCAACCTCTCAGGCCCAATAGGAACTCCAACAAAGGGCACCATTGTCTTCGTGTGCCGCAGACGCAACCTCATCGGCCACAGGTTTGCCTTGATCTACAGATTTTTCTTTACCCTTATCAGTTCTGAATTTTTTAAGGGGAGGGACCTCCTGCAAGCCACTTTCATCTCCCGCGGGCTCCATCTCTTCTACAAAGCCTCTTCTTCTTCTTATCACCAAAGAGCGGCTTTGTAAGAGTAGTCGCTTCATAGTCTTGCCCGCCCGCGTTTTTTTTTTTCTTGCGGGTGGGATGATTTTGCGACCTTAGCCCCAGAGGCTCCGCCGCCGGCGTGTGCAAATCGACCATGGGAAGGGCTGTCTTAATCCCCTTTAGTTCAATGGCCTTTTTTCCTCACCGACGGTCTTTTGCTTGGACAATTGGTCTGCGACGAACTAATCTATCCATGGTACTGCGGGGAACAAATATATATTAGCGACCAGAACATATGAAAAGAGACATATTATGAAAAGAAGCAAGAAGAATGCAAGTAAAAATCCTACTCGGTGCTCGTATATTAGGATAACCGCCGCAGATTTCGCACTGAGAAGGCATGAACCTCCCATGGTGACACTCGCCGTACCAATCAGGATGGGTCGGCAACAAGTCGACTACAACTAAAGGTTCGCCGACACCGGCTCCAGGAAGTCCGGCCTGTATGAGATAGGGCTGAGCGACGTCAAGCAACAACCTCCAGTTAAATGCCCTAGCCTGAGGTTCATTTTTACGGGTATAGCCCAGATCGTCTTTCAGCTCGGAGATAAACTCATCATCGTCAAATTGGGTTTTTATCTTATTCAAGTGATCGGTCTTGACTGAATTCTCCGCTAGCTTCT
Source organism: Gentiana macrophylla (assembly GCA_026214975.1). Lineage (NCBI taxonomy): Eukaryota > Viridiplantae > Streptophyta > Magnoliopsida > Gentianales > Gentianaceae > Gentiana > Gentiana macrophylla. The sequence goes on from CM047817.1 coordinate 43,743,461, forward strand.
CAAACGGCCAGCCTACCCGGGACTCTACCTTCATACATCTTTTGTCCCAATCCGCCACCTTGTCGGGGAGATCAAATAACAGCGCGGGTCTACCATGACTCGATCGACTACGCGGTTGGATTTGGCGCGCGCCTTCCGGGAGAAACTATAAAAATATAAGAGCACCGGCATCGACGGTTCGCGCCCGCTCAACCTACTGATTATGATAAAGGACATGACCACGCGAACAACTCCTAAACTCAGGTCGCAAGGCATCACTTTCAGCTCTTCCATAAAAGTAACAAAGAATGGGTCAAAGGAGAGTGCGAGTCCGGCGCAAAATGATCATAATGCAACCACAGATAATCTTCTTTGGTCTCGGCCACAGGTCCATGACACGTTGGTCGCACCCATGCTGACAAAGCGATAGTCCGCCGAGACATCATACGCCCCCAAAGCCGAAGTATAATCTTCTCGATCTTTAAACTCCCTCCATCGGGCTATAAGATCACTATCTGCCCTTTTTTGCTCTGCAAGCTCATTCTCAACCGCAGCGGACCTTTTCTTGGGCGCCCTCTTCTTTTTTGCGGGCTCCTCAGCGGCGGTTTTCGTTTTTACAACAATCTTTAGAGACTTTTTGGGCTTCTCCGATACCACAGCGGTTTCCACGGCTTCCTTGATCTTGCCGCTACGTTTAGCGGCTCCAGGTTTTAAAACTCTATCCATCCTGGTGAGGAGATTGCTTAGTGCCATTTGGTCGTCATCTTCGACCTCGCCCTCCGCAGCGCCCTCACCAATAACTGCGACCTCTGGGTCAGATTCTATGTTAATGGATCCAGGGTTTGGATTTTCTTCCATCTCCTCCTCGTCACCGCTAGAGCTAGCATCCTCCATGCTCACCTCCTCTGACCCATAACCCGCTGCGGCCCTAGCCTCTTCGCCTGCGATTGTGTGTGCTCGATGTCATTCTCGGAAAAGAAAAAGGCAAGGTGGATCGGTTTATCACCCGGACATGGAAATCGGGTCGAGGTGAGAGCAATCACACCCCGACACCTCGCCTTCCATCTTCCTTAAATGAGATACAAAATTCCCGAGAAAACCCCCCAAATTCTCGAGAAAACCCTAAGCCCAAACCTAAAAGGCTTCAAACAACACGCATTCAAACCTCTACCAAACAAACGACTAAACAGGCAATCAAAGCATACATACATATAAAGGTATTTCTGGGTAAAAAAGAATATGAAATCACAGAAGCACAGATGGGGCTCATGGTGTTCATCGGAGAAAATTGAAATTACAGAGGCAAAATCGCGAGAGCTAAATCACGACATTCATGTCCCAAGCAAAAACAGGCGATAATAAATACATAAATCAATTCGTAAAACGATAAAGGAATGTTTAAATTCACACGATGGATGAAAAAAGAAGTAAAGCGTTGATCTTGGATTGGAATAAGCACTCGTCGGAATCGCTTGCAATCGCGGAATTTCCTTGCTTATCGCGGAGGGATTTATCGGAAGTGAAAGAGGAGAAAAGCGTAAGTGTGGGGGAACTCTATTTATAGGAGGAAAAGAGAGGGAAACGGCGTTTGGGATTTTCAAAATTCAAAGCGTAATGATGGCGAGAACGGTTACCGATTTCTCTCCACCAATCGAGCAAGGGCGGTTCGCCCCAACCGCCCGTGTCGAGCACGTGGGTCGACATGACGTTGCGTGTACCGATACATCCGTTTACATTTTCTAACCGTTCAAATTTCTTTCGACGAGCATCACATCACGCGCATAAGCGACTTGAGATATTACTATCTTCCAACATTATTTCAAACAACGAAGATCGATCATGCCCGCTTTGGCTTACACAACAAAACACCTTTTACAGAGCATCATCATTTAAATAAGCCCGATAGAACATTATCGGCGATCAAAGCTGTTTCGCTACAAATGCACAAAGATATCACTAAAGTGGTTTTCACCAACACGGTTCAAGCCCGATAGAACATTATCGCGCGCTACAAATCAAGATATCACTAGTGGTGTTTCACCTACAAATGCCCGATAGAACATTATATCAAGCTGTTTCGCTACAAATGCACAAAGATATCACTAGGTTTTCACCAACACCGGTTCAAGCCCGATAGAACATTATCGGCGATCAAGCCACATTTCGCTACAAATGCACGCGAGATAACACCTTGGTTCAAGCTCGATGAAGCGATGTCAAAAGCCTCTATCACTGGCGACTACGAAGGAACTCCACCAAAGGTTCTTCAAATTTACTCTCGCCTTGGCGGACACGCCAGTACGCAGTAGGGGCCATTGATATACCCGGATTGGAATGGGGCCTGTTCATCCATATTGGGCCTACAATCTTGGCCCGTCGGCCAGACAGATGATGGGCTTTTACCTCCGGCCGGCGCCGCCAACAAGCATCTTACTCGCCGCTAGCTATGAGCCAAGGCCTATCCGCCAACAAGAAAGCGGATCATGTCCGCTAACGGTAAGACGGACTCATTCTCTCCACGTGATTCCACCCCTATGCATAAAGGCACAAGCGAGTCCGCTACTCAACCATACTTCTCAGGACTCGTTGTTCGCCATGCTTACCCGGTGGCCAATCCGGTGGCAACACTTACTGACTAGATAGGACACTTGTATTGCATGCATGCTTAACTTAGCTATGTATTCTAAGTTGTCTTATCAATGAACAATGAACCGACTTACTTTTTTAGCCTATATATATATGGGATCACATTGTAAAGGGACTCTCTCTCTCAAGCTTTAACTATAAAATCTAATCAATAAACTCGCCAATTTGTAACGAGAATAACTTGTTCATCTTGTAAACCGATCCGGCGACCTTGTTCTTACTCGCCACCCTAACCACACCGGAGAAATCATTCATATCGGCCTTTATATCCTCAAGATAAACATCATTCTATCAAGAAATCTGGTGTTCCACGCAACATCAAAGGGGAGATGTAATTCCCAGAAAAACGAAATCGACACTTCTAGTAGCAGCTACAAAGTCTTGAAATTGTTTCAACGAATATAAGTCTTATACACTTGAGATAATTGAATGAATTTTAATCATTGAGAATAAACAAGAGTCAATATGGTATGGGTCGTCATACGATTAATAGCACGTGATTTTATAATGAGATTTAGAAAATATGAACCATACTATGTTTCGAGAAGAGGTAAGATGTTAATAGTATAAAAATGCATTAAGCATTTAAAGTGTACGAAACATAGAAGAAATTGTTAAAATATATATTGTCTCAAATATCTGAGATATGTTGGAAATTTAAGATTGATATTTCAGAATAACAAAAAAAAAAAAAAATCTTGAAGAATTTTGAAAATAAAGTACGAGTACTTAACTTGTACTTTAATGATCCAGTATATATGCGCTAAAATCTTGTGGTCCTTACGTACAAAAATTTGATGAAATTTATTATATTTTATTGTTGATACTAATACTCGTTGCAGTATTATTCTTGATATGATTTTATAAGATTTTTTTTTTGTTTTTTTGAACGGTATAAGACATATTCAACTACAGACAAATGGAGAAGCATTATAGTAGCACATTATATTTGGTTGACTATTTCAAAGGACACTGGAAAAAAAAAAAGCATATATCCTACTATTACAGAGGATCTATCTATAAATAAAGGGTGATACACGGTTGTTCAAATCAAGTGATCGATTAAGTCGATTTATTCACAGAAGTATTGTTTTCTACTACATTCAAAAAGGAGATTGACATTTTCCGATTCAAAGATCTCGAATAATTTTTTCATCAGGGGAAGTGATACAAACACAAATAAATATATACTCTTTTTCCGTTCACTATGATTTTTTTCCACAAGGTTTTTACCTAGTAAGGTTTTAAAAAAATATTTTTTAAGTAATAGATATCCAATAGGGGGTGTTATGAAATAATATATTTTTGTGGATGTCTTATTGTAGTACACCAAAAGTCACTCAGTACATATAATTCATTCAGAAATCTTAAGTTATGAATTCATAAAGTTATTCATTTAACACCACTTATTATCCTTTGAAAAAAAAAAACACCACTTATTATCCTAGTTATTAACTTATTATAGTATCCCCTGGATATGATCTAGCCAGTGGTGGCGTGGGTGCGTAGTCTGGCCTCTAACACAAGTTCCTGGAGGTCACGGTTCGATTCCCCAGTAATGGGATTGATTCCGATCGATAACACCCTTCAGTCTGAGAGGTTTCAAAAGCAAATTCTATGTTGGAGCTATCTTGGGATTCTCGATTAACCTCTCCTCACTTTCCATGTGGGATCGGAGGTGAGGGGACCCTTAATGGTAGGGTTTACCATTTTTTTATTAACTTATTATAGCATGAATTACAAGTTTGGTTCATACTCTAATATTGCAATATAAATACTTATACTTCATACTTGTTTGGGTATGTATTACGAGATATTACAAGATCATTATCATTTATTACGAGATATTCTTCCGTGATATGCAATATATTGTGTAATTGTAATTAAGTAGGGACATTTTAGGGATATCAAGGCATTTGGGTTGTGGTGTACTTTGTATCCATATACTGTGGCTCTTAAAGTGAAGTGATATAGAAAATTATTTTTTGTGGTGAAAGTTTATCATGGTATCAGAGTCGGAGGCAATGAGCTCGAATCCTGATGTTAAGTGTTTAGAAGAGAAGGTAGTTCAACAATCGACCACAGTTTCTTGTTAGACGCCGCAGATGATGACGCAGATGATGATGCTTCAAGCTCAATATTACCGAAATTTCAAGTCATAAGCTAGTTGGTATTAGTTGAGAGTTTTAAGAAAAGAAATTTACATGAAAGAATTTTTATACTCCAACGGAATAAAAAATAGAAAGAATTGAGAATTTCAGTAAGGGATTGCACACGCTTGCAATTTTGTTCGAAATTAACCTAATTCTCCTCAAACTTACCTTTAAAATTATAGCTCTCTTTTTTTTTTTGGGAAGGGAAAATTAGCTCCCTTTGAAGTTTGAACAACCTGAAATCTGATCGAAGCTGCTTCGATTTCACCTTCTGTAGTTGATTAAAAGCTGCAAATCATCTTGAAGAAAATGTGGAGAGTTCCTTCTTTTTTTTTTGGTAAATCTCATCTCTCTTCTCCTTTATTTCTCAATCTGTATGCTGCTGCTCTACATTCATCTCCTAGTCCAAATTCACATCTTTCGAACTTAACCCGGGTTCAAGTATTAAAATTTCTAGCAGTCCAATGCAAAACTGGGTTTGATCACGTGGATGATGCCCCACACATTGTTTTATAGAATGCTTGAATTTGAGCCTCTGCCTTCTGTTGCTGATTTCACTCGGTTGTTAACTGGTGTTGTTAAGATGAAGCAATTCAGCTCCGCCGTTTTTCTTTACAGAGAAATGCGCTTTGAGGGCGTACCAGTTAATGAATGCACCATGAACATTGCGATAAACTGTTTCTGCCCATTTGAATCAGGTGGACTTTGGTTTTGCAATCTTAGCCAGCATTTTCAAGCTTGGATTCAAACCTGATGTGTTTACACTCTCACCACTCTTATTCGTGGACTATTTGAACAGGACAGAATTGCAGAGGCTATGAAATTATTCCAAATAGCAGGACTACTTATGGGACAGTGATCAATGGATTGTGCGAATCTGGAAACACTTCTAAAGCTCTTGAATTGCTCCGCCTTGTGGAGAAAAAGAAGGATCCCTTAAGCCAAACACTGTGAGGTATAGCGCAATCGTAGATAGTCTGTGCAAGGATAGGAAGGTGGACGAAGCACTTGAGCTCTCTGAAATGGCTATAAACGAAGCTCCACCAAATATTGTCACATACAATTCAGTGATACAAGGGCTTTGCAATTTCAGGAGATGGAAAGAGATCTATATTTTAATGACAAACAAATATGAGAATTTACCCTGACGTAGTTACCTTCGGTATACTCGTGGATGCTTCTAGCAAAGAAGGTTCGGTTGAAGAGGCAGAAAGTTTGCTGAAAATCATGGCTGAAAGGGGTGAGATCCCCAACGTAGTGACTTACAATGCACTAATGGATGGATATTGCAAGAAAGGGAAGATGGACAGAGCTCATCAAGTCCTACAGACCATGCTATCTGAAGGATGTCAACCTGACATTCAGAGTTACAACATATTGCTCAACGGACATTGCAAGGAAGGGAGTGTTGATGCTGCTCTTGATTTGTTCCAATCAACTTCTAGAAAAGGCATGAAATGCAATGTTGTTACCTTCACCACCTTGATTAAAGGATTATTTGAAGCTGGTAAATGTGCTGATGCCAGGAAGTTAATCAGCGAGATGCAATGTACTGGAGTGAGTCCAAATAGCTTCACTTATTGCATTTGGCTTGACGGTCTAGTTGAAAATGGCCTTGTCTCTGAAGCACACACATTGTTAAGTGAGCTGGAGAATAGCAGCGTTTCTCCAAACATAGCAGCATATAATTTTGTTATCAAAGTATTATGTGAAGCAGGGGAATTATCTTCAGCTAGAAATCTCTTTGACAAATTGCCTTCTTTAGGCCTGGAGCCTGATGTTAGAACATTTAATGCCATGATGAAAGGACTTTGTCAAGAAGGGTTGTTGGAGGATGCCAAAACGTTGCTAGCTAAAATGAGAGAATGTGGTTGTTTGCCTAACAATTTTACCTATAATGCAATTGTTCAATGCCTCCAAAAAAATGGGTTTGGAGCAAAGGTACTCTTGGAGGAAATGTTAAATCATGGTTTTTTTTAGCCAATTCGGTTCTTCTACCGAAGCAAATTACGTGATTTGGTATGTTGAAGGTATGAATCTTTAGCATTGTGAAACTGGTTCGTTTGATGCGTTTTTTGGATGAAGAACGCAAGGTAACTTGTTGAGTTCCATTTAGTTGATTGTATGTATAAATTTATTATGTTGTATGCTCTTGCAATATTGGAATCCTACATGGTCATATTGCTTTACTTCAAATCTGATACCTCTTTCGGTTGTAAGCTTCGATTGGATATGTTTATATATTTTATAGAGATCCCGTGTTGCAACATCTTGTTAGTTATGTGGCTTGTACGATGATAGTAAGTTGTTGGTTCATCGCCGAAGTCTAAATTAATTTATTTCTGCTGTAGTACTGTGACAAGGAAGCTTTTCCAGTTAATGGAAAAGTAATGTGGAGATGAATTGTAAGTTTGTTAAACAAGTAATTTCAGTGTGTGTATGTTAATGGTGGATATGCCATTCAAAACCATGCACTTATCCTGATTGCCGATGAATGATTTTATGAGTTATTTTGTGTGGACATTAGGTTATGCATTCTAAAAGGATTGTTGAGTGTTTTTGTTTTTGCTTTGAACTTATCATCTACATGTTCTTCACAGGGGTTGTTTAAGTTTTGAAAACTACTAGAGTTCAAACTATTATTTATTTCTTTGGATTGGTGTAATGAAAATCATTTTCTTCATTGTCTTCACTATCTTACGGTTGTTGATTTGATTCCCCTGTTTGGTTTGGAAATTCATAACTGTCGTCTCATAATATCTGGCATGGTACGGTTCTAGACGATGTCCTCAAATGTTCCAAAGCTTTTATGGCTGTTTTTTTAACCTATAAGGCTTTCTGAATTCTACATGATGCATAAAACTCGAAACACTGGTTTGTTTCAAGTCTAGCGCGTTAAGTGGGGTTCCTTTGTCTAGGGAATTCAAACCGTTTTATAGGTTGTTCAGATCATATGTTGCTTCGGACAATTTATAATTTATTTCTGCAAAATCATAGAGCTAGATGGATTTCTTGAGGGTTACTTACACAAGCACTGTCTATGTTGTTAAGTGTGGTCTAGATGTCTTTGAAACGATGAGTTTCTGAATTCATCATTTAACGTCGAACAATTTAAAGGTACAGAGTTATTTATTTTGGTGGGAATATATGTTGGTTGATTTTTTATGCATTATTTATGTATCATCTAAGTTCTGTTGAAGTTTACTGCTATATAAACGACGATAGCAGCAGGTGATTATTCCATTAATGAAGTTCAGTTTGAGTTCTCTTTAGAATCCTCTCTAGTTTTGCAATTGATTTTCCTTTGTTTATTATAAGTTGAAAAAAGAAATGTTTTTGTATCAAGAAAGCTTGGAAATTTTACATGGTATTAGAGCGTAATACCGTCTCTTGCTCATTATTCTTGAAGAATCATTTGATTTCTTTCATTGAAATTCTTGGAGAAATTATGCAGGTGACTAAGATGGAGTGATTTAAGGATCATAAATGGTGTGGAGCAGGGGTACCCAGAACATTACTAATCAGAATGCACATTCTAGTAAGATTTGCTGCCGTCATTCATTTCTTGGATTTACATTTCATAATTATATTTTAAGGTTGTGGTTTGATCTCCTGCATTCAAGAATTAGCCACATTGTGTCTCGTTTATGCCGCTTGGTTGGATCATACGAAGCCTACTGGTGGAGGCGTTGTTGTTTATGATAAAAAGATTACCGGCTTTTGGAAACATGTGGTCGGTCGTTCTTTTTTCAACGTAAACCCTGCTCTTATAGCTGAGGCTGAAGTGGTTCGATGGGCCTTATCTGCTGCTCAGGAAGAAAAGTGGTTCGATGGGCCTTTTCAATGACACACGAGTTTACGAGGTTTGGTTAGCTGCTCTTGTGTATAATTTATTAACTTGTATGTTCTGTGCAATCTTAGAATCTTACATGGTGGTACTAAAGTAAGAATGGTGGTCCAAAAATATTTGTGCATACCTTATTGTTTAATCTGGAGACCTTTTTGCGTTTACTAAGGAAGCTTTTCCAGTAAAAAGGAACATCTATTGGGAGATAAAATGCAGGATGCATTGCCAATGTCTAAAGTGATTGGGGTTCTGTACAAGTACTTGGTAGTCGATTTTCTTTAGGTAAGATTGGATATATACATGAATTCATTCATGAATAATGTGCGTATACACCGTAGTGTCATAGAGTTGTGTGGAGTCTCTTAGGTGTTATGAAAAGACACCAAGATATGCATGAGTATGTTATATGTGTCAATTTATGGATTATAGTTTAGGATTTTACAGGCCACTAGTATAGGATGATTGTGTGGATCCTCAACGCTTGGAGGCTTTATGGACCCAGATTTTTCCTAACTATGTAATAAGAAAACAAGTTGATGATCGACGTGGCATTTTTATTTTTTTTGGAGTAGATTAAGTAGCGAACAAATGTTTGTTGTTTTGCTAAAGGTATGAATCTTTAGCCTTGTGGAACTAGCTAGTCTAATGTTGGCGAACAATATAGGTTTGTAAATTTGAAGTAGTTTGATGTTTATAATTGCCAGTCTCCTTTAAGAAAACTTAAGTTGATTGCGTAAGATAAAGATGCTTCTCACGATATTACCTTTTATTATAATTTTTATATGTATTTTCGAATTTGTGTATTTGGCGGTTTATGATGTCACTAACTAGAACTAGAAAGTGACGTCAGCTAAGTCGTTAGCTTATAAGGGTGTAAACGGATGTCAACGGAGGGTACATTGAATGTAATCGTCAGATCTTCTCTCTTATCAATAAACTTTCTCCTCCTTCGTCCCCTGTTTCTTCTCTTCTCTACCCTTAATTTCTGTTAATTTGTCCGGTTAATTGCTCAATTCGTGACATTTGGTATCAGAGCGTGCGTTCTTGCTGCCTGTTTGGGTGCAATTCGTTCAAAAATCGCAAAAGTCAGTATGGTGATCAAACTCGCTGAATTGGAACACGATTGGCGTTTGAAGTGGTTCTTCAGACCTATTCAAAGGACTGGAAAGAGTGTAGAAGATTATTACGCTAGATTTCGTGATTGGAAGGAGGAAATTGTTGGCTTATCATTCTTGGCTGAAAAAGAGGATTATGTTGATGGATTCATTGAAAATTTGAGGTGGGATATTCGATTCAGAGTTGTATCTAAATGCCTGTTGAGTATGAGTAGATTGATTGATGCTTTTTATGCTGCAAAAATTGAGGAATCAATGATGTTTATAGAAGAGAATCTCAAGAAGATCAAGGCAAACAGGGTGGCTGAAGGAATCCGATCTGAGCTGGTGCAGCAGCCGATCGAAGAGCAGTAGGTTGAAGTTCCACTTTCTACTACTTCATTCGAAGTCACAGTGAAAGGACAAGTGAATGAAGATCCTAAATTAGGAAAATGATGGTTCCGTTTATGATAAAATTGTTGTGCAGAATGAAGCTTGAAAGGTGTTCACTGAAATGTCTTGGGATGTGGAAAGTCAGCCTAATGTGCAGCCGAATGGAGTGCAGCAAGTTGAAACTCTTGTTTCTGTTACTCCAATTGTAGAGATTCTGAAGGAACAAGTAAATGAACCATATGCACACTACCCATTCGATGAATTGCCAAGGCCATTCTTAGTTGAGCAAAGTGACAGAAATGCAGGAAATATTGGCAAGGAAGTTGATGTGCTTCCATTTGTTGATCTGCAATCAGTTTTAATCTCTGAATATGAAGATACTGTGAATGGTTTGATTGACGGTTCAACTAAGGCATGGTTTGAAGAAGTGACATCAATTATGGAGGTTGTTTTGGGGGAAAATGTTATAGAGGATGATGCATACAAAGTGTTCAATGAAATGACACAGACAATTCTAGCAGTTTTATTGAATGAACAGGTAATTGATCTTTATACTAACAATGTTAATTTCAATAAGCTAGTTCTCTTTGATCCTGGTGGGGGTGGAAATTTTGTTACATGTTTGAATGAAGGGGCCTTTCATCCATTGATTAGCAAAGATCAGAGAACTCGTGTTAATGGAGAAGTTGTTTATTATAATGAGTTTATTAGGAACCATATTGTGAGTTATTTGTATGTCTACAAGGCATTCAAGTTGTTAGGCTTTGAAGTTTTATGTAAAAAGGGGGTTACCGGAGGCTCAAGGAGGGAATTTATTGCAACATTCTTGGGCAGTATTCCAAGGATGTTTTTGATAGGGTGGGAAAGGATACGATCATGAGATACAAATGGGATGTTTGGATGATATTGGATTATTTCCAAAGACACCGATATATTCTACTGCAGAGCTAGAACACTACATATGGGTCCGGGTTCTTTCGAATCAGTCTCGCAGCACTCTTGGGAGGATTTCGGTGGGGATTTTAATCTCACCACCTTGAGGACAAGGTGGTTGTTGAGGGGAAGGATACATCACGACATGTTGAGAAGATTTGGTAGTTATTGAAAATATTCCCTAATTATGGAGAATATCTCTTAATTATTATTATTATCTTTCCATCTTGAATGTTGCCGGATTATAAGGCATGTGTTGTTATTCTGTTAAGATTTAGGCACATGTGCTAAATCAGTGGTTTAGAGTCCTAGTCTACTAAGTTTCCTTTCAAGGTTGTATAAATTCACTATCTTGGCTATGAATAAAACATAAGAGTTAAAAACCTAAATGGTTCTCTTTTCTTACATGGTATCAGAGCCGACTTATACAAAAATACTTTACTAATTAAAATCCGATGAATTATCGGGCGGCCTTTACCGGAGAAAGGACTCCCACCTCTGGGAGCACCACCTCCGGCGGTCCACCAACTGGTATGGAACCACAGGGGACCGATCTCCTAGCCGGTGATGATATTTCCAAACACAATCCGAGCCCGATCCTACTCCCAGCCAGGAAATTGGATGGCAAAAACTGATGAGAGTCAAATTGACTATCATTTTCTATGTGATTATACCCCGTTTATACCTCGTTTTATATGTTTCCGGGGACATTTGGTTGTATTTTGATGTATTTACACATTGGTTATCATTTCGGGACCTAGGACGTAAAGTCCGGGATTCTCGGTCTTTTTCGGTGTAATTTACTATACTCTCGGTCACCCTAGTGTCCTGTAGGGATTATGTGTGGTATTTGTTGTGATTTTGTACAGGACTTAGGTGTTTGAGATGTCCGGAAGGCGATATACGAGGATTGGAACGTGTGCCCGAAGCTTAAACGTTCAAATGGATCAAAACGCGGTGGTACTACAACCATACCTTCCACTGATCTGCATTTTGATCCAACTTAGAGGCATTTTCTGGGCTAGACATCTTCATGAAAGTTGTAGACAATTTCATTAGCTTTCCAACGGATTTTGAATCACTCGATTTGGAGGTCTACACACAAAGTTATGCCCGTTTTTCTGAGGGCCTGTCACCATAGAATGTTGCTGATAGGTTTTCTTCATGGATTTTTTTGACAGGCGCCCGCCTAGCAGCCCAGATCTGAAAAAACACTTTAAATACCCCCTCATTTTGATCTAGATCGAAGCCCTTCTCTTTTAGATCGATTTTTCTGCACTTTTTCTGCGGTTTCCATTAGATTAGCTTAGTTTAGAAGTATATTAGCTTAGATTAGTCGTAGATCGTTGTAATCCGTTGATTCTCGAAGATAGCTTGATGCGTTATTGATGGGATTTCGTTCGGTGGATCGATTTTCTACGGCATAATATATTCGGTATTTCATTTTCATTTCTTGCTCTTGCTTTCAATCATGGTTTATGTTAGCTTTGATGTTGTGTTCTTGTTGTTTTTCTTGTTATGATGAGTAGCTAGTTTTTCCAATAGTCGAGATATGTGATAGCCTTCGAAATCGAATCCTTAGCTCGTTGATTGAAGTGTTTTGATGTTATGATTGTTAGATTCTCGATGTTGTTTTTGTTCTAGAACTTATGCCTAACGACGTTTATTGAACTCGCGACTCGATAATCGTATCACACGTATCGTCTTTACATATGTATTTTGCAAGAGGGTACGGGAAAAGGGGTTCTAGGACCACCCTGTAAAACCGACTGAGTTGTTCAGATTCGGTTTCGTGTGTGAGGTTTATATCGTTGTTAACGAGCGTCTCATAGAGCGTAGACCGTGTCGAGTCGTTAAATCCGGTCGTGATTTGTTGAATTCGATATAGGAAGCTAGGTTGTTGAAATTGGCGCTTAGTTTTGGAAATAAGAGACGACACCCTTCAACGATGCCGAGAACATTAGAGTTTGTCGAAACACTTCCGGAAACGAGTTAGGGTTAGAGAGTAGTAGTTGTTGGATCATAGCTCGGCTATCTTGTTTTTCATAGTTTAAACCCTTTTCTTTTGTGCATATTTAGTGTTAGGCGGTGATCGACAAATCACCACGTTCAATATTTGTGTTGACCTGAACTAGGGATGAGACCGACTTTGGTACTCGACCAGATTCCTTGTGGGATACGACCCTGACTCACCGATTCTAGGCTACAGTTGACCCGGTACACTGCCGGTGAGATTGGACACTTAGGAAAGGCCGATCAAGTTTTCTGGCGCCGTTGCCGGGGAATCGGGTTGATATCTTGTAAGTTAGTTGAGTTTTTAGGATTAGGTCGTTTTTTCAAATATAGTTAGTTGAGTTTTTAGGATTAGGTCGTTTTTTCAAATATAGTTAGTTGAGTTTTTAGGATTAGGTCGTTTTTTCTTATTTGTTTTCTTATGTATAGTTTGTTTTTATTTTGTTTTTGTTGAAGTGTCACACCATCTACTTCGGTAGTGGTAGTGACTTGATACCGTGATTGTGTTCGTGTTGTTTCCTTGGTTTGCAGTTAATGGATCCTTCGGGGAAAGTGAGTTCGTTGTTCTGTGCAATGGACTCATCGAACAAATCGTGGTGGTGGGGATTGAGCCCCGTATTTCTCATATTTCATTTTTCGGGGGTGCTCAATTCCTACGATTTTGGTAGGGAGATGCAAAGGTTTGCTCTCCTCAGTGCAACTATCCTTGACCTAGTTGGGGGTAGAAAGTCGAGTGAGGACTATAAACTCGAATGTACTTTTATTGGTTTTCTCCTCGTGTTTCTTTGTGTTTCTTTAGTTTGTATTTTGATACTTGGGTAAGTTTTGATGTAATATAACCCGAAAAGTGTGTGTTTTTTTTTTTTTGGGGGGCTAGTTTTTGGTGTTTTTGGTTTTGATAATTTGTGGTGATCCGTCAAGTTTCATTTCGATATCTCCATACCTGTGTGTATTCTTGGATGTTGTGTTGCTTGTTGATATTAGCACAGGTACCCTGGGAGGACTTTCTACGGATGCCACGTGATCGTACTCGTGCTTTTTCCGGTTGTAAGCTAAGTTTTCTACCCTTATCATTCGTGTTTGGTTTTAAAGTAGGGGGTGGTTGGTTTAGCTTCAATGTTTCATTTTCATGTTGAACGAGTTATACTTAGTGATTGTTTTTCCTTTAGTGTAAATGAGTCGGTATTTAGAAATTTTGATGCCTTTGACTTTGGTTTTGATACATTGAGCCTATAGTTTTGCTTTGATAAAACATATAGTGATTATACGAATGCATTTCATTTGAGTTGGGATCTTGTATTGAGAATGGAATAGTTCTATCACGTTAGCTTCAACTTCACGAATCACATTGACTAGTGAACGATTATGGTAGCTATTAATGACCCGGTTACCTAGAACTTATATTAGTAACTTCGAGGCGAAATAGAAAGGTCGGTCTTGGTTAGGTGCGGGATGACGGTTTTGGCATTTATTTTTGACCCGATCAGAGCCAAAGGCCAACCTAACCGATTAATCCATTGCTACCCCTCTAAGCCTTTTGTAGGGTGGTTAGACTGCCACCCGAACTAGCCTTTCGTGTTACTAGCCCGTGAAAATCGATGTCCCTAACTTTATTTCAGTCTACGTATCCTTGACTACCTTGCAATTGAGCTTGTTCGTTCCGCACATTTTTACGATGCTGCGAGGTATTGTTGAGACGTAAGTAATGGTATGGAGTCTTGATTTACGAGTTGTTTGGAAAGAGGAATGTAACAATGTGCCGGTTGTGGCTATTGATAAAAAAATTTGATGTATAGTATCTTTTTTTTTTTCATGCTTTGATTCAAAAAAAAGAAAAAGAAAAAAGAAAAAAAAAGTGCTGTTTGTTTTTTTAGTGTGTTATAAGTCCAAAAAAGGACTAAAGTGTTGTTTATTGAAGGAATGTGAAGTTAAAGTTAGGGTTTGGATTTCATTTTTTTTATAGTCGAAAGATTGAAGACGACGTTGATACCGAGTTTCGTGTTTATTTTTGACTTGGTTAAAGCTCTCTTGCACTTTCTTCTTTCTATTTTTATCGTAAATATCCCTTTCGTTAGCCCCGACCCCAGCTTAACATTACAACCCTTCAAGTCCTGCTCGACCGTACTAGACTTTGATTGACCTCGATTAGTGGAGATGTTTACGACGTATAAGTCTATGGTGTAGCCTCGGTACATTAAACGTCTATAATCTAAACCGGTCGTAGTTGATAAATGTTGGAGAAAGCTATTCACACACACACATTATTTTCTCAATACAAGATAGAACCTAAATCATATACATTTGTGTCAATTGCTTGTGTTTTACCATTTCAATTCTTATAGACTTGATGTATGATAGCAATGTTGACTCCATCTATATTTTTGAATCGCTCATTTTTGCTCGAGGGCGAGCAAACGCTAAGTAGGGGGTAGTTGATGAGAGTCAAATTGACTATCATTTTCTATGTGATTATACCCCGTTTATACCTCGTTTTATATGTTTCCGGGGACATTTGGTTGTATTTTGATGTATTTACACATTGGTTATCATTTCGGGACCTAGGACGTAAAGTCCGGGATTCTCGGTCTTTTTCGGTGTAATTTACTATACTCTCGGTCACCCTAGTGTCCTGTAGGGATTATGTGTGGTATTTGTTGTGATTTTGTACAGGACTTAGGTGTTTGAGATGTCCGGAAAGCGATATACGAGGATTGGAACGTGTGCCCGAAGCTTAAACGTTCAAATGGATCAAAACGCGGTGGTACTACAACCATACCTTCCACTGATCTGCATTTTGATCCAACTTAGAGGCATTTTATGGGCTGGACATCTTCATGAAAGTTGTAGACAATTTCATTAGCTTTCCAACGGATTTTGAATCACTCGATTTGGAGGTCTACACACAAAGTTATGCCCGTTTTTCGGGGGCTGTCACCATAGAATGTTCTTTGATAGGTTTTCTTCATGGATTTTTTTGACAGTAGGCGCTGTAAGATTTTTTTTTGATGAGCAGGCGCTGTCGATCTGACAGCGCCCCGCCTAGAAGCCTAGATCTGAAAAAACACTTTAAATACCCCCTCATTTTGATCTAGATCGAAGCCCTTCTCTTTTAGATAGATTTTTCTGCACTTTTTCTGCGGTTTCCATTAGATTAGCTTAGTTTAGAAGTATATTAGCTTAGATTAGTCGTAGATCGTTGTAATCCGTTGATTCTCGAAGATAGCTTGATGCGTTATTGACGGGATTTCATTCGGTGGATCGATTTTCTACGGCATAATATATTCGGTATTTCATTTTCATTTCTTGCTCTTGCTTTCAATCATGGTTTATGTTAGCTTTGATGTTGTGTCCTTGTTGTTTTTCTTGTTATGATGAGTAGCTAGTTTTTCCAATAGTCGAGATATGTGATAGCCTTCGAAATCGAATCCTTAGCTCGTTGATTGAAGTGTTTTGATGTTATGATTGTTAGATTCTCGATGTTGTTTTTGTTCTAGAACTTATGCCTAATGACGTTTATTGAACTCGCGACTCGATAATCGTATCACACGTATCGTCTTTACATATGTATTTTGCGAGAGGGTACGGGAAAAGGGGTTCTAGGATCACCCTGTAAAACCGACTGAGTTGTTCAGATTCGGTTTCGTGTGTGAGGTTTATATCGTTGTTAACGAGCGTCTCATAAAGCGTAGACCGTGTTGAGTCAGTTAAATCCGGTCAGCGGACTGTTGAATTCGATATAGGAAGCTAGGTTGTTGAAATTGGCGCTTAGTTTTGGAAATAGGAGACGACACCTTTCAACGATGCCGAGAACATTAGAGTTTGTCGAAACACTTCCGGAAACGAGTTAGGGTTAGAGAGTAGTTTGTTGGATCATAGCTCGGCTATCTTGTTTTTCATAGTTTAAACCCTTTTCTTTTGTGCATATTTAGTGTTAGAACTGGTGATCTGACAAATCACCACGTTCAATATTTGTGTTGACCTGAACTAGGGATGAGACCGACTTTGGTACTCGACCAGATTCCTTGTGGGATACGACCTTGACTCACCGATTCTAGGCTACAGTTGACCCGGTACACTGCCGGTGAGATTGGACACTTAGGAAAGGCCAATAAAAACAACCTTGAATGGGCACAAGCCATCACACTGGCCGTGGATGGAAGAGGAAAACTGGGTTTTCTAACTGGTGATGAAGCTGCACCACCAGAAACTGACCCCAAGTTCAGAACATGGAAGTCAGAAAACTCAATGATCATGACATGGCTCATAAACTCAATGGAACGCAATGTAGCCAAACCCCATATGTTCTTAAAGACAGCCAAAGCCATACGGGAAGCAGTCAAGGAGATGTATTCAGATTTGGAAAATTCATCCCGAATCTATGAACTTAAAACCAAACTCTGGAGTCTCAAACAGGAGGACATGGATGTCACTACCTATTACAACGACATTGTATCTCTATGGCAAGAATTGGATCTGTGCCATGAAGATAAGTGGGAATGCATAGCTAACAGTGTCAAATTTCATAAGAGAGAGGAGAATGAAAGGGTTTATTCATTCTTGGCTGGCCTGAATCAGGATCTGGATGAGGTCAAGGGCAGGATCCTGGGCAGAAATCCTTTACCATCCCTCAGAGAAACGTTCTCAGAAGTAAGAAGGGAGGAATCAATGAGAAATGTCATGCACAGGTCTGGACATCCTGAGGTAGATTCATCTGCAATGGTGGCAAGCAAGGGATACAACAGAGATGAATCAGCAAGAATAGCTGAAAGACATAAACTTAAGTGTGATCACTGCAAGAAAAGTGGACACACTAAAGATGTTTGCTGGGGATTTCATGGGAAACCTGCTTCTTGGAGGAACAGGGGTGCTAACTCTGAACAAGGAAAGGATAATCAGGTATCTTCAGATTCTGGGCCATAATCTTTTGCAGGGACACTTCCATTCACTCAGGATCAGTTGGAGCAACTGAGTAAAATTCTAAACTCACAACTCTCAGTAAAATCCCAACCAAATTGTTCTCTAGCTGAATCAGGTAATCATTTTTCCCTATCTGTTCTAGGAATCAGTCAAAGCCCTCAGTGGATAGTTGACTCTGGAGCAACTGACCACATGACCGGTTCTTTTGATCTTTTCCTTAATTATAACCCCTGTCCAGGAAACCAAAGAATAAGGCTTGCTGATGGATCTTTTTCCACCATTGCTTGCTGGAAAAGGTTCCATTAATGTGACACCTGATATAACCCTTAAAAATGTTCTCCATGTTCCCAAATTAGCCTGTAATCTTTTGTCAATCTGTAAACTAGCCTCTGATCAGAACTGTGAGGCTGTGTTTTCTAAAGATTGTTGTCTATTTCAGGACAAAGCTTTGGGGGAGATGATTGGCAGGTCTAGGCTGATTGGAGGACTCTACATACTGGATTCAGGGTTGGACTCACCATAGCAAAGCCTAATGAGAGGAGGTTACCACACATTGTCCTACAATGTCCAGAATAAGATCCTGGTCTTACATAGGAGATTAGGACACCCTAGTTTTTTATATATGAAAAAATTGTTTCCTGAATTGTTTGTTGGTAATAAAGATTTGTCTTTCAATTGTGAAATATGTGTGCTTGCAAAACAAACCAGACAAGTTTACCCAATTCAGCCCTTCCCTCAAAACCTTTTACTATGATCAATAGTGATGTGTGGGGTCCTTCTAGGGTTAGTACTTTTAACAAAAAAAAGGTGGTTCATCACACTCATAGATGATCACACACGTTTAACCTGGGTATACTTAATGAGGGACAAATCAGAAGTGGACATAGTTTTTAAACGATTTTATGAAATGATAAATACTCAGTTTCACACTCAAATTCAGATTCTGAGGAGTGATAATGGAACAGAGTACTTCAATCAGTACCTAGATGGATACCTACTTGAGAAATGTATAATCCACCAAAGTTCCTGTGTAAAAACACTACAACAGAATGGTGTTGCGGAGAGGAAAAACAGGCACTTGTTGGAGGTGGCTAGAACACTTTTGTTTACCTCAAACTGTCCAAAGACACTATGGGGTGAAAGTATTCTAACTGCAACATACCTAATCAATAGGTTACCATCAAGAATACTGAACTTTAAGACTCCTTTACAAGTGTTTCAAGAACATTTTCCAGCAAACAAACTGGTAGGGCACTTACCACTAAAAATATTTGGATGCACAACATATATCCACACCTATAATTAAGGGAAATTAGACCCTAGGTCAAAAAAATGTTGTTTTATTGGTTACTCACCCACAAAAAAAGGGTATAAATGTTTTGATAATACTACTGGAAAAACCATAGTCACCATGGATGTCACATTTTTTGAAGAAAATATGTTTTTTGACCAGAGTTAATTTCAGGGGGAGTCTAGAGATAAAGGTGTGGATCCTATTATGTTTGAGTGTTACAGTTTCCTAGACTTTGAACCTAGTGAACTAGAGTCTGATTCTGGACAGAACTTGGACAAGTGTGGGGATAAATGTCAACAGCAGGAGGTCAAGAATACTGACCCTCCAGAACCTCTTAGGGAAAGACCATTCCAAGGAAAGGTCTATGTGAGAACACACCCTAAGAAAGTATCTGAGACTCCTAATGAGCCTATACAACAATCAGACCCTGAATCTTTGACTAATGAAACAGACAATAACTATGAGGAGTCAGAGCACACAAGCACTGAATCTGAGGATGAAACAGACCCAGACTTAAATACAAAACAAGCCAAATCTGACTCTCCAAAAACAAAAGCAGAAAAACAACTGCTAGATGTACCTATAGCCATCAGAAAACAGACCAGAAGCTGTACACAACACCCTATCTCTAGATACCTATCATATGCCAACCTATCCCCATCATATAAAGCCTTCACCTCTACCCTATCTAACACTACTATACCAAAAGATGTTCATGAAGCTCTATTGGTCCCTGAGTGGAAGGAGGCAGTCCTGGAAGAGATGAGGGCCCTGAAGAAGAATGGTACATGGGGTGTGGTTTCTTTGCCAGAAGGAAGGAAAATAGTGGGGTGCAAGTGGGTGTTTGTGGTGAAATACAAGGCTGATGGCAGTATTGACAGGCATAAGGCCAGGTTAGTGGCCAAGGGTTACTCCCAAACCTATGGGATTGACTATTCAGAAACATTCTCACCTGTAGCTAAACTTAATACAATCAGAATACTTCTATCAGTGGCAGTAAACCTAGATTGGCCTCTAATGCAACTGGATGTGAAGAATGCTTTCCTCCATGGTGAGTTAAAGGAGGAAGTATATATGGATCCTCCTCCAGAGTTCACTGAACAGTTTGGTAACAAGGTGTGCAAACTCAACAAGTCTTTATGTGGACTCAAAGTCTCAAACAATGTCCAAGAGCTTGGTTTGACAGGTTTATGAGATTCATGAAGAAAAATGGGTTTGTACAGGGAAAATCATATCACACCTTGTTTATTAAGAGGACAGGGAAATGTAAGTTAACTGCATTAATTGTGTATGTAGATGATATTATATTGACAGGAAATGATGAGTAGGAGACAACTGAAGTTAAGAGACATCTGGCTTCTGAATTTGAGATTAAAGATCTGGGATCCATGAGACATTTTTTGGGAATGGAAGTAGCAAGATCAAAAAAGGGTTTAGTGAGGAGACAGGGCTTGAAGGGGCTAGACCAGCAAATACACCCATGGAGTGTAATTTGAAACTGGGCAGTGCCAAAGGTGACCCTGTGGATATGGGGAGCTACCAAAGACTGATTGGAAAGTTGATCTATCTGGCACACACTAGGCCAGATGTGTCATATGCAGTAAGTACACTAAGCCAGTTTATGCACTCCCCAAATGAAGCTCATATGGAAGCAGCTAGGGGACTGTTAAGGTACCTGAAGACCACACCAGGGAAGGGACTGTACTTTAAAAAGTCTGACAATAGAAGTGTGTATGTATACACAGATGCAGACTGGGGAACATGTACAAAAGAAAGGAGGTCTATGACAGGATACTGCACCTATGTATGGGGAAACTTGGTGACTTGGAGAAGCAAGAAACAACATGTTGTGGCAAGAAGCACTACTGAAGCAGAGTTCAGGGCAATGGCATTGGGAATCTGTGAAGGTCTGTGGATCAAACAAGTCATGGAAGATATTAGGGCAGAGATATCTTGACCCATGAGACTGTATTGTGACAACAAGGCAGCCATTGATATTGCAAATGACCCTGTACAACATGACAGGACAAAGCATGTGGAGATTGATAGACACTTCATCAAAGAGAAACTAGAAAGTGAGGTGTTCTGTGTGCCCTTCCTACCATCTACTCAACAAATTGCAGATGGACTGACCAAGGCATTGGGAAGGGGACAGTTCGACTACTTTGTGAGCAAGTTGGGTCTGATAGATATCTTTTCCCCAACTTGAGGGGGAGTGTTGAGAAGATTTGGTAGTTATTGAAAATATTCCCTAATTATGGAGAATATCTCCTAATTATTATTATTATCTTTCCATCTTGAATGTAGCCGGATTATAAGGCATGTGTTGTTATTCTGTTAAGATTTAGGCACATGTGCTAAATCAGTGGATTAGAGTCCTAGTCTACTAAGTTTCCTTTCAAGGTTGTATAAATTCACTATCTTGGCTATGAATAAAACATAAGAGTTAAAAACCTAAATGGTTCTCTTTTCTTACACGACATTACCTTTTATATAATTTTTATATGTATTTGGCGGTTTATGATGTCATCTAACTACAAAATGACGTCAGCTAAGTCCTCAGCTTATAAAGGTGTAAACGGATGTCATTGGAGGGTACGCTGAATGTAATCATCTGATCTTCTCTCTTATCAATAAAACTTCTCCTCCTTCGTCCCCTATTTCTTCTCTTCTCTACCCCTAATTTATGTTAATTTATCCGGTTAATTGCTCAATTCGTGACAATGCTATCGATAACTCTTTGTCTTGGTATTAAGCAATTTTGTTAGGTCCTTTGTAAGTAGGATTTCTTGGTATTAAGCAAACTCCGTCATGTCCAACAAAGTTCATGCCTCTATATCCCCAGTGGCCTGATCGATCTTGTTCAAAAACAATGAGGAAACAGATTTCTTGCGTTGCGTAGAGGCACAATACCTCGAGTTTTCCTGTCAAACACAACAAAAAGATGCCAAATCAATCTGGTTACTCAATTGAAAAGAAATTACAAGCAATCTCAGGAATCTAGTAAATTAATTACTTTTTCCAACACAATCAAGAGGATGAAACAGGTTGCAAGAAAAGAAAACTCCGTAAAAATAAAAAATACCATTGTGTTGGAATATTATTATAAATTACGATTCCTAACTTGGATGATTACTATCACCACTGCCACCGTGGAAATCACTCAAAGCTACTATGATTCATTGCATTGAAGATATTAATGGAGTTGATGGGACCATCTCTTAATCTGACGTGAGGAAATTACAAGTGGGTTTGAAAGTCGAGTACTATAATTAAATCAAAGTAGAATGAGATATTGTTTTAGAATGGGATATTGGTTGTGAATAAATTGGAACAATATGGAACGAATGAGATAGATATATATATATATAACACTTATCACAGAGTATCAATGTGACATATACGGACATAAAACTGAGTTTATTTTATTCTCGATAAAAGCCAAAGTGTGTTTTCAATTATTTTCAGCATCTTCTATATATCAAATGATGTTTTAGACTCGGAAGTCGTTTTAATATTATAATTGTTTTGAGCTAGTGCACATTTTTCATGAACCTTTAAAAATTGATACTTGGAATTGACAGATAATACTTGCTCGCTCGCTTGCTCGTGTCACGAAAAAGTCAAAGCTCTAGTGGCTAGGGGGATCAGAGTTACTGCTCCAGGAGAACGACTGGTCACCGGTCTTGGGGCCTTTTGACTTGAAGTCTTTCCGACAGTAGCTATGGTGCTCACTCGTAAGAGTGGGGACGGTAACTTTTCCCCGAAGATTCATGCTACGGCCGGGAAAGCAAGGGCTGACGGTTGATGCGTGGGTCCTAGGGCATGGATAGGGTTGGCTGGAACCGTGTAGGAGGTTTGCACTGTGAAGGTTGATTTCTTTTCCCTGACAATCGGCCGGAGTTGTCTGGCATTTCTTGTTCTCATGGCGTGCGGTTGAAATCCCTGGATACATAGTGTTTGGGCAGTGCTTGACTCATCGGCTCGGCCAACGCTGGTGTATGTAAATAAACCTGACATGTTTTATTAATGCTCGTGCACTTATATGTTAAAAATTGTTCTTCCATTTGTTTTCCCGTTGTTATATTTTAAAGTTGTTCAAGATATTGAATTTATATATATATTATTATATATTCTATATAACACTCTCACATATGGGTGATACTGGCATTTCTTTGACGCTCGCTTTTCTTTGTTTTCTTTTTTCCTCTAAAAAAAAAAAAATATATATATATATATATATATATATATATATATATATATATATATATATATATATATATATATATATATATATGAGTTATTGATCGAAAAATAAAGAAGAGTGTAAGATATGATATTGATCGAGATCCGAAGGAAAAGAAATTGATGTTATGGATCGGACTGCGCATGTTAGTTAGTTATGACACTTGTAATTTTATTGGTTGTAATCTTTTAATGAAATGGTAAGTGAATAACTGTGAAATTAGCTTGTGGATTTAGTGGATTATTTTGGGATTTCTAGTCTTGTTATTGAATTCGCGGGGAAAGCTTTGCAACCTCTCCTAGAATGACTCCAATGGACCTAGGGGTCGGGAGTAGGGTATTTAAATGGCGGTATCCTGAAATGCTCGGCGAGTCCTGGGTGGTAAAAAGTCATGAAGAGCAGAAGCGGATGTTCTGGTGTTCGTCATAGTGAGGATGAAGAACTGCTTGAAGATGGATGTTCTTCGTGGAAGATGAAGAAAACCACCAAAAGGTGGTAGTTTTCTTGCCGGAAAATGAGAAAAAATTTGTTTTATGGTGGATATTTTGGCCGGAAAACGTATGAAAGAATCGGTTCCCGGTAACGGAGCAAACTGATGTTGCACGAAATATCACAATATAAAAGAGAATTAAATTAGTCGACAAATTGACCGAGTTTTTTGCAATTGTCAAAAAGTGTGTCCCCAACAAGGGTAAAAATGATGCTATTTATACGTGTAAAACACAACAGTTAAGAGAGATAATAAACGTGGGTGACGTGGTAGTCTCCGATTGGTCATGTATTCTTAGGCTTCAAGGAAACCGCTGTGCTCTAACTGTCGTTGCCTTTAGCTGGCTTGGTCAGAGCTGTGAGTCAGACTGGCGTCCTGATAGGCGAGCTGGGCGTCCATTAGGGCTTTTCGTCGGCCCGCCGAGGGCGGGTTGAAGGCTTAGTTGATATCAACGCTTTTCGGTCCCTGCCATGATACATATCGGGGATCCGTAGGGAGAGCTAGATGGAAGCTCGATCCGGCCCGTCTCGTAAAGACGTGGGCTAAGTGGATCGAGGACCCTGTGTCTCTTGAGCCAAAATATAGGAGCCCAATTCATCACTCGCGAGCTCATATTGGGCTTGGTGTATCAAATAGTAAACTTCCCATGCCCTTTATACATTTTTCCCTATAAACAATTGTTTTTAATGTGTGAAATATTTATTTATGGGAGTAGATTGATTAATGTGTTCAGATAATGCGATATATAATAATGTTTTTTTAAATATATATCGCAAAATATATAGTAGTGTATATTTGCATAATATAGCAGTAGTATTATTTTTCCTCGATTCCAATGGGCGGAAAAATCTCTAATTTTCCTTATTGTGAAAAAAACCTAGTATTATCGCCCTCACCTAGGATCTTGCGTCCGTCACGGCCTATTACTGAACTTCATCGTCAGGCATAAGCAAAATAATAAGGAATTGTATTTTATTCATTTCAATTCACCAATGAAGAGTTACTATCTATGCCTTATTAGTATTGAACTAACAACTACAACATTGAATAACTTAAATAAATCATTGCATGTTTAAGATAAAATAGTATTCGAGACAGATAAAAAGAGAAAGTGATTATATTGTTTTTTATAAGTGAGTGAGAGAGAAGTGAAAGCTAACTATCTTTCGCACATATCATAAAAAATGTTGAGTTGTCGACTAAAATATTGGTGCAGAAGAGGGAGTTAAAGACCGTGCGTTATGAATTTAGAGATAATTATGGATAGTTTAAATATCAGGTTCAGAGTCTTAATGGGTAAAGGATCCTTAGGATCTTCCCATAATTATCTTATAAGCACATGGGCTAATTATCATATAAAGGAGGCTTTGGTCGACCTGCGTCGAGCCCCCCAGTCCGTCTCGGCCCAAACTACACTAGCCTAGCTCCGTTGCGACCTAGCCGACCTCTGGTGGTTTAGGGAGTGGAACCGATCTCCCACCTGGGGTTCGGATCTGCCCTTAGGCATGAAGTGGGGCTCCTGGCCCTTAATTTTATAGTTTTGATGTCTTCATTTAATGGTTAGCCAATATAAAGATGACACGTGGCGAGAGCTAGTCCGACCCTCGTCATAAGCCCCCCAGATCTGATTGAACTACTTGTTGTGAGGTCGGATCTGTAAGAGGTGTTGTTCGGCCATTGTCATCTAGACTTGTAGAATTTTACAATGACCTACTCTGCCAGGTGGCAAAGCTATTGTTATGACGTTGTCATTCGTGCCCACATCTTCTGAGGGGGTACGGTTTTTGAGAACGTGTTTGGGGTTTTATAACCCTTATCTAATCGGTTGCTCGATCAGCCGTTGGCTGATGCTGGCTTTAAGGCCATAAAATATGTAGGTCTCGCTTCTTCAATCGTACTTTGGAGGTTTTCCTTACAGGGCTTCGTATCAACCTGACATGGGTACGGCAGGTGAAGCTCGTCTGAAGGAGTTCTAGGAAGGGGTAGACGTTGTGTCTAAATATTCTTCCCTCCGTGTTGCGGCTCCGTGTTTAGCGGCTGCTGCTTCTGCTTCAATTGCACCTGCCGAGCTGCCCCATGCCAATGCTTCTGTGGAGAATCTTACTCCTGATACAGAGTCTGGGCAGAACTAAACCCTTAAATCTTCTTAGGTTTTCGAACTTTTATTTCATTTATGCTTCGTTGTAATTTTCACGAGCCCGACCTGCGTATCTCAGCTCAAGTCCCTTTGGGGACTAAGGAAGTTTACTTCGCAAAGTTACCGAGCCTGACACGTGGAGCCCGAAAAATTTATCCGACATGCATATTTACGCGAGTCTAACCTGTAAACTGGCTGTTTAGAGTTAGTCCGACCTGCGGAGCTCAGATTTGCAAACGCATTGAGCCTAACCTCCAGTGCTCTGAATTTAAATCCGTCCTGCATGCTTTCTTTCTGAGGAGTCCGACCTGCGGAGCTCGGTTTGAGTTCATCTACGAACTAACTTTGTCCCGCAAACTTAATGAGCCTAGCCTGCAAAGCTCTTAAATTTGGATCAATCCTACGGATTATTGCTCGAGTCCGTCCTGCAGACTGGTTTTCTGACGAGTCCGACCCGTGGAGCTCGGTTTGAGTTCGTCTACGAACTAAGAAAGTTTGGTCCACAAACTTTACGGAGGCTGAGCTAGAGAGCTCATACTTTTGTCCGTCCTGCTGACTGGGCGAGTTTGTCCTGCAAACTTGGTGAGTCCGATCTGCGGAGCTAAGTTCGATGAGTTTGACCTGCAAACTTTTTTGAGTCCGACCTGCGGAGTACCTGAAGTACTCTGATCCGCAGTGGGGTGTCTTTCCCCCCAGTATGCCATGCATTAACTTGTAGCTTTTTGGATGTCAAACTTAACAGCGTGAGTAGATTTTTTTGCCTCTGAAACTTACCTGCAGGGCTCTGCAATTCGATGTCTGTCCTGCAGACTTAGGAAGTTTGACTTTTTCAAACTTGTTGAGTCTGACTTGCAGAGCTTAGTTCAAGCGGAGTTTAGTTGTTTTGCTCTACAAACCTAATAATTTTGACTGTGTCCAGCCTGCGGAGCTCAGCTAGTCCGTCCTGCGAACTTTAATGAGTTTGTCCTTTGCAAACTTTATTTAATTCGATTGAGTCCGACTTGCAGATATCAGCTAGTTCATCCTGTGAACTTTAATGAGTTCGTCATTTGGAAACTTTCTAAGTCTGACCTGCAGACCTCAGTTCAACATTATCTGACCTACTGACTTGGGAAGTTTGTGCTTTGCAAACTTTCTGAGTCTGACCTGCAGACTTTAGTTCAAATTTATCTATCCTGCATACTTAGGAAGTTTGATTTTTTCAAACTTTTTGAGTCTGATCTGCAGTACTCAGTTCTGATCGTCTGTCCTGCAGACTTAAGAAGTTTGTCCTTTGCAAACTTTTCCGAGTCTAACCTACAGCTCAGTTATGATCGTCTGTCTTACAGACTTAGGAAGTTTGTCCTTTGAAAACTTTTCCGAGTCGACACGCCGCTTTCGATTCGATCGTGCATCTGTAGACTTAAGAAGTTTGTCCTTTGCAAACTTTTTCGAGTCGACTGCGGCTTCGATTACGATAAATGTCATCTGCAGACTTAAGAAGTTTGTCCTTTGCAAACTTTTCTGAGTCTGACCTGCAGCTCAGTTTGTAAGTCCTACTGACTTAATGAATTTTTGCTGAGTCCGACATGCGAAGCTCAGTTTGTCAGTCCTGCTGACTTAATGATTTGTGCTGAGTCCGACCTGCGAAGCTCAGTTTGTTAGTCCTGCTGACTTAATGAGTTGTGCTGAGTCCAAACTGTGAATCTCAGTTAGTTCGTCCTGCGAATTTTATTCGTTTGTCCTTTGCGAACTTGATCAAAGCCATCACGTATAATGGAAAAGAGATTTGCTATTGAAATAACATGAGTGTGATAACACCGAGTAGCAAAATTGAAACTGAAAAAAGAAAGCAATTTAAAAAAGTTTGGAACCTGTCCTAGGCGCGTAATTTGCAGAGGTTGTTGGCATGCCAACTTCGTGGAATGGTCGACCCTCCTTCGTGGAATGGTCGATCGGCATGAAATTTGGAGGGCTTGTTCGACCCTCCTTATTCTTCAATCTGAACGGTGTAATTCTTGTTCCAACGGTGCAATCTCTGGCAATAAGCCTCCGATCTGACTGTTGCGTTTTTGGCATGTTTTTGCCATTAACTTGATCACGAACAACCTCGATCCATTACCGATAGAAGGCTCTCCTTCTAGCGCCAATTGACGATGCTGGATCTCGTCTATAAATAAATCCGGGCCGTTGAATCAAGGGTAGTATGAACGAGGGATTGTTTTTTTGGTGATTTTTAGACTGAGCTTGAGAGTTCCTCTCTCAAGTTGCCTACATATCCTGTTGATTATTCAGGAATCAAGTCTCTGTAGTTCTTTAAGGGTTGTTTATATAGAGGACGTCTAGTCCAAAGCCTTGTCCTGCAAGGATTCTAATTCTTGATCACTAACGATAATCTCGTGTGTATCCCTATAATTTAGAGATAATTATGGATAGTTTAAATATCAGAATCAGAGTCTTAATGTGTAAAGGATCCTTAGGATCTTCCCATAATTATCTTATAAGCACATGGGCTAATTATCATATAAAGGAGGCTCTGGCCGACCTGCGTCAAGCCCCCCAGGCCGTCTCGGCCCGAACTGCACTAGCCCAGCTCTGTTGCGACCTAGCCGACCTGCGGTGGTTTGGGGAGCGGGACCGATCTCCCACCCGGGGTTCGGATCAGTCCTTAGGCATGAAGTGGGGCTCTTGGCCTTTAATTTTATAGTTTTGATGTCTTCATTTAATGATTAATCAATATAAAGATGACACGTGGTGATGGCTAGTCCGACTCTCGTCACCTTGTTTTGTCTTGTTCACGGATCAATCAAAAATTTGAAGAAGTGGGTGGAAGAATCACAAAAAGAATAATGTTTAGGATAAGAAATGAATAATGAATCAAGAATATATAACATATACAAAATATAAATGGGCTGCACTTAGAGCGAATTAAATAGACTGATAATATGTATTATTAATTGAAGTAAGTTAACTGTTATGTTCATTTAATGCCCAAACCCGAGTCTAGTAGCGCTAAGTGAGTCATATAGGATCCGGAAGTTTTGAAAACTTGTCTTTTAAAACCAAATAGATGTCAGATGAGATGAGTCCAAGACTCGTCTGATTAGCGGAAAATATGTTTTACAAGCCTTAACTTTTTTATGTCTCACACTTATGAGGAGATAATGCGTTTCTTCCACATCCAATGTGGGATATGGGAGAAGCAACTAACGTCCTCGTCAGGATTTGTCTCAGACTCGTCCTTACCAACTGGCGTATTGTCCCCGACTCGTCACTATCAACTGGTGTCCTCGTCAGGATTTGTCTCAAACTCGTCATTATCAGAGGAATCTAAAGGTGGGTCCCCATCTTCTCTCACTATTTAGACCATTGTCATCGCTCGGTTGAAAATGAATAACCCGAATTGACAAGACATGTATGTCTCTCATTTATAAGGAGATAATTGTTTCTCACACATCCTTGAAACAGTTTCAATTTTTTCGAATTGAAACCAAATTATATTATATGGTTTGATTTGTAGTTATATAAAAACCGACTAAAAAACTTTATACTTTTTCGGTTTAGTTCGATTTTGATCTGACCGATTGATTTGATTTCTGGATTTTCGTTCACCCTCTTGATAAAACTCCCGCGCCCAAAATTGGAACTCCCGCCAACTCGCTGGCAACCCAAAACCAAAACTACGATGTATTTGTGGAGGCATTTCCGGTTTCCCGTTGCACCCTGCAAAATAGGAGGCGGAGATAGCAGAAAATCGCACCGGAACCCTCAAAGATGGCGAATTTGAAACATGAAGAGGACCTGGATCTCCTCTTATCTCTTCAAGATAGGGTTTTGGAAACCCCCCCTGCATCTCCTACATCTTCACCCCCATCAGGTAACAGCCATCGGTACCTTAACAATCTAATAAACTGTAATAATTTACCCCTGCATTCTGTACACGCGTTTGAGTTTTTGGTTCATCTTCTGGCTACTGAAGGGTCGAACTTACACATAGCTTTTAATATTCTGGAATGGAGTGGACGAGTTCTTTTCATTGATAGCTTTTAATTAGATCTATTTGCAGGGTACCTTTCTGATGATGGATTGCCGAAGCATAGAGGAAAGGCTGACATGTCTGTGTTCCGGGAAGCAGTTGAAGACTGTCTTGATTATGATTTCAAAGCTGCTCAGAAATCCCTCTTGTCCAAAAGCAGCAAGACCTCTGATCAAACTCATGAAGTTGAGAAGTTCTCTGGTTTGAGAATCAAGTAGGTCTACGTCCTCAGTATGACATAAAAACCCGCCTTTTAATGGGAGTTCCTTTATACTTGATAGAAAACTTGAGCTTATTTTCCTCCCTCCTAATATGTCCCCGGTATCAGTCTTCTTGTTATATTCAATTTGCTAAATCTTGAGTTGTGGTACTGACTTAATGGCTGATACAGACATAAATCTTGCTACCAAGAAAATGCATATTGAGTTCTAAATTTTGAAATCATTTAGATCAGTGAGATATATAGGTAAATCAATACATTGTATGGTGCTGCGATTCTTTTGTTTTCTTAGTTGGAAAAATAAATGCTTGTGCATATTTATGGACACGAATTTAAGGATAAACCGTTATGTTGCAGTTGCTCGTCCATAATACTTGTAGTTGATGGCTGTACTATCTTGTGTAGTGCGGTTATATATGAATTCAAATTTCAATGACTATTAGACCATAGTGATTATTATACCATAGACTGTACAAGTACGACTGTTGTATCTAGTAAGTTATAAAACCTCAGTTATTTGTTCAATAGACACGTGTGAAAAACGGAACATATCTCGTGGTTATCTCAACAATGTTGAGGGACAAGCTTATTTAATGTCTGGCCAAATGTGTGTGGCATTGGTGGTTTCAGAACAGCTAGTACCTTATATGAGGCTGATCGTTGACATGCATTGCTCATTTTCCTGTTCTGCTGCCAGGAATCAAGTGATGTCATCTGTTGAATTAAGCAACCGCTTTTCAGATATTCGATTTGTTCGATTCTCAGCAATCAAGTATGTCAGAATTTCCGTTAAGTTCCTTTGCTTTATAGGTTTGACAATGTTCTTGTTGCCATTATTCTCAATATTCACAACTCTTTGTGCCTTAGCAACTTGCTGAAAGGGGACACGCTGTCTGGATGCTGGGCAACTGTAGGAATTTTAACTGAGACAGATAAAACTAGAACCAGTTCTACAGGAAAGGATTACACAATATGGAAAATGAGTACCTTAAATGAACCGGCCGTTTCTGTTTTCTTGTTTGGTGATGCCTACCAGAAATGCTCCAAGGAGACAGTAGGGACAGTCTTTGCGCTTTTTAACAGTGGTGTCCGTAAAAATAAATCGGTACAGTTTTCTTGTTATGTGGTCTAATCATCATGTTATCAGAGCTATAATGTTTTGTTGAATGTTTATTTCAGGAAAATGGATTCTCCTTGAGTGTTTATACTGCTTCTAACATCATGAAGATGGGTACCTCCGTAGATTTTGGATATTGTAAGGGGAGAAACGGGTCATACTGTGGTGCTGTTATAGACAAGTATGCATTAACCTTTGTTTCCTTGCATAGTTCTTGTGGAAGTTATTCCCTGTGTTTCCTTGATACAAAAAAATACAATCTACTACTTACGATGAATCTGTTAAATGTTAATTTGTTGTTGTTGCTCTGATTATCCGGGCAAAAGAATCAAGGTTGCTACTACTTTTGCCTTCTGAACACTTCTCATGTTCATGTTTCCATGCATACTGTAATGGTTTAGTTGATTAACTTAACTGTGCCCTGAGACCCAAAATTGTTTAAAGCTGTTATCTTGCTTTGATAAACCTAGGTTTTTGGCTTGGAGAAACTTAATTATACACTTGCTGGGAACTTCAGCGAAAAGATCAGGCTTTGGTCAAATTTGGTGTCAAAATTATGTATTTGAGTATATCTTCTATGACCAGAAGGTTAGAAAAAGCTGGATTAGCATCATAGAGTAGGAAGTAGTTTTCCAGCAGATGTAGGATTGTTGTGTAGTTAAACTGTTTTTATGTCATATGCAACGGCATTATTCCAATTTCCTGGCTGAGCTATTAAGTGTTTTTTGTCTGGTCTCCAAGTAACATACATGAGGGTGTGGTTTGGCTCGGTCTAGAGGCAGGAAATAGCAAATTTCCTTTTGTTTGCTTATGCTGATTTATGCAATTAGCTCATTGGCAACTTTAGTTCTTTTCAGACAAAATCCTTTTTTATGCTTGAGCATGACTTATTAGGCAAATTTTATATATTTGAACCGTTGATAATTCAGAATATTCGTGAATTAGTTTTGGTAACATGTAATGTTACTTGTGCAAGAACAACCCCCAACAGAGAATCATATGGTGAATAATCCTGATTGCAGATTATAATACATGCCCTTTTATAATAAATGCTTTATTTTTTCGCTGACTATGTTCAACTATGTTGATGTTCAGACGCCGAGGAAGAATATATTGCAAGTACCATCAACAGGTATATATATGATCTTGAGGCCCCTTCTGATTAGTTTCTTGTTTCTTTAGCTTGTTTTTTTATTAACATGTTATTCTTGCCCTTGACATGAAAACTTTCTTTCAGAAAGCATCAGAGAAGTATTCATCTACAAGGGCAGAGTATAAAGGAGGGTATGTAGATTTCTAGCTGATACGAGGATGATATGTCACTACGTTATACAACTATACACTTGTAAATCATTGGTCATGTTAGGACCGGTCGGTAAATGTAGGTCCCGTTCATTGACCATCTGTATACAAGTGTGTAGTGGCAACTGACACTATGAAGTGGTCACATCATTTTTCGGGTGTAATTGTGCTATTGTTGAGCTTTCCTCATTTAGTTCCACTGTTTTAAATTCAGAAACTTAAAGACAGCCTTCATGAGTCATATGAATTCGGAGGGTATTTATATGGTCGACCGTTCAGCTGACAATGTAACAAAAACGAAATCAAAAGCACCGCTGAAGTTGCTATCTGTTGAAGGATTAAAGAAGGCGCTAAGGTTTCTTCATCTTCTTTTCTAGTCTACAATATTTCTGCCCTTTTTACTCCACTCCCAATGCTTAGAAGATTGGATTCATTCAGTCCCAAAAGCATTTGCATAAATGAAATATATTCTTTATTAACTTTAGATAAATTATGATTTGCAGTAATGCTGGGAAAACAACAACAAATATGTATTCTCAAGGAATACGATTCCTTACAGAAATGACAGGTTCAGACAATAACTTTATTGATACTTATGTTGAAATCATTGCCTAGTTTGATGGTAAGATGCTAATGTTTTGTCCTCTTTCTTTGTAATTAAACAGGACAACCTGACCAAATACAAGCTTCAAAGAGCTCAGACCAAAGGTGAACAATTTATTACTATTTTTTTTCTTTTCTGATTGTATCTTTTTATTGATTGTAATTTCTTGTTGCATTTTCAGATCATCATCGTCACGCGTACGGAAGGAAGCTTCTAGAGAGATGTCAGAAAAAGAAAAGGGAGCAAAAAGGAGTAAAGTTGAGAGTCAGTGTCAACAAGAAAAAGGCAGTGAACTGGGGAAGAAGATGATTGAGCTGGACTTTGTTGATTCTGACGAGGAATTAGGAGTCGTTTAACGAATATGGGAACCGTTTTATGGACTTCAACAATCCTAAAAAGCAAAGCACCGGACGTCGACGGCTTTCAATTCACCACTCATTTTGGTATCATGATGAAAATTGATTTTAAAAAGGTAGATAGATCGTCTTTTTGAAATTTGATTCGATATTCAATATGTTGTATGGTAGTTGTGAAGCCAAAGTAAGTTTGGTTGTGTTAAATTTAAAGGGTTTTGGCCAACTTGTCATATGGTGATATGGAGGAGGACAAAGAATCGGAATTTTTCTTGGATTGGAAAAGGATTTTTGTTGTTTTTCGATTCTGTCTTAACATAGTTATACAAACAATGTGTTTTAACTTGTAATAATAAAGCAATATATTTCTGTTTCTTCAATGCCAAGCCAACTTTTTTCAGAACGCATGGTTGGATTTTGATTTTGATTTTGATTTTGATTTTATATTTTATTTCGAGAAGGATTTTGAAGATTTTGTTCAGTCTTTTTGGAAGCAAGATGTATGTTGAAAGGAGTAGAAGAGTAGCAAATTCTGCCTTGCAGTACCTACGTGAAGATTTGGTTTGGTTTTAAAATATAATAAAATTGTTGAAGATTAAGGATTAAGTGGTAATTTTAGGAGTTTGTACATTTGTCATCAATCTAGTGCAACATTTTGTTGGTATGGTTTCACCAATAGTCTAGTGACAAGTGTCAATCTGCATTGTATTTATGTCCCAATTCTAATGAAAGATTCATTCCAACAAATCTTTCTTGTTGAGAAAATCCAAGTTGGTATGTGAGTTGTGGTAGTGCACTCTGCTCCATGGCCACCTCCGGCAACCCAACTCCGGTGGTCAATGCAGTTCAGATCACTCCAGCCTCAAAAGCTCAGTTTTGAGCTCTATTACCACATTTACAACCTTACTTCCACCATATATAAGCCCAATCACTTCCACAACAATTCTTCCTTAGTTGTAGCTACACCTCTGCAGTTTCGGCTACCAAATTTGGAAGCTTTTGCCTTTGGTGGTGTCACGGATTTTATGCTAAGCAAAACAAACAAGTAATAAAATTTATAAATCCGGTATTCCCCAAGTGTAGGGATCGTAGCATAGCGATTAATACCGGAGTCGATCACAGGGAATCGGGGTATCTAGTTCATTAATTTTCCTAAAGGTTTGTCACGAAAAACACAAAACAAAGCTAAAACGAATACAATAAACTGGACAGAGGATTGTCAGTCCAAAGCCAGGAAGGATAAAAGCGAAAACGAAATCTAAACTAAACAGTAAACAAGAAGATGATCATGGTGATTAAACAATGAACAAACAATAGTCCACCGATCCCGCAACCCTTAATTTCCTCTCTAAAGTTATCTTGTGATGATTTAATTAAAGATGTGGTTCACCTATCAAAGGTATGAATTCCTACTTTCGTAGATAATTCGCCTATCAATCTCTCATCTCTCGATATATAAGATTATTTATCAAAACAAGGTGTAAGATCTCTCAATCTAGCAACCTAGATATTCAACCTATCAACTCTCGTTATGTCAAGGTTAAAAATCCCATCTTTCCTATGGTGATCTAAGGTTTACACCGACTCTCATCATATGGTAAACATCAAATAGCAATACATCTCTCGATATCGATTGCATAACACATAAGCATAAAAAAGATACAACTTTAATCAAATTCACAAAACAAATCTAGATTGAAAATAAAGAACTCTTTAAACGGATTCACAAGGTTTGAACAATTGCTCACCTCCAAGCATTCGGCAAAAGCACAGAAAAACGAAATAAAAAGCGGAAAAGAAACAAGAAAAATCGCAACTTGACCTCTCCCACAAGAAGTGGGGCGCTAGGTTTTCTCCTAATGATTGTGTATCAATAGGTCTCAATAATGTATCTTTAGGAGTTGAAATACGCTGTTTGCTATTTATAGAAAAGTAAGTCGGTTTTCAGCATGTCGGCCGTGGACGCCCGTCCGGAATTGTGGACGCCCGTCCAGATGCCTTGGACTTGCTTCAGACGCCCGTCCACTCAGCGTCCAAACTCTCTGTATCAAAAATCTTCACCTGGACGCCAGTTCAGCTGGATCCAAATTCAAAATCTTCAACTCTATCTCTTTTCTTCTAGCCAATTCCATCCATATCTCTTTTTCATCCATTAAATCCGACATTTATCTTCATTTAATCATCTTTTGAACCGCAATTATGCATCTACACGTCATCAAAAACATCGCAAAGTGTAATAGTATCCAAATAAACATAAAATCATCAATAAAACACATAAATTAACCAATTTTGCGAATAAACCATTTAAAACCTCACTTGCTCAATAAACCATTTAAACGCTCATTTTCTATGCAAATTATACAAATATGGAGGAAATCATTATAAAATATAACGGAATAAATTGTATAAAATCACCATTAACAACTCCCCCACACTTAACTTTTGCTCGTCCTGAGCAAAACAAAACAAAAACCAGGCGTAGGATAACAAAATTCCAACCAAAAATACATATAGACATTTTCAACAAATATAAAGCATATGTAATAAATTAGACGTTCACCCCGGTGTGTGTGCATAGCCATATTAAACTTCCACTAAGTCCACACTTGATTTTTTCTCAAGCAACTAGCAAATACCCATCTAAACCAGCAATAACCGACACTTATAACACGCACCCTACAAAACATAACATGTCCCGAAAAGGATAATAAAATGCGTTTAGGATCTTTCCGACATACTCAAAGGATAATTCCTACAACATATCTGTCAGTTTATACTGGGGATAGTCAGAAGATAACTAAAGTTCCTACCAACTTTCCATAGTACCATTTGCCAAATTTTCTTTAAAATTAACTTAATTCCACATATATAGCATATGCCCTCATTCCCAGCAATAGGATGTTTCGTGATAACACCCTAGCTGGACTACTATCATCAGGCAGTCGGGAGCTATTGAACCTCATAGTGGTATAGGACATTTCGTGATTGCCCTACCGCACTCAAATCATTGGCAGCTACATCCGACATACACATATTTTATTCATATTATTCATCTTAGATTGGTATTCAAACCTTAAGATATATCCCTCCTATCACATTCAAACCTTCAGATATTCACAGTATATCATACTCCGACTCTAACCACAAACCATTATAATTCTCCGAACATGCATATTAGCACTAAGTACAAAATTATAAGATAATCGAAAATTACTAATCCAAACGGATACAGCTTTATATTTTAGCTCATCATTTAATATGGCTCGTGAAAAATAATATCGGGTGAAACATCCAACCTACTAAACATACAAGATTATCTGACATCAATGACTATATAGTATCGTAGTTGAAAATCAAAAACTAGTAAGCCAAGCAAAAAGGAATGTACTCGCTCGAGACAAAACAAAATCTCAAAAATTTTAGCTCATTTGCATAGAAACATAATAAATCAAGCATATGATATGTAGATACACCAAACCATTCCCCTCCCCCACACTTAAATCACAACGTGTCCTCAGGTTGTGCAGAATTTAAAGAACGGATAAAAATACTTAGCTGATTTGGTAATGATCCGAAGATTGGCTGAAGAAGGATAGATAATCGATCCGCGGTTCCGAGGCACGAGATGTCATATGTATTCCTTTCCAGCTTCACTTCCAAAGCTAGCTTAACAAAAACAGCTAAAAATGTACCTGCACCACTTGAAAAACATGGCAGTATCTCGGGGAACACGGGGGAATATAACATGGCAAAAATAATTATAGACAGGCAATAAGCACATGATATAATGGCTCAGATGGAAAAATCACCACACAGGGAAAGTACAGGACACCTAAGCGTCAAATATAAAGCCACAGAAGCTTTACAATACAAATAAGGACCACATGTGCATAAAGAAATAAGGATAGAGGACACTACAAAGTAGCAGGGCTAGGTGCACTAAAAAGATAAATAAAAATAAAAGAAAAAAAACAGAATAAAATACAATGCAACTAAATGATATGCAATTACACTAAAAAGGCAAAAAGAAAAGAAAATAACTAGCCCAACTTATTCCATAGATGTCTCCCTAATCTAAGCACGGTCAAAAATATAAACGTCTACTAAATAACGCCACAGAAGCGCAACAAAATTCGATTATGCAAAGCCACAGAAGCTTGCCACGTAAAATGTAGACGTGCCTTTAACAACCCTAACACCCTAGATAGACGACAAAAGGAACAGCATAAATCAAATTGGAATCACGTCTAACTAGGTGAATTACTCAACATGGATTGCAATAGATGGAAAGAAAACCATAACGGTGAAAGAACAAGACATCTACGCATATCAGATAAAAGCCACAGAGGCTCACAATAAAACATCCATGTCAATTAATGAAGCATGTATATAAAAATTAATCAATTATCTAACATGGATTAGTAGATGGAAAGATGTAAACATGCAAGTTCAGAACATCTACGCAAAAATAATTAGCCACAGAAGCTCGTATGAAAACAACCATGTCAAATAATAGACGTAAGTATCAAGATAAAATCTATTCACAAAAAAAACTGACAGACTGGACTGGCATTCAGTCAAGACAGACGGACGTTTAAAGCATAATCGAAGCGACGGACGTTCGAGCATGCAGACGCCCGTCGAACCACACAGAGCGACGGCAGGCTCGGGAAATGGCAAGCGCTTCGTCGACTCTCTAAAAACATAACAAAGATTGATGCGTTTTGGGGACGGACGGGCGTTCACTTACTATGGACGCCCGCCTAACTCAAAGAAAAAACACAAAGCAGACTCGACCTATACCGAGACAACAAAGAACCCTGAGAAATAACCTAATATCTTATCATTAAAACAGAAACCCTAGTGTTTATTGAAAACAAAACTATGAAACCTAAATTCACGTTCAATAAATTGAGTAAAAAAAAGGTTTTGCACATTCTTAACCTAATGGTTATCGAAACACGGCAAAATAAAAAAACCTCAATTTATTTAACGGTACTTTTTATTGAAAGAAATAAAGAAACAGAAACAGAAAAAGATACGGAAAACCTAAACAGAAACCTACCTACGAAAAATTTAAAACAAAAAAAACAAGAAAACGATAAAAGGGAGAAAAACGTGTTGAAATCTTCTGAGCCCAAAATGGAAGGGAAAACAGTGGATTTTGACCTCGAAAACGGTGTTGAACAGCCGTAGGTTCACCACGTCGTCGGTGTCGGAACGAGCTTTCCGAATTGGGGTCCTGCGCGCCAAACGGACACTCGAGCCGAAAGTTACGGCCAAAATACTAACGAGTGCTAAAACGATCCCTTTCATCCAAAAGTTCGATCGCTAAAAACGTGGAGTCAGATAATTCAACCTCAGATGTCCCCGAAACAATGTAGAAACTAGAAAGGATAGAAACAAAAACCTATCTACGAAAAATTCGTAACAAAAACAGAAAAATTAATAAAAACTAGACAACCGTACCGATTCCCCGGCAACGGCGCCAAAAACTTGTTTTTGGTTCCGTTGGCGGGAATACTCACCACTATACTACCTTAGAAAAATTAATAATGAACTGGACAACCGCACCGATTCCCCGGCAACGGCGCCAAAAACTTGTCACGGATTTTATGCTAAGCAAAACAAACAAGTAATAAAATTTATAAATCCGGTGTTCCCCAAGTGTAGGGATCGTAGCATAGAGATTAATACCGGAGTCGATCACAGGGAATCGGGGTATCTAGTTCATTAATTTTCCTAAAGGTTTGTCACGAAAAACACAAAACAAAGCTAAAACGAATACAATAAACTGGACAGAGGATTGTCAGTCCAAAGCCAGGAAGGATAAAAGCGAAAACGAAATCTAAACTAAACAGTAAACAAGAAGATGATCATGGTGATTAAACAATGAACAAACAATAGTCCACCGATCCCGCAACCCTTAATTTCCTTTCTAAAGTTATCTTGTGATGATTTAATTAAAGATGTGGTTCACCTATCAAAGGTATGAATTCCTACTTTCGTAGATAATTCGCCTATCAATCTCTCATCTCTCGATATATAAGATTGACGCTATCAAAACAAGGTGTAAGATCTCTCAATCTAGCAACCTAGATATTCAACCTATCAACTCTCGTTATGTCAAGGTTAAAAATCCCATCTTTCCTATGGTGATCTAAGGTTTACACCGACTCTCATCATATGGTAAACATCAAATAGCAATACATCTCTCGATATCGATTGCATAACACATAAGCATAGAAAAGATACAACTTTAATCAAATTCACAAAACAAATCTAGATTGAAAATAAAGAACCTGCTGAAACGGATTCACAAGGTTTGAACAATTGCTCAGCCTCCAAGCATTCAGCAAAAACAGAAAAACGAAATAAAAAGCGGAAAAGAAACAAGAAAAATCGCAACCCTTGCCTCTCACAAGAAGTGGGCCGCGCTAGGGTTTTCTCCTAATGATTGTGTATCAATAGGTCTCAATAATGTATCTTTAGGAGGTTGAAATACGCGCGCTATTTATAGAAAAGTAAGTCGGTTTCAAAGATGTCGGCCGTGGGCGCCCGTCCGAATTGTGGGCGCCCGTCGAGATGCCTTGACTTGCTTCAGACGCCCCGTCCACTCGGCGTCCAAACTCTCGTATCAAAAATCTTCACTGGGCGCTTGATCCAGATCGGACGGGACTTGGACGCTTGGTTCATTTGGATCCAAATTGAAATCTTCAACTCTATCTCTTTTCTTCAGCCAATTCCATCCATTTCTCTTTTTCATCCATTAAATCCGACATTTATCTTCATTTAATCATCTTTTGAACCGCAATTATGCATCTACACGTCATCAAAAACATCGCAAAGTGTAATAGTATCCAAATAAACATAAAATCATCAATAAAACACATAAATTAACCAATTTTGCGAATAAACCATTTAAAACCTCACTTGCTCAATAAACCATTTAAACGCTCATTTTCTATGCAAATTATACAAATATGGAGGAAATCATTATAAAATATAACGGAATAAATCGTATAAAATCACCCTTAACAGGTGGTTTGAACAAAGATTATGAATTTTGTAATCGTTAACATCACATCTTGAGTGGGATCCTTGTCTTGGCCTAAAGTGAAATCTCAGTTGATCACTCATGGACGTTTGCTTGCAAGGTTTAACCCCCAACACCAATAGACCTCACTTAGGCTAGTGCTCACATTTCAAGCCTAACACTGGAGCTATAAAGCACCTTACGAACCTCAATTTCACGGAAAATGTAGATGTGGTTTTGGCTCAAACAAAGGTGGTAGATTTCGAGGCAGAGGTGGAGGTAGAAACACAAGACCCAAGCCCATCTGTTAGATTTGTAGCAAAGTTGGGCCCATTTCTTTTGATTGTTGGTTCAGATATGAGACTTACACCCCAAATAGCTCTCTCAATTCAATTAGGCGTCAACAAGCAAGTTGCTTCTCATCTTGCCACACCAGAAATGGTAATTGATCCAAGATAGTATGCAGACTCATGAGCCACTAACCGTATCACATCTGAACTTGTTAATATGCAACTCAAGTCAGAGTATGATGGTAATGAAACTTTAACTGTTGGAAATGGTAATAGATTGAAAATAGCACACACTGGTCACCCAATTTAATCAACTGAGGTTCACTTAAAACATATTTTAAGAATGTGCCTAATATCACCGAAAATTTGTTGAGAAGTTCAAAATTGACCTCCTGAAAATGATGTGTTTGTTGAGTTTTATGAATCACATTCTATGTGAATGACAAAGTATCAAAGAGAGTACTGTTGGAAGGAACTTTGCAATATGGACTGAGCTGGATCAAAACCTGCACCACTAAAGAACCTTGCCTTCTAAAGAACTTATGATCCGTCGCTCACGTAAGTGAGTCGCTAATACTAGCAAGAGAACTAGGTCAAGTGTAGTATAGAAAAGGTGAATCAAGGTTGATCCTATAGATTTTCTTCACTAAGTCTGGAACCTCAGCCTTGATACTCAGTTGATCTACAGTCTTCTATTCATTGTGCTGGCCTACAAGACTATTGGTACATAGCTTAGTCTGGCAAACCAATACATGTTAGACATCTAGTAAACCTACATGATAATTCTATATTTATTTCAGGCTAAATATAACATATGTCCATGCCATCATCAAAACTATACACAGTGTTCCTAACACACCGTCTCAATCAACTTTTGAAACCTTGAGGAATGCTCTGCGTATGGTACCCTCAAATTCATACTTCACATTTTTTTTTATTGTTTTCCATAATAAGAGGAGAAGTATTATGTGTTTCAAACTATCTATTTCAATCATTGAGGGATGATGTACCAAAGTTGTAATGTGTGACAAGTATGTTTCTTAATCTTTGACTGATGAAACATACTAATCTAAGCAAATCAAGGAGTTCTAATGATCATATATGTGATTGTATTTGTGTTTACATTCTTGTCTTATGTCTAATGTGCATATGTTAAGAAGGAGAACCATTTGAAACAAATGTGTGTTATTTTGAAAACAATCAAATGGGTGAGATTGTTGAGTAGTGAACCCTCATTACCTCTAATGATGATTGAATTATGTTGTTTGATTGTTTCAAAGATAACACATCATCTTGTGAGGTAATTTATGGCATCTAGAATGAATTCTAAGTAAATCAAAATGCCTAAATATGAATAAGATTAGACTTGATGCTTTCTGTCATAATTTGTGTAATCTCATCATTAAAAGTTATTATTTGACCGTTGGATCATCATATCTCTTCATTGTTGATATTTCATCAGTTTGATTAATCATGTACTAATGCCAACTAAAATGTATCACTTACAATATAAGGAACACATCTTAATTGATGTATTGTGGGTATTATACAAGTATAAATGATCTTATTATCGAGCTACAATCAAAGATCAAACACATCTTGAAGTTGAATTAAAGGTCTGATCAAGAAACCGGTTTATACAAAACATTGTTGACTTATTAAATCCGATCAAGCCTCAGCTGGTGCATTATGGGTGAAGTTGTTACGATAATCTATGATTAATTAACTTAATTAATCAGCCAAAATGATACATACGCATCCATTGATCTCAAGGTTGATCCATGGGTGAAGAAGGTTGCCAAAGCCTTTGATTAAGTACAATGCCCAACCACAACTTTCTATTTACTTCTTTGTTTTTCTTACAAAAATTATCTCATTTATCTAAACTTCAAATAAGATGATATTAATCTTGAAATAAAGAAGAAAGCGAGAGGAAGTTTCCTATATTCATTGAACGGACTTTATTGAACTTTGGAATTCAAATCAAACGGCTACTTTGGACTTTGCTGATATTTTGTTGTTGCTAATCTACTGGTCTTTAAAAGGAGTTCCATTGCTTATAGGAGAGATTACTGTTACCATAGCCAAATATTTTGCTTTGTTAGTTATCTCTTAACTCCATCGAGATCTTCAACTTGCAATCTTTGAGTTATATAAGACTTTGCAACAAACTTGCTTGTCCCGTTGACTGTCTTTTGTTTGTGATAACAAGTTTGTTTGGCCTAAATATTAGTCTATTGATTGCACGTAGTCTTGATCTTCTAGAGGCTGGTATTCTTCTTATTTCATTAAAACATGTAAGTTTTTTTATTAGAGTTTTATCTTGTTGGTCCAAGAGAAGGGTGAAACTATAGTCAGAGGGGGGGTGAATGACTATAGTGGAGTTTCAAAATTTTTCTCAATATAAAAGCTTTTGGGCAGCGGATAAGTCCTTTCGTACAATGTTAATTCAAAGTAGGATATGCAATCACATATATAATATGCCATAAATTAAGCGCAGTAAAGTAAAGTGCTGAAAGTAAATTGACACAAAGGTTTATAGTGGTTCAGGATGGTGTAACCCCTTAATCCACTCTTCTCCTGTGATGATTGGAGGAATCACTATTGTTTTCACTGATACAATAGCAAGATTGTCCTTGGCTACACAAGCTTCACAATCTACAAGACTATCAGTCCCTGGCTTCAAAAGCTTCAGTGACTCAGTCTTCGACACTGCTCCTCGAGAACAAATCCTTCAGCAGCTACCACAAACACAACTCTTTCTCAGATGGCTCCGATTCAGTTGCTTGACTGTTGTGAATTTGATTCACAGATCGGTTGATCAATCTCAGTGCTTCATGTGGAAT
Organism: Gentiana macrophylla; assembly: GCA_026214975.1. Taxonomy (NCBI): domain Eukaryota; kingdom Viridiplantae; phylum Streptophyta; class Magnoliopsida; order Gentianales; family Gentianaceae; genus Gentiana; species Gentiana macrophylla. The sequence goes on from CM047817.1 coordinate 43,787,386, forward strand.
TTTAGCTCTAATTGCAGAGTTGATCTCTAGATGTGTTCTTTAAGTTCAGATAGAAGGCTTTCCAAATTGACAGAGTTTCTGCTTGTTCTTATCAGATTCAATCGTTATTTTTCCTGTTTGTCATTGCCTTCTATTTATATCCTTGATAATCCTTAATTTGAATTTCCGTCCGTTGGCTATTTAATGTGGAGAATAATCCTTGATTTAATTCTTGATTCTCCCTTAATTATATTCTCCTTGATTTCAGTACTCCGGATTTTTCTTCAAACGTCCATCACAAAATCTGTCCTTGATTGATTGTGCATTTAACGCTTGATCCTCTGAATCTTTCTTATCATCCACGTTCTGAATAAGTATAAATGATATACCTTACTCAGTTGTTCCTTTACTTGACTGCTGCTCGTACGGTTGAGTGTTTCTACTGACTTAATTCTTCCTTCACTGCTTTGTCTTTACTCAGCCGATAGACAGTTCACTTTGCCGGTTTACTGCTTTCTTGATTTCTTTGAGTTTACATGATTCCTTGTACTTCACTGATCCTTGATTTGGGTGAGATCAGTGTACACCATATTTAACAATGAATTTCATCACTTGAAATATAACTTAGACTTATCCAAGGTCGTCACAGACTTCCCTGGTTATAAGTCAGACCTTATGTCTTCATGTTTCTCTGCTGGTACTTGGCTGCTTTTACTCTGCCGGATTTCCGTTTTACTAAGCCATTCTACCAACCAGTACAATACTTGTCTGACTCAACTTATACAACATGTTAGACTCTAAGTAAAGACTTATACAGAGATTTCTAACTTATTTCAGGCTTGCTATAACAACTAGTATGATCATCATCAAAACATAAGAAAATGTTCCTAACATATCTACTAGTACATTCTGTGGAAAAGTGTGATAAGAAGACATTGTCTAGGTGATCAAGGCAATTGGCTTGTGATTGCATTGTAAATAATCTTTTGTAACACCTATGCTATATTAATAAAGAATCTCAATTATAGGTATGTTTTACAAATCCATATCTCACAGTCTAGTACATGATTGACAACAACATTGAGGGTGTTTTATACTTGGTTGTTGGAATATGTATAAATCTCAGTATTCTCTACTTTGTGCATCTTACTTGCTTTGTCTGAATGTTGTCATTGTTCCTTGAGCTTATACATTGTGGAACAAGCAATTGCAAGCATTATATCATCCACAATCTCATCAGAACTTAGTACCATCTACAAAACAGATCAATCACTTACAATCTGCAATCTTGACCTAATTGAGGTGAGTTTGATTCACATTTTTCCGGACTAGAACACTTGCATTGAAATTTGAATCTTTAGTGTTTGGTAAAAGAACCATTCACCACTTCGGTTTACTTAGAACTGTTGAAATGGTGTCCTACACCCAATCGGGTTGGACCGGATCCGACCGGGTCGGGTTATTTACAATCTATTTAGTTCATGTAATAACTTTATTATGATTAATAAAAAGCACTTTTTGTTATTATATATTTTGTTTATCTTTTATTATTTAATATATAGTAACGTCCATAGTATTAAAGTGTGATAGAGAAACCTTGATGATGAATATGGTTGATGAGATCTCTATTCACTTTAACAAGTTTGATACTTAAATGTCTCTAGTCATATGTACTGTCAAACAGGACATTGGTAGTATGATTAGACTAGCACGTATTGGATGTCTTCTATCTTATTGAAGATAGGGATAGATCTCGTCTATCGAAGTTTAGAGACACTTGGACTGTACGTGGACGTGTATTAGAGAATGCGTACGTTAGACTGGCCCACTTACATTAACTGTCACAGTATGTGGCAGTTGTGTAATTATCCTAAGACCGGAGTCTTCATGGCATCGCGGTGTGGATTGGCCCGCTTTGACACTATTGAGGTTTTCCCTAGCCATGGGGCGATCATGCGGCAGTGCTCGGGCGTGTTCGTCTGGAAATCGTGTATCCTATGATTAAGAGTAAATATCCGAAATGACCTTCTTATAAGGAATATTGAGCTCTCGTGAATCTTTGCAAAGTGGGAGTAAATAAGTTATTCCGAGAGAGCATGATATCCAGATTATAAGATACAATCGTTGATTTACTGACACTCGAGATACGATTGTATGGATATTAATACAGCGATAGGATTCTATTTATACGGTAACTGTTTCACATAAAAGGTAGTAGTCATTGCTTTTGACTCTTCCGATGATTGGGGGTCACGGTGTGTTGCTAGACGCTATTCCGTGATCGTTAGGCATGAAGGGCATTTTCATAATTTGCACTTTGTGTCTACGGCCAACATATTCGGAAGCCTATTGGGTCACACACATAATAACATCTAGTCAGATTAAAAATGTGGTTATAGTGATAACCAAATAAGAAAAGTTTATCTTGACTATAAAGTGTTATAGTGATTAAATTAATATGACGATATTTATTTATTATGAATAAATTAAACAAGATATTAATTATATTGATTAATTAAAGAATATTCCGGATGCAAAATTTGGCATATAGAGCGTAGGTGACTAGTGTATAAGCTTGAATTGTGCAATTTAATTAATGATATTATCAAATATTAATATTGCATATTAATTGATTTGTGAAAAATAGATTTATAGTAATAAGATAAAGATATTTAATATTAAATATTGACAATATCTTGGATTTATTTAATATAGGATATTAAATTAAATGAGATAAATCAATTAAATGTATTTTCCTTATTTTACTAGTAAAATATTTTTTTCTCATTAATATATTAGGAAGCTTCTCCAAATCAGATTGAGGACATATGGGGTGCCACCTTCTCCTATAAAAGCAAGGGGCTGGCTAGCTCTTTTGTACATTACAATTAGAAGAGTTCTAATTTACAAAATGAATTGAAAGCTTCTTAGAGAGAGATTTAGAGAGAGAGAAAAAGCCGGTCTAGCAACCTGATTTTTCTAGTAGCTATCCAAGGAGGATTCCGGCGAAGTGCTCGTGTGGATATCGATAGAGACCGGACATGTGGACGGCTTGTGCGCACTACTACTCTCCATTGACGGTCAAAGCGTCGATGTTTTAGATCAAGCAAGATAATCACTGTCAACTACTTAACGTGTTTATTGTGTTAAACGAAGTCGAGATTGGAATCGGAAATCAAATTTTAAATTCCGCTGCGTAGACTAGTTGATTTCCTAACGAGAACCATATTGATTCTATCATTAACAACAATAACAATAGCGATAGGTGTGTAGGTTTACCATACTTTGTATTAAAAAAATATATTATAATATCATCCGATCTTGCAAATATGGTGTTTTTAAAATCACATTCAATTAATAATTCACCCACCCCTAAAAAAAAAAAAAAAAAAAATTAATTCACCCTCATAGCTTTATAAGCAACAAGGACAAATGATATTATTATCGACCAAAATATCCTTAATTATTATCCACATTGTATTGTTTGGGAAATTCCCACTTGTTTCTAATAAAGGAAGTTAGTTTGAAAAAAATATCCTTTATTTCTTTTTGAACTTAAAAAACATACTTATAAAATATGGGAAATTAGGGATAATGACAAAATCTGGAATATTTTTAAATAACATGACAACTACATATTGGGAGAAGGACACCTGCATAATTTTTATAGCGAGAATGACAAACAGTGAATCCCGAAAATCAGTGAATCTTCCCAGTGAATCCCGAAATCAGTGAATTTCGACAATGAATTTTGAAAATTAGTGAATTTCGACGAATGAATTTAAGCAATGAATTTAAATGACACAAGTGAATTTCGATGATGAATAAATAGTTTTGTCCTTTATGCAAAAATTTCAAAAGACTGTCCTTCTACTCAATTGATGAAATATTATTGTCTTCTCCTTCATTCCCCCTAAAAAATATCCTTTATTAACCTAATCATCTTCTCTTCCCAGATTGCTACATCACCGCCTCCCTCGTCTATTATACCCCATTAACAACACTCAAATATCCAAATCTCATTATAAGGGTTTCAAATCATTATTGTTTTTTGGAGAAAAAATGTTCGCGTTGTCTCTATTTCTTTCTTTTAAGACTCATCTAGACACCCTTTCGCATTCATCACTGAAATCATGAATTTTCACTATTGGAATGACATCGAATTCGTTGTTGGTTCAGTGAATTCGATAATAAAATCCTTACTATTGCATTGAACTTAAGAGGGTGATTTCAATGGAGTTTAAAATCCTTTATAAGTTTGATGTTGTATGAATATTACAAACGGATAATCGGGTAATTCTAATTAGAAAAATTGTATAAGAACAATGGTATTTGGGTGTAATTTTGGACTGAACTCTTGAGAGAGCTGCCTACGTATCCAATTTAAGTAATAAACTGGAATCAAGTCCCCTTCGTAGTTCAGGGTGTCCCTTATATAGTTGTAGATCGTGATTCTCTTCCTTGTGTGATGGGAAGTTATCACCGGTTATCTCTGTACACTATTGGTCGTGGGGTCTACCCACGTCTTCAGGCGGTTGAATTGATATTGACTCAGTCTTCGTGGTACTCAGCCGTACACTCTGCTTAGAGATTCTTCTCAGCGCCAGCGTTAAATGCGGAGACACTTCCACGTGTCGCATGATAGAGTCCTGCTCAACTAACTATTCCGGTCAGCACTTACGACTATTCTGGTCAGCACTTAGGGTCCTGCCTTGCCAATCCATCGTCTTGACCGTCTAACTAACTTGGGGCCTGGCCTAATTATGGATAACCCGGCCCACTGGGCCCACCTATCATCATAAGTCCCCCCAGACTAGGGTGGACTGCTTCACAGCTGCCTTAGTCTTAAACGCTTTAACTTCGGTTATTATTGTATCGCGAAACGAGGCCAATGTACAACCGTTCATTATTACAACTGTAAATTGAACCATTGTGTCGCATCCACTTCTTGTCATATAATCGCCCATCTTGTCAATCGGCACCACTATATCAAACCCTTGGAACGCAATTCGTCAATTACAAGTAAGTCTCCTTTCTGGGTTATTCTTCTACTTCTTTAAATCTTTATTTCGTTCATGAGTCTGAGAGCAGATACAACCTCTAGCGATTCTATAGAAAGGTTGTTCGAATCGCCAGAAAAAATCTCGATTGCCCTAGAAAGTAAAGAAGTGAGTTCTTCTAATCCCATTTCCAATTCTGAAACTGTGGTAGACATCAATCATCCGTCCTCTTCGATTGACCTGGGAAATACCTTCACCTTTGGGGATAATCCTCTGTGTATTTTGCCTTCTCACCTTCTTCCCCCAGGGATCTTTACTCCTACTTCTATTGTTAATCAATATCCAGAAGATCACACAGCCTTTCTAAGCACTTTAAAGAGAGAAATAAATCGATTTGATAAAACTAAGGCAATAATGGCTTGCCATGGTATCTCTAGTCAGATGACTAAAATTGAGATGGTCGGTTTGTTGAAAACTTATAAAATTCGTACCGAGCCTTTTGAAGTCCTGCTTCCCAAATCCACTGAGTACGCTTACAACCCCCCAGACGGCTTCTGTACAGTATATGCTGATCAGCTTCACAGTGGGTTAAGGTTCCCTCTTCCTCCTGGGTGTATTGAGGTACTGAAGTATTATAAGTTAGGGGTTGGTCAAATACATCCGAACATCGTCAAATTCCTGGTAGGTTTTGTGATTTGGTGTCGCTTGAACACCACGCCCTTCTCTGTGAAGTTATTTAGGAACTTTTATCAGTGCAAATTGACGCAGGGTAGTGGAGGATGGTACCATTTCTGTCGTAGATCCGGTAGGTTAGCCCAAATCATCCATCTGTCTACCAAAGATAAGACCAAGAAGAAATGGTCAGAGCGTTTCTTATTTGTAAAGCACAACATTGGGGTGGATCTTGGTTGTTGGAATTCTTCCTCCATAAAGGATAAACTGGAGGATCATATAGACGAAGCTCTGGTTAAATACCTTTCCAGTAATAACATTACTTTGACTTTGAGCACTATCAGCTCAGCATTGGTGGATGCTGCCCAGCTTCTAACTGCAGGGCCTACTGGTTATGTAGAATTTACCAAGAAACAATATCGAAAATGTATGTTCGTCTTTGCTCATGCTTTTGCTTTATGAATATATTTTGACTATTTTTTCTCTTTGTAGTGGCCAATGTAGACGATCTGATCCACATCGACATTGATGAGGAGGAGGAAAGCGACCAGCAGATACAAGAGGATTCTGAACAGACATTATCAGCCATCCCTAGTCAAGGTGAGACCTCGCCTTTCGAAAAGAAGCAGGAGATGTAGTTCTTTGATTTGGGAGTCGCCTGAATATTGTTGTCGCGTTGGAACATTCATTCGATTCTCCCCAGCGCCGCAGAGAATACTACTCCAATCGATTCAGAAATTCCTCCTACTAACCCGGATTCGCTTTGACGGTTTGTGCCTCGAGGTCCTGGCCCCCAAAAAGCAAGAAAAGGCCTAGACCTTCTTCTTCATCCGGGACGTCTGCTAGTGATTCCTCCTTCAATTTTGAGGATATGTCCGCTGACGACTTTGCTGATTCTGTAAGTGATTTTCTGAACCCCTTCATTTTTCTTTTAATTTCTGTCTTCTAAGACATTCTCTTTTGTAGTGCTACCGCCTGGGTAAGGCATTGCATAAAAAGCGCTAGCATGGCTAAAGACATTTTCGCTCTGCAACACAAAGTGATCCAGTTGGGACGAGGCCAATGCTAAGGTGGTGGATTTGGAAGAAATCAACCATGAGGCCAAGGCCAGGGTGGCACTTGGAAGAATCCAACCTTGTTGCTCATCCGGAGATTGAGAAATTAAAGTCTGATCTTGCCAAAGCTGAGGGTTTGATATTTACCCAGGAGGAGCAGTTGAAACTGAGAGATCAGCGGTTGGAGAAACTGAATGAGGAGCATCTACAACATCTTGCCACAGTAAAGAAGATGAAGGCCGATTTTGACGAAACTTTGAGGCAGATGGAGGAGGTTCCTGTTCAGAACTTTGTCCAGAAAGTTATTGCAAGGTATAAGGCTGCTCCTGAGACTCTTAAGGAAATCCAAATCATATTGGCTCCTGCTCTGCGTAGAGGATATACTCTGGGTGTTGATGAAGCTAAACCGGCTGACTTAGTGATTAGCACTTTGCCTAATCATAAGTTATATGATAAAAAAGCAGGCGAAATCTTCACGAAGCGGTATGACGAGTACAAAAGTGGGGAGGACATTGTCCGCAAGTATGCCAAGAAAAAACCTGCTCAGCCTTCTACTACTACTTCTGCCTCGCCATCTGATACTCCGTCTTTTTAATCTATGCCTTTTTGAAATCTTTGGAATTTTGCTGCCTTTTCGAGCAGCTTTTGATGTAATAACTTTGTATGCTATTTTCTGTCAATGACATTTCTATTTTTTGAACCTTTGAATTTGTACCTTTGAATTTGATATTCTCCGTTTAGAGCATTATCTTCTTGTTGCGCTGCAAAGAAGTTAGGATTTTTTATCCTTAGCTTCTTTATTTTTCTTTATATGCTGCATAGAACATTAATGTTTTCTACTCAGAATACTCTTGCTCTGCAAGTTCGATGTTAACATTCTTGGATTGTGTGATCTATACAAAACTTTCTTGCGCTGCAAGTTTAATACTCTCTTGTTATTTATTTGGGTTTTCTGCCCAGAATGCCCTTGCCCTGCAAGCTTGGCATTTATAATTTTCAATTGTGTGCTCAGCACAGGATTTTCCTGCACTGCAAGTTTAGCCTTTGTGTGCTTTTTAATTGGGTCCTCTGCCCAGAATTACCTTGCCCTGCAAGCTTGGCATTTATAATTTTCAATTGTGTGCTCTGATTGAGAATTTTTTCTTATTTGCAAGTTTAGCCTTTGTATGCTTTTTAATTGGGTCCTCTGCCCAGAATGCCCTTGCACTGGAAGTTTGGCACTTACATTTTTTAAGTGGGACTTCTGCCCAGAATCCTTGCACCGCCACGTTCTGTTTTTAGTTTCGTGTTTCAACACAAGTTAAAATATCATATAACAATCACAGAATTAAGAGAGATCTATATTCAAGGTAGCAATACTCAGAAAAAATGAAATTACTTTAAGGAAAAAATTTCCTTAAATGAACAGCATTCCAACTTCTAGGAACAGTTTTGCCAGAGGCATTAGCTAGTTGATAAGATCCTTTTCCATGCACTTTGATAATTTTATAAGGACCTTCCCAATTTGGGTCTAGCTTTACAGTGGGACCTTGCTTGCTGGCCTCATTTCGCCTCAGAACTAAATCACCTTCTTTAAAATACGTACCTTTGACTTTGGAGTTGTAGTACTGAGCAATCCTCTGCTTGTATTTGGCCATCTGTAGAAGGCTACATCCCCTTTTGTGCTCCGGCTTGTCTTTGAGATGCGCAGATGTCTACTTCCGAGTTTCGATGAGATAATTCGGTTCGGGAGACTTGTGTCCAATCTCTCTTTGGTATTATCGCCTCACATCCATATGCTAAGGAGTATGGAGTTTCTTGTGTAGCAGCATTTGGGGTGGTTCTATATGCCCACAAGATATTTGGAAGATGGTCTACCCAATGAGACCCCTCTTGTTCCAACCTTTCTTGATCCCCTGTTTTATCTCGCTGTTTAGTCCGCTCTACACGCCCATTGGCTTGAGGATAGCCACCGATGTAAAATGTTGGGAGATTCTAGGTTGGTGCACCAAGTTTACACTCCTTGATCTTCAAATTGTGTGTCATTATCAGAAATGAGAACTTTAGGGATCCCATACCTGCATAGAATATTTCTCCATAGGAACTTCTGTATTTGGTTGGCTGTGATGGTGGTTAAGGGTTCAGCTTCCACCCACTTAGTGAAATAATCCACTGCCACCACTAAAAACTTGAAATTTCCCGGTGCTCGGGGTAGTGGACCCACTAAGTCCACTCCCCATTGATCAAAAGGCCATGGGGATACGATTGGTATCATCTCCTGTACAGGATTATGTGATAAATTACTATGCACCTGGCATGTCCGGCAAGTTCTGACCAGATTCTCTGCATCATCTTGCATTTCTGGCCAATAATAACCGTAAAGCCTACATTTCCTGGCCAGAGCTCTTGCTCCCAAGTGATTTCCACAAATTCCGAGATGGATTTCTCTTAATACATAATCTCCTTCATCTGGAGTAACGCATCTCAACCAAGGTGCTGCATAAGATTTTCTGTACAGAACATCGTTGAACAGAGCATACCTGGCTGAGAGTCTTATCAATTTTCTGGCATGCACTTTATCTTCAGGGAGCCTTCCATCTCTTAGATATACTACAATCGGATCCATCCAAGTTTCTGCCTGTGTGATTGGTTGTACTTCAATCTCATCACAACTCTTGTGCTTCAACTGCTCAACCAACACCTTTTTGTGGGACAAGAAATTCGATCCTAGCTTTGATAAAGCATCCGCTCGTATTTTGGGCCTGAGTTATACTGTTTCTACTTTATCGTTAAGAAATTTCGCAATTTCTTCGTGTACTGACAAGGTACTTTTCATGGGGCCTTCTTTGCCTCATACTCTCCCTTGATATGATTTATTACCATTTGTGAGTGTGTAGACTTTCAAATTTATGACGCCTAACTTTTGTGCTAAGTTTAATCCAGTTATCAAAGCTTCATATTCGCCTCATTGTTAGTGGCACGAAAGTCAAAATGAAGAGCGTCACGGGAATTCTTCACCTTTTGGGCTAATGAGTAGGAGTCCTGCTCCTGCTCCTTCTTTGTTGGAGGCTCCGTCCACATAAAGCTGCCACTGTTCAGAGTTGTTCTTCTCAGCCTTGTTCTATTCAGCCTTTTGCTCTATAGCCAAGGCTTTTTCTTCTGCCAAGAAATCAGCTAATTCTTGAGCTTTATTTGCTGTTCTTGGTTTGTATTCGATATCAAACCCTGCCAATTCAACTACCCATTTTGCCAATCTCCCAAACTTGTCTGGTTTTTCCAAAATCTTCCTGAGGAGGAGCTAGAATTGGCAAGTGACTGATATGATCTTTCAACTTCTGAAAAGCCTCTTTACATTCTTCATTCCATTCAAATAGACTGGCCTTCCCGAGAATCTTGAAGAATGGCAATGACTTCTGTGCCGATTTTGACAAGAATCGGTTTAGTGTTGCTAATCTTCCTGTCAATCGTTGAACTTCTTTGATATTCTTCGGTTCAGGCATATTTTTTAAGGCTTCTAATTTATCAGGGTTGGCCCTGATACCTTCTTTAGATATCATATAACCCAGAAATTTGCCTGATCTCACTCCAAAAGTGCACTTTTTTGGGTTCAGCTTCATTCCTGTTTGTCTCAAAACTTGACAAACCTCTGCTACATCTTTCAAATATTGGTCAAGAGTCCTGCTCTTGATCAATAAGTCATCCACATATACTTCCATCGACTTGCCAATCTGTTGTTTGAAAATAGTATTGACTGCCCTTTGGTAGGTAGCCCCTGCATTCTTTAATCTGAAAGGCATAGACACATAGTAGTAGGAACCAAATTCGATAATAAAAGCGTTTTTACAAAGATCTACTGTGGTCCATCATAATCTGATGATATCCCTTATAAGCATCTAAGAAAGCAAAAATCTCATAACCAACTGTAGAATCTACTAGCCTGTCAATTCTAGGGGAAGTATAACTATCTTTAGGACAAGCTTTGTTTAAATCTGTGAAGTCCACACACATTCTCCAACTTCCATCTGGTTTCTTGACTAACACTGGGTTTGCTAGCCATTCTGGGTAGATAACTTCTTTAATCATGTTGGCCTCGCAACAATTTTTCCACTTCTGCCTTTGGGCGACTGTATCCTTTCTCGGGGCAAAAGATCTCTTCTTTTGTTTTACATGGTTTCTGGTTGGATCAATGTTGAGTTTATGGACGACCAACTCGTTGATGTACTGGCATGTCATCGGCTTTCCATGCGAACACATCCTGTAATCTTTCAAGATCTTTGACCAAGATTTGTTTTTCGCTCACAGGTATCCATGATCCTATGCTGATTGTGGATTCCAGGTTCGATTCATCCAGCATTATTGATTCCACCGGGTCGTTGGATTTCCAACTTTTTTCTTCATCTGGAACTAGATCTTCCATTGTCACCTGCTGCACCTTCGTTTTCCCACTGATTGTGGCTGTATAGCAGATTCTTGGCGCATCACATCCCCTTTAATCGTGGCTTCTCCTTAAAAGTTGGGAATTTCATATCGTTATGTGTGCAAAGCGATACCACGCGCTTAGATCGATCGATCTTTGGTCTTCCAAGAATCACATTGTATGCAGATGGAACTTTTACTACCACATAATTGACCACCAGAGTCCTGCTCTGTGGTCCTTTGCCAAAAGTCATCAATAGCTTTAACATACCCACATGATGTATGGGTGGCCCGGTAAATCCAAAGAGAGGAGTTGATACAGGAGTCAACTCCGAGTCTGCTAGCTTCATTGCTTGGAACGCACTATAATACAGTACGTTCACTGTGCTGCCAGTGTCTACGCAGATTCTTCTGACCAGGATTCTGAATAACCGCTTCTATTACCAGTCCTTCGTTGCTCACGACGGCTGGTAGTGCATCTCTAGGACCGTATTGAACGGTTCCCATTACTTTATGCTTTTTTGCTTCTCCGTCCTTTTCTGCGCTGCCCCTTTTATCTTCCTGAGCAGCCTTATTACCTTCTCCTGGTCCACTGACGGACGTTTTCTAGACTATTACAATCCTTACCGGCAGTGTACCGGGTCAAATTGTAGTGCTAGTATGGTGAGTCAGGTGTCGAATCCTCAGGGAACGTGGTAATTCTTTTAAGTGTGGTTAAACACCAAACAACTATTATTAACTCGATCTAAATCGCAGGTTTATCATACGAGTCACTACTATACTAATAAACAGAAAATAAATGCATAAATTAAAACTAAACTAATATAATATATATAAATACATAAATATATATAGTAATACATAAATAGTAAAATATATATACATATATATAAATATATAGATACCAATATATTAAATACTAATAATTATTATAGAACTAGCCAAGATATATGTAATTGAATTATTCAATCTTTTTAGTTTAATGGATGTGCTCGTTCTTCCTTTTTATTAGGTCCAATTGAATATGTGAAACGGTGCACTCCTCAGCTCAACAGTTCCCTCTCACGCGAGCGCATTTAAATCATCATATGTCTCATCAACTGTCCAATGTCATCCAAAAGATTGGGTACTCCGTTTTGTCATGCGGTCAATGTTAATGATCTTGATCAGAACAGGTGAATTAACGTAATTAGATCTCGAGTACAGATAATTTCAAGAAGTGTTTCTCTTTTCAAAAGATAAAACAATTCTACCCCGGGTAGGAAATAGGATTCCGTTGTCACGTTTTCACTCGCCATTTTACCCTCCGTTTTTCTACCTTTTCTCATATCCTAACTTCACCGTTTAGTTCGTCATTAGGTTATGGTGCGATTCATATTGGTTAATTACGTATTTTCAATACATTTCAAGTAGAAAAAGATTCATCAAATTCAATTTTAATCAATTTTAGTTATAGTCATCATCCATTTTACCAAAAAGATCAAAATATTTCAATTACATATCTTGGCTAGTTATAGATTTAGCCTACTAACATTATAAAGAAAAACATAAAAAACAACAAACATAGAACTTTAGAATATTACCAGGTTACAACTGCTGATTTAGAGGCCGTATTCTCTGAAAATTACAACAACTTCTTCAACATCGAACTCCTGATAACCGTCCAAGCATTACAACGATACTACGGCTTCTACATTATTTATGGCATAATGCCTACTAATATATACATTACTACTACTAATTTAAGAGATTAGAAGATATATATATATATATAAGCTAGTATATATATATATTGGTACCTCTTTGGCTGTCTGCATGAATGCCCTATTTATAGGCAATTTGGGTCAAGCCGGATCGATCCGAGAAGAAGCCGGATCGATCCAGGAATAAAATAAATTATCCCATAGGCTTATTCTCTGCAAAACCATGTGCTAATCATCATTACTTCCTTATCAGATAAGCCGGATCGATCCGGGGTTAATCCGGATTGATCCGGGTAGCATTTTTCCAAATCTTGATCTGAAACTTGATAAAATCATAACTTGAGTTCTGGATCTCCAAATGACATAATTCAAGAAGCGTTGGAAAGCTATTTAAAAGATCTATAACTTTCATGAAGGACTCTTCTTCAGAAAATGCATTTTTGATAGGCCATTTGTTCGTTGAAGATATAATTCGATAATGGTACCACGAACCGTTGATCCATTTGAATTTTTAAACTTGCGAAACTTCCTTATACCCTTCAAAAGATATGATTTGACTTCAAAAAGTGTCGTCATTCGGGGTTTTGGTTTATCTAAAAATCTGCAATAAAACACCAAAAATACCCACGTAAATCTGACACGACACTCCGGTTACTAAACCGGTACAATATTTATAATTTTTTATTACTTTTACTAGATTTTTATATTATTTTAGACTTATTCATAACTATTGATATTACATAAGATTATCGTTATAATTTTTTTATATTTTATATAGAAAGAGTTGATAAAATATATAAAATATCGTAATTTTTATCACATAAATGTTATACATCAACTACTCCCCACTTAGCTTTTTGATCGTCCTAGAGCAAAATAAGCGGTAATATATAAAAATTACAATAAAAATGATATACTTGGTAGATTAAATTTCAAGTCAGTAAAATATCATTTCAATATTATAAATATATTAATTATATCTTTCTTAGAAATTAACAAGATAAAAAGTGTATATAAATTAGATAAATTATTTATCAAATATCATTTAAATGAAATTCTACATAATTTACTTAATAAATATAATTAAAATTCTAGAATTATTCTCTTATCTCAACTTATATGAAATATTTGGAATCAAGGACTAAGTCAAGTAGTTGGCAAAATGATTTATAACGTTTTAGGCTCAGGGTGTTGGTTAATCGAAAGGATAGAAAAGGAAATCAAAAGAGAAAGAAAAGCAAGTAAATATTTATTTCTTACACCTTCATTTTTTGATCAAAATATCTCGATTAATAACATCCTAATATTATTTCACCTATTTTTCAGATTTTCTCTCTCTTTTTTTTTTTTTTTAACTTTATAGAATACTAACATACCCGAACTCATTGCCAAAATCGACTATCTTGCAAGCGTCATGAGGTGAGATCGAATATATTAATACCTATCTAACTTTTCCAATCTCGGCATATACCATTCTTTTGCATCGATACTTAGCTTTTATGTCATCATCTCCTTTCATAAGTACGTACAAACTCGTGGGAATTTTAGGAAATGTAGACAAAAATAGGCTAATGGTCGGTTATAATTGGTTTAATCACAAATGGCTATTTCGGTGAAGTGGCCTGGCCTATTTGGGTGAGGTGAAAGGGACAAAATTGGAAATTTTATTCAGATAATTTATTTGCTATAGTTGATCAAAGTTATGCCAAAAATCGTCATTCCTAGTCCGATTCCATATTCATATTTCGTTTTGAAAAGAAAATTATTCTAACATTTCATTATAGATATAAGTATATTTGCTAAATTTCAAAAAAAAAATACTCGATAATATTTATGTATAGTTACATATACTTAAAATCTTATAAAAATCTAAAACTGACATATATAATATAATTATAATATATCTAATTTACTTTACTTAATTAAAAATTTATTCTTACCAATTTATATTATTTTGTATTCATATTAATTATATATTATCTACTTAAATTTATTCAAGAAAAATTAAACTAAATATTAAGCAATTAAGTATAAATTTATATGAAAATTTTTAATTTTTATTTACTAACCTAACTCTACTACCCCACACTTAAGTGGGTCGAAGATGTCCGATGCTGAGTAATGAAAGTAAAAAAGAGAGTTCGAAAAAAATTTAAAATTTTATATGATTTTTTTTCTCGTTTTTTTAGTTTTTTAAATGATATTACTAACATATATTACTATGATTGAACTAAAATAATAAAATTAAAGAAAACAACATATAATTAAACATAATAAAAACTATTATAAACTTATAGAGAATTAATTAAACATGATACTAAGCTACTAATTAAGAAAACACTAAATTAAACATCTTACTACCAACCAACTTATAATAAACTAACAACTAAAAAAACTCACTCCATCCAAAACATATCAAACTGTAGATGAGCAACCGGGAGTATCAACCGGAAGCAGTCCCATTTGAGAATCACGAGAAGGATAAATCTCGTCCGTATCAACCTCAGGGACTCCATTCAAATGAACACACAGTCTGGATATAAGCCAAGAAAAAGGCATCGGCCTTCCTCTACTACGTCTTTCCACCGCGAAATTAATTGCCGTCTTGTATATTAAAATCCCCCAGTCCACATATGCTCCAACAGTTATTGCATATAATAGAAGCATCTCGTCGTCAGTAACCCCAGAAAAGTCACTAGTGGGATAGATTCGGGAATTAATAAAGTGTTTCCATGCCCTCAGATGAGGGGGTAAAGCCAAAGTGGATGAATCATAGTTATGGTCAAAAAGTGGAAACACATACTGGAATGCTTCGGCAGTGCGATTGACAAAATTATAGGCATTTCCGAGCTCCCATTGAAACTCGAAATGTGGGTTTGGAACAAAGTTACATGGCGGGATTTCAAAAATTTGATTAACAACGACTGAAGAAAAGGTTATAACGATACCCCGAACAGTAATAAGATTAGTTGAGGCTACCGTCGTGACGTCAGATAAAGATGCGTAAAAATCTCAAACAACAGAAATGTTGATTCTACCTCGGGGATGCCTAACCAACTTTCTCCAATCACAGCCTCGGATTAAATTTCGACCCCATTGATCTATTTTTTCCGTGTTTAATCCCTTCTCCATCAGTATAGGAGAATTAACAAAATTCAAACGTCTTGGGAGATTATTATGGAAAGAAGAGGATTGAGAAGCGGGAACCACAAAGATCTCGAGTCGGTGGTTCAGAATTATTAACGGAAGGAGTCGAGTGATTAGACATAAAAAAAAAAACTTATACAGAGAAGTGAAGAAGAGATGAGTAAGAAATGAGCAATTTCTAAGGCTGGCTAATATTTCCTTATATAGAAACATACACATCGTGCAAAAGTAGAAAAGATCTATGTTTTGGCATTTATTGGGCTTCCCGGATCGATCCGGGAAAGGGCCGGATCAATCCCGCCTATCAGATTAAAATCCATGTCAGGTCGGCATACTAACACCGGATCGATCCGGGATCAGGTCGGATCGATCCGGGCACTACTATTCCCTAACAGAGTTGTTTTTGGCTTGAAAATGCCCAGAATTTTTCTAGTTTGTGATATTTTTGCTTAAAAACTTTTGTTTCTTATTTTATTTTTTTATTTTTGTAGAATATTGATAACGACAAAATTTACTACACGGTGCGTAAAATAAAATCATACGAAAATAAAGATAAAAAACTAGTTGTTCGAAAATAAATTGTTTAAGTTTCAACATATCATAAAATGTTTCAAATCACTCCTCATCATCTCCAATCTCGACAAAGCTCGAACTCGGCATGGATTGAGAACTAGCAGGATCATGAGTCGACTCAAACAATGGTTCTTGAAAAGGCGTCGACATCCTAACCGAACTATCGAATCCCATAGAACTCATCCCTGTCGTGATATCAGCAAAAGTTCTTCCCCAGCTTGTCGTGGTGTGGGCAAATGCTTCAAATCCTCCCCAACTAGATGTAGCTGCCGCCGTGGTACCTGTCGAAAAATCACCTACACCACTAGTTTGATTTCCAAAAGAATGTGACATTGGTTGGAAGTTTGATTGAGGTGGCATTGGTGGAATAATTTTGGGCAAGGTATATGGCTCAGATTGGCAATGCGGAATATCCATTCCAGCAGAAAGGTGGTTCGAAAGTATATTCATCGATATAAACCTCGCATGCCTTGCCTTAAATCTTGAGACCATTGCCTATTCCTTTCTCATAGATAGCCATATTGGCATGGGCACGAGTAACATCATAGGATAAGGATTGAAACATGTCATAAGTGATGGTATTTGGAAGGCGAGATTGTGTTTGACTTGATGATGGAGGAGCAGTGGTGGGTTGGGAAACAGTGGAATAATTTGAGGTCGGCGGCGGTTTGGGTTCATAAAATCTATTTTTCCGCCGCCGGTTGAGTGGCAAACTAGGCCTATCAATGCTTCATCACCAAAATCGATTATCATTAGGTAGCTCAGAACACCTATTTGTCGACATAATGAAGAAATAAAACAAGGAAAAGGCATATGACTGCCTGGTTTAGCAGTCATGACAAATTCCTTGGCCCGTTTATACATGACTTTGCCTACATCCACAGCTATATCATTGACCATAGCCCATGCAATACAAAGATCCTCTTTACCAAAAGATGTCAAATGACGAGTAGGGTAAAGAGTCGAACTAATAAAACGCTTAATGGCTTTCATATCCCTTATACACTTTCCATATGAAAATCTATTTTCATGCCATCTAGCTGTAGGATCTAACTCGTTCTGGGCTATTAAGACTATATGGTCAAAATCTGCAGGTTCATCAAGATTCCACACTGTATAATAATCCTCATCTTCTGGTATATCAGGAATACCATATATAGCATTTATAATATGAGGAGTAAACGGCACTGTCTTGGTTCTTAAGGTTACAAAGGCTAACTCACCATCTTCTGTTGCATTATGTGTTGCTAACAGAGAATAAAACTCAGAAACCAAGGTCATGTTATCTTCACCTTCTCTTAAAGCGGCTAACTCCATCCACTGTCTACTTTCAAAAATCGCTTTCACTTCCTTTCCCAAATCCTTAAAATCTAAACCCCTTTCTATCGCAACTAAACATTTTCCAAACTTATTCCTTAACGCACTTTTAGCTGCTTTAGACGCGGTTCTTTGAAAACTAACGGCCAATTCTTCAGGTGTTAATGGCCTTGTTTCTATGACCGGGATTTGGATTGGGAAATTTGGCTTACGTTTTTTAGCGGCTTTAGATGATTCGGCCATTCTACGATAACGACACAATAATTTAAGAACAACAACAAAACAAAACAAAACAAACAAAACAACACTACACAAATGAGTAACAAAACAGTTGAAAATAAATAAAAACTTACATAAAAAACGAAATTAACGAAATAAATTACTACATTGTTACCTTATAGTGCTAAAAAGGTTGAAGAGTTGGCCGGAAAAGATGAATGTCGCCGGAGTGAAAGTTGAAGCTTTTTCTTGAAAATTTTTCAGATTCGAATGAAAGATTGAAGAGAAAGAGGAAAATGAGAAGAAAATAAGGAGTGGGGTAGTGTGAGAGTGATTTTAGGTGATGATTTTGAAGAAGAAAAAAAATTTCGAGGGGGGAAGGGGTGTGGGGCGGCTGTTAATTGAAAAAAAATTGGAAGAGAAAGAAGAAGGGGAAAACCTGTTCTATGTAGGTTTTTGGGGTCCCGGATCGATCCGACCTATTTTTTTATTTTTTATTTTTTTAATAACTTTATAAAACTTACTAAAACTCAATAAAACTTAATAAAACTCTTTATAAAACCTTAATAATACTTCTACTAATTTTATAAAATTAAAACTTTTAAATAAAACTTTTTATAAATTTTTTTATAAAACTTTAAATAATTTCATAAATATCCTATATATAAAATTTTCAAAAGTTATATAAAAATTTTTTAAATAAAAAAAAAAAAAAACTTATAGGGGTCCTAATTCCGCTATTTCTAAATCTTCCAGAGTTCTGATATAACGTTCTATCAACCTAACTTCAAGAAATGAGGCGTTTGAATTTTCTCTTTGACATCCATCGGGATTTTCGGATAACTACCTAATTGTTCCCTTCTTAACAACATTCAAACACTCATCCTGAGATTTGGTTGTGCTTTCTCCACATTTCCCATTATGCTCACTTTTCCACAGATTCTGCATCACATTAAAAACTTTGCCCTTCTCTTTATCGAACTTCTCGATTTTCCATTACATACTTCTTTCAATCTGATCTCTCTCAATAATTGCTTGTTTTTCTCAAAAACTAAAGCTTCTATTGTAAACACGACATCTTTATCAAGGCCTAACTTCAAAAGCAAAATAAAAACTCCTAATCTATCTAAAAAAAAAGGCATCCAGTTCTTTTACGTCTGTTCGGTAAAAGACGAAACTAGTTTAAACATATAAAACACAGAAAAGTAAAGTAAAGAAAGATAGCACCTGGGATTCGGCTGAACTTAGTTTTCCTGCTTTTTTAGTTTTGCGGAGGATCGATTAGCAACATTACTTCCTTTTTTAATGAGATCCCTTCACCTTCCACAAATAGCTTTACCCTGTGGCCATTGGCTATAAATGTTGTATTTCCATCAGTTAGTTCAACAGCTCCAGATTTGTAAACCATTGTTACTCTAAATGGACCTGTCCATCTTGATTTAAGCTTACCTGGAAATAACTTTAAACGTGAATTGTACAATAACACTCGATCACCTATAGGGAACTCACGACTATAGATTCTCTTATCGTGAAAAGATTTCGTGTGTTCCTTGTAGATTCGAGCGTTTTCATAAGCATCAAGACGAAATTCTTCTAGTTCTGTTAACTGAAGTAATCTATGATCACCGACAGCCTTAGGATCGAAATTCAAAAATCTAATAGCCCAAAAGGCCCGGTGTTCTAATTCAACTGGGAGATGACAAGATTTACCAAAAACTAGTTTGTAGGGGAACAACCAATTGGTGTTTTAAAAGGTGCTCAGATGCCCATAATGCATCATCCGGTTCTCGCTTCCGTTTTACGATTTGAGTCCACCTGTCTTTTCTACAATTCTTTTAATTTCTCTATCGACACCTCTACCGACCACCGGTCTCATGGATGATAGGGTGTGCCTAACTTATGTGTTACACCATATTTTTTGATTATCTTGGTAAATGGTTTATTGCAAAAGTGTGACCCTCTATCACTAATGATAGCCCTCGGAATGCCATACCTAGTAAAAATATTCCTTTTAAGGAACCTTATGACAACTTTGGTATCATTAGTTGGAAGAGCTTCAGCTTCTACCCATTTTGAAACATAATCTACCATTACAAGAATAAATCTTTTTCCAAAAGATATAAGGAAAGGTCCCATGAAATCTATACCCCAAACATCAAACAATTCACACTCTAAAATCGGTTGAAGAGGCATTTCATGTTTTTTCGATATATTTCCCCATTTTTGGCATGATTCACAAGATTTCGCATATTTATATGCATCTCTATACAGTGTAGGCCAATAAAAACCATATTGTAAAAATTTAAAAGCAGTTTTCCATCCTCCATGGTGACCTCCTACCTCACGATCATGGCAAAACGATAAAATACTTAAAATCTCATTATCAGGCACACATTTTCTGATTATCTCATCCGAACATTTACAGAAAAGGTCTGGTTCTTCCCAGTAATAAAATTTTAAGTCGTAAAAGAATTTCTTTTTCTGTTGCCAAGTCCAATGAGACGGAATATAATCACAGGTAAAATAATTAACGATATCTCCAAACCAAGGTGACATTTCCTTAGAAGGAATTCTATTCTTTAATAATTGCATGGCTGAAGGAGTATCGATTCTAAACAGTTGTTCATCAGGAAATGAATCTTGTATTTCAATTCCCTTTCCTTCATTTTCCATTCTACTTAGATGATCTGCTACTACATTTTCACTTCCCTTTTTATCTTTAATTTCAATATCAAATTCTTGAAGTAAGAGAATCCATCTATGAAGACGTGGTTTAGCATCTTTCTTACTTAGTAAGTACTTCAGGGATGAATGGTCTGTATAGATAATAACCTTAGATCCAACAATATATGATATAAACTTATCTAAGGCAAAAATTACAGCCAACAGTTCTTTTTCTATAGTTGCGTAATTAAGTTGAGCTGCGTTTAATGTGTGAGATGCATAGTAAATTGCTTTGAGTACTTTGTTATATCTTTGACCTAAAACAGCTCCTACAGCTAAATCACTCGCATCACACATAATTTCAAACGGCAAACTCCAATCTGGTGCTACTAGCAGCAGTGCGATGAGTTAACCTCGCTTTTAGAGTCTGAAAGGCTTCCATAGATTTACTATCAAAGTTAAAAGGTACTTCCTTTTCAAGCATATGACTTAGAGGCTTTGCTATTTTTGAGAAATCTGCAATGAATCTTCTATAAAAACCTGCATGTCCAAGAAATCCTCTTAGAGTTCTTAAATTAACTGGTGGAGGTAACTTTTCGATTACCTCGACTTTAGCTTTATCAACTTCGATACCTACTTCAGAGATTCTATGTTCTAAAACAATCCCTTCTGATACCATTAAGTGACATTTTTCCCAGTTTAAAACTAAATTGGTATCTTCACAGCGTTGTAACACTCGTTCTAAGTGCAATAAACATTCATCAAATGAATCTCCGTATACACTAAAGTCGTCCATAAAAATTTCTAAAAACTTCTCGACCATGTCAGAAAATATAGCCATCATACATCTCTGAAATGTAGCTGGTGCATTATATAAACCAAACGGCATTCTTTTATAAGCGAAGGTTCCATACGGACAAGTGAAAGTAGTCTTTTCTCTATCTCCCGCTGCAATGAATATTTGTAAATATCCTGAATAACCATCTAAGAAACAGTAATACTTATGTCCACTTAAGCGTTCCAACATTTGCACTATGAATGGAAGTAGATGATGATCTTTCTTAGTATGATCGTTAAGTTTTCGAAAATCAATGCACATTCGATATCCGGTAATTTCTCTTGTCGGAATCCATTCGTTTTTATCATTTTCCTTTACTGTGAAACCTCATTTCTTTGCTACCACTTGAGTTGGACTTACCCATTCACTATCAGATATAGGAAAGATTATCCCCATTTCTAATAGTTTAATAACCTCTTTCTTAACAATTAGCTGCAAATTCGGATTGAGGCGGCGTTGTGGCTGAATACAAGGTTTAGCGTCCTCCATTAGAATAATTTTATGAACACAAATCTCAGGGCTAATTCCTTGAATATCAGCTACTGTCCAACCAAATGCTTTCTTATGCTTTTTCAACATTCTAAGTAATTGATCTTCTTGTAGCTCAGTTAAGGTTGATGAAATAATAACCGGTAATAGATTATTAGTTTCAAGAAAAGCATACTTAAGATTTAAAAGAAGTGGTTTCAACTCTAGATTACTGAGTGGATCTTCTACTGAAGGTTTTAGAACTGGACCTTCCAGTTCTAATTCCAGATACTGATGCCATGGTGGTTTAGGACTAAAACTTCCTTTATTCAGATAAAGGATTATTTCTTTCATTTCAGTGTCCTTCTTATTCTCTTTATAGATAGACAATGCTAGGCATTCTTCTAATCTGTCTTCATAAGCTGGTAATTGAATATCATAGATATTGTGAATATCCTCTATAAAAGAACATGATTCTGGTGATCTGTATGGATGTTTCATAGCTTTGAATATATTGAAAGCAACTGTATCTTCGTTAACTCTCAGTATTAATTCTCATTTTTGGACATCGATTAACGTTCTTCCTGTAGCTAGGAATGGACGACCTAGAATAAGTGGCGCTGAATATCCTTCTTCCATTTCCATGACTACAAAATCTCTTTGGGAAGTAGAATTTATCTATCTTAACCAATACATCCTCGATAATTCCATTAGGGTATTTAAGCTGTTCTATATCCGCCATTTGAAGAGTCATTTCAAGATTCGTAAGTTTTCCTATGCCTAGTTTCTTATAATCCTCATAAGACATGAGATTAATACTTGCTCCAAGATCACATAGTACTTTTTTAAACAAAAATCCTCCAATTTCACAAGGAATTGTAAAACTATCAGGATCTTTCATTTTAGGTGGTAATTTATCTTTGTAAAATTGCGAGAACATTCTTCATTGAGGCAAATATTCTCATATTCTTCTAACTTTTTCTTGTTTGATAGAATATCTTTCAGAAACTTTCCATAGGCAGGCATATTAACTAGAGCTTCGATAACAGGGATATTAACATGAAGATGACGAAAAGTATTAAGGAAACGAGCATACTTCTTATCGGTTTTATTTTTTAATTTGATCTTTAGGTGGGTAAGGTAAAGATTCTAAATCTATAACCTTTGATCCCGAAGTCATTTTCTCTTTTCCTTTCTCCTTAAATCTTTGAGCGTTACTTGGTTGCCATGTATCATGATCTTGAATTTTTTTCTTTAAAACGCTCCCTGAATCAATCTCTACTTCAGATTTTTTCAACTCTTCATGTTTGTCATCCTTGTTTTCAGTATCATTTACTCTAACATGTTCCTTGAATAAATTTCTTAAATCTTCATCCATGGGATCTTTCAGAATCCTCGGGATTTTTTACCCATTTCTCACCTTCATTTTCAGGCTCCGTACTTCTATTTCTTTTCAAGAAATTTTCTATAATTTCTTCTTCCTCATCAGTGAATTTATGTTCATCTTTAGTTTCATCATTCTTACCATCTAAATCATCTTCTACTTCATTATTTACAAGTTTTCTACTCCATTACTACCACGAGTTTTCTACTTACAGTAACTACTGACATTTACCTCTCTCGGATTTCTTTCGGTGTTACTTGGTAATCCTCCGGTGGTCTACTTGTTTTTACGTTCACCTTCCCTACTCAAATGATCTTCCATATTTCTTAATGAGGCTTCTATCGTCCTCATTCGGTATCATGGCCACTCATAGATGTTTTTATTGTACTCATATCTTTAGTATTTGTACTATAGAAGTCATCATTGTTTCCATATTTTTAGCTTGAGTAGACACCACACCCATCATATTTTCCATTAGTTTCTCTTATTTTTCAACCCCTTCTGCAGACTGAGTTGAACTTTGAGTTACTGGTATACTCTGAGTGGTGTGTTGAGGATAGGATATGGGTAATGATTGTAAATTCGATTAGAGGTATCTCACGATAAACTTGATTATTAGACAATTCTATATGGGGCTGGATATGGCGGTTGTCCTTGCTTACTAGGGTTTTCGGACCATCGAAAAGTTGGGTGGTCTCTTCTAATAGCATTAAGCGAGTTTGAATATGCATTGTTCAAATTCTATCTTTCTTTGAAGAAAACTTACCTCCTCTCTTGAATATCCTGTTGGTTCTTCAATCCCTAATGGCATATTATCTGATTTGAGTATTCAGTGGGTGTACTATTTTCTGAACTTAGGTTTTTGTTAGATTGTAGGCCATCAAATTTCATACTCAAATTCTCCAAATGTGCTAGAACTTCTATATTAGATGTACATTCTCCTGCAAAAGCTACTTTTCTGGTGCTAGAACCGGTTTCCCACATTCTGTTATTTTTGGAAATCTTTTCTATAGCATCGTAAACTATTTGTGCTTCACTCATCATCAAAGAACCACCACTTGCATGATCTACATCCCATGACGTGAGTCTTTTAAGTAATTCTGACGAGAAAAGTTGGATTTGCATATCTAAGGAATAACCATGGTCGGGACAAGCTCTTAACAGTTTTTTAAATCTCTCCCAGGCATTCCCAAGAGTTTCTTCAGATCCTTTTCTAAAGTTAGCAACCTCGACTTTTAATTCCAAATTTCGTCCAGGAGTGAAATATTGTTTCAAAAATTCGGTTTGAATATCCTCCCAACTAGTCAGTGAGTGATGTGGAAGAGACATAAACCAATCTCGTGCTCGTCCTTTTAGAGAAAAAGGAAACATAGACATTCTCGTTAACTCACGATGAGTACCTTGACTTTTGGCTGTATTGCACAATTCTTCGAAAAGATAGAGATGATGATGTGGATCTTCATCATCCTCTCCTAGAAATTGGACTCTTGTGTCAATTAAACCAAAAAGATGAGATTTAATTTCGAAATTGTTCGCTCCTTCATTGGGTAAAAGAATGGGATTATTAGTCTGGTTCCTTCTTATGGTCTGATCACAGATAGGTCTCGGGTTTGGTGGGTTATTATGATTATTCTGGTTCCAATTCTGATTATTCCTATTATTAGGATTTTTATTATTATTAGGGTTAATAGGGTGTTGTCCATGCCCTTGAGCATGATCTAGCCCTTGTTCAGGTGTTTCATCACTGGTTTCAGCCATTTTCGTATTTCGATTTGAAGTTGATTCTTGCGGAGATCTACCAAGAAGTCCTTGGCTGGTTTGACTACGTTTACTCTCTACTCTTAGCTGCCTTTCGTAATTGTTTATGTCAGGCTGATAAGGAGTGAGTGAAGTCTTACCACTTCTGGTCATCAACTAACGAAAATAGAAAATACTCGACTTTGGTAGAAGAAGAAAATTGGTAACTAAAAGAAGGTAGATACCAACGAAAAATAAAATAGAAATAAGATAAGAAAAAGTGTTGACTTATCCTCGAGAATTTTGAGCTGATACAAGTAGTAACCATAGACACTAAGAAAAATTAGCGACGTTCCCCGGCAACGGCGCCAGAAAGCTGACGGACTGTTTCTAGACTATTACAATCCTTACCGGCAGTGTACCGGATCAAATTGTAGTGCTAGTATGGTGAGTCAGGTGTCGAATCCTCAGGGAACGTGGTAATTCTTTTAAGTGTGGTTAAACACCAAACAACTATTATTAACTCGATCTAAATCGCAGGTTTATCATACGAGTCACTACTATACTAATAAACAGAAAATAAATGCATAAATTAAAACTAAACTAATATAATATATATAAATACATAAATATATATAGTAATACATAAATAGTAATATATATATATATATATATATATATATATATATATATATATATATATATATATATATATATATATATATATATATATACCAATATATTAAATACTAATAATTAGTATAGAACTAGCCAAGATATATGTAATTGAATTATTCAATCTTTTAGTTTAATGGATGTGCTCGTTCTTCCTTTTTATTAGGTCCAATTGAATATGTGAAGCGGTGCACTCTCTCAACTCAGCGAGTTCCTCTCACACACGGCGTCTGAAAGCGTCATATGTCTCATCAATCGCCCAATGTCATCCAAAAGATTTGGGTACTCCGTTTTGTCATGCGGTCAATGTTAAGGATCTTGATCAGAACAGGTGAATTAACGTAATTAGATCTCGAGTACAGATAATTTCAAGAAGTGTTTCTCTTTTCAAAATATAAAACAATTCTACCCCCGGGTAGGAAATAGGATTCTGTTGTCACGTTTTCACTCGGCCATTTTTACCCTCTGGTTTCTCTACCTTTTTCTCATATCCTAACTTCACCGTTTAGTTCGTCATTAGGTTATGGTGCGATTCATATTGGTTAATTACGTCAATACGAATATTTTCAATACATTTCAAGTAGAAAAAGATTCATCAAATTCAATTTTAATCAATTTTAGTTATAGTCATCATCCATTTTTCCAAAAAGATCAAAATATTTCAATTACATATCTTGGCTAGTTATAGATTTAGCCTACTAACATTATAAAGAAAAACATAAAAAACAACAAACATAAAACTTTAGAATATTACCAGGTTACAACTGCTGATTTAGAGGCTGTATTCTCCGGAAATTACAACAACTTCTTCAACATCGAACTCCGATAACCGTCCAAGCATTACAACGATACTACGGCTTCTACATTATTTATGGCATAATGCCTACTAATATATACATTACTACTACTAATTTAAGAGATTAGAAGATATATATATATAAGCTAGTATATATATATTGGTACCTCTTTGGCTGTCTGCATGAATGCCCTATTTATAGGCAATTTGGGTCAAGCCGGATCGATCCGAGAAGAAGCCGGATCGATCCGGGAATAAAATAAATTATCCCATAGGATTATCCTCTGCAAAACCATGTGCTAATCATCATTACTTCCTTATCAGATAAGCCGGATCGATCCGGGGTTAATCCGGATTGATCCGGATAGCATTTTTCCAAATCTTGATCTGAAACTTGATAAAATCATAACTTGAGCTCTAGATCTCCAAATGACATAATTCAAGAAGCGTTGGAAATATGTTTAAAAGATCTATAACTTTCATGAAGGACTCTTCTTCAGAAAATGCATTTTTGATGGGCCATTTATTTGTTGAAGATATAATTCGATAATGGTACCACGAACCGTTGATCCACTTGAATTTTTAAACTTGCGAAACTTCCTTATACCCTTCAAAAGATATGATTTGACTTCAAAAAGTGTCGTCACTCGGGGTTTTGGTTTATCTAAAAATCTGCAATAAAACACCAAAAATACCCACGTAAATCTGACACGACACTCCGGTTACTAAACATGTACAAAATTTATAACTTTTTATTACTTTTACTAGATTTTTATATTATTTTAGACTTATTCATAAATATTGATATTACATAAGATTATTGTTATAATTTCTTATATTTTATATAGAAAGAGTTGATAAAATATATAAAATATCGTAATTTTTATCATATAAATGTTATACATCATCCACCCACAATCGTATTCACAGTGTTGATTGGGGCGTTTTCTCTGTGCCCATCTGCATCTGGAGACGGATTTCTGTGTCTCCTCTGGTTATACCTGTCATGGCTGTTGTGCTGTCTTTTAAACTCTCTCCTTCCTCTGGGGTTGTCCCCCTGTGCTCGATCGATGCACTCATCGATCTTTCCTTCCAGTGCCGCTGCGTCTATATCTCTGATCAGGTCTCTGCACTATTCAGAGTCGTGTCCAATATCTTTATGGTATTTACACCACTTGGTGTGGTCTCTCTTCTCCCTTGGACCCCTTAGTGGAGGAGGAGTCTTGGCGATTCCTTTCTTTTTCATAATCGCCAGAACTTGATCACGAGACCGATTCAGAGGGATAAGGTCTCTGTCCTGCAAAGCACCTTTCCTCCCTAACCTTTCAGAGATGGGGTTGGTTACCCTATCCCAAACAGATTTTCTCTTTTTGTCGGTCTTATCATCAGTCTTTCCTTTTTTAGCGTCCCTGTGGGACTCTTCCCTCTTGGCTCTGTTAGCCTCTTCACCTTGGCGTTAATCTCATGACGCAATTTCAGACATTCTTCCATCGTATCCGGATTTTTGCTGCTCAGCTTTGCATGTAGACGTCCTTCCCTAAGACCTGCCACAAAGGATGCTACTAGAAACTTATCATCCAGATCTGCAATCTGGGATGATTCTTCGTTGAACCTATTGATGAAGCGCAACACCGTTTCATTTTTTTTTGTCTAATAGTCAAGCAAATATATGCGGTTCCTCTGGAAAGGTCTTCTTTGCGATGAATGCGTGCATGAACTTTACAGTCGGCGTTGGAAAATGCTGGTATGGATCTAGGGTTCAACTTGTTGAACCAATCTCTTCTTTTCTGTTAGAAGAGTGGCAAATGCCCCGCATTTCATCTCTTACGGAGGCGTTATATAAGTTCATGTCTTTGGATGTTTGGTGCATATGGTCATACGGATCTTTAGTTCCATCATATGCTTGGATTTTTGGGATTTTAAATCCTGGAGGGCATGGAAATGCATCGATGTCCTCAGTGAATGGAAACACTAGCCTAAACTCATCGTGTTTAGGCTTAAGTATAGCATCTAACTCTGCTCGGGCATTATCACCACCTGGGTGAGTAACCACCACTTTAATGCTAGATTCTGCTTCCTGCTTCTCTTTTTTAGCAGTTTGAAGCGCTGTGGGTGCATCAGAAGTGTCATTATCCTGATTCCTCGCTTTCAAAACTGCCTCAAATATGGCTTTGATTTCTTCTCCTCTGAGATTGGCTAGATTTTCTACCAACATTTGTTTAACTGCGTCTGGGTTACTCGTTTGTCCTTCTTCCAAAATTCTCTTTCCAGTATCTTGGTCATTTCTATCTGGGCTTTTTTCTCCAGTTTTTTCCTTTTCGGGTGGATTTTGCTGCTTCTTCAAATTTCCTTGATTTCTTGCCATTTTTCCGTAATAATTACTCACTAACTAGAATTCGTGCCCTCCTTCTAGCGCCAAATGATATTGTATAAATATTACAAACGGGTAATCGGGTAATTCTAATTAGGAAAATTGTATAAGAACAATGGTATTTGGGTGTAATTTTGGACTGAACTCTTGAGAGAGCTGCCTACGTATCCAATTTAAGTAATAAACTGGAATCAAGTCCCCCTCGTAGTTCAGGGTGTCCCTTATATAGTTGTAGATCATGATTCTCTTCCTTGTGTGATGGGAAGTTATCACCGGTTATCTCTGTACACTATTGGTCGTGGGGTCTACCCACGTCTTCAGGCGGTTGAATTGATATTGACTCAGTCTTTGTGGTACTCAGCCGTACACTCTGCTCAGAGATTCTTCTGCGCAGCCAAGCGTTCTGTCTGGAGACACTTCCACGTGTCGCATGATAGAGTCCTGCTCAACTAACTATTCCGGTCAACACTTACGACTATTCTGGTCAGCACTTAGGGTCCTGCCTTGCCAATCCATCGTCTTGACTGTCTAACTAACTTGGGGCCTGGCCCAATTATGGATAACCCGGCCCACTGGTCCCACCTATCATCAAAGTTATTGATGGATGTCACTGCAAAATTAAAATTAAAAGGTAGTCAACTAATATCACTTGAATTTGAGATTTTATTTTGTTTCTGAAAAAAAGTTCTAAAACATTTTAAGAAAACAGTTAAACACCCAACATTTGATTTTTTGCCGTTCCCTTTAAACCTACATAGTTCTTCCATATGGAATCAATCACCTCAAAAGGCAAGTTTTTCATGACGCCGTGGGTTCACAAAGTAGATCGTAGCGTGCATTGCCTCCGTACCTTGTTCGACGGTGTAATATCTCGATTTTTCTAAAAGGGCATCCTTGTCTTTTCACGAAAAATCTGAATATTTAGATTTATTTTAAAGGATTAAAAGAAAAAGGGGAAAAGAAAAGGAAAAGAATTAATTGGATTTAATTAATAAAGAATAATTAGATTTTAATTGGGATTATATAAGGAAAACTAATCCTAAATTTAACCTAGTTGTTGTTTTACGTAAAAAGAGAAATAATCTGAAGAAAGAGGCGCAAGTTTTGGAGAAAAAAGAGAGGAGGCTTTCGAATTTCGAAGCTAAACCGTAGCTCTTTTCAACAGACATCTCAAGAGAGAAAGGATCACCGTGAGACGAGGATCATTTTGATATCAACAATCCCTAAATCCGTTAACATAAGTTTTCCCTCATTGTTTTTGGTATTAGGGTTTGTTCATCATCGTTGTTTAGCTGCATTTTTCTGAGTTTAAACATCGTAGTGATCGTCTTGGGATTGATCGTGTATAGGTTTGGAGTTAAAGGTTTAACCTTTTCAAGACTTTGGTAGCGTGGATCGTAGTAGCTCGCAATTTAAGGTAACATGGTGTTCTTATCGTATGATTAAGATGTCATAAAGTTGTAGAGCAATTTGTATGTTTATTTTCATGGTTTTGAATCTATTTTGGTTGGAGTTTGGGTTGGATTTTGGGTTGGAAATCGCGTTTACTAGCTTGATTGATTTTTTCAGGTAAATCCCAGCAGACGGGCGTCTGCGTAAGTGGAGACGGGCGTCCATGTAGTGAAGCTCAAACGGGCGTTTGGGGTATTTCGGACGGGCATTTGAGGGTCGATTTAGATACTGGAGATGCGGGTGAATTTCACGGACGGGCGTCTGGGGGTTGGTGGGCGCGCCCAAGTCGACAGGCGTTCACGTAGGGTCGAGACAGGCGTTTGACTGTTTATTCCGTTTTTCACTATTTTTCGTGTCGACTTGGTTTTGAGGCTTTATAATCATGTTTCTTGCTTAACCTTATGTGACAAAGCCACGAATTAGCTTTTGATGCGTTTAGTTCCGGCACCATATGAATTCCTAAAGGATGAAGTGTGGGACCGTCGAAAGCTTTGGATTTGCCTTGTGCTTCGATAAGCTAGGGTTTATCGATGTGCGTGTATGTGCTAGGTTTTGTTAGAGTCTCAGTGGTCTTAAGAAGAGGAGTAGATTGATAGGTGAGCCTTTTATGTGAATCAACTTAGGTGGCTAGTTAAACATCTAATCAAACATATGTGCTAGATTAATAATCTTAAACACAATGCAATGCTTGGTAAGGCATAGTACAATATCGCGATGTGTTCTACGACCGAGACAAAGTAGATTGTACTCCACGCCGGTCAATCGATTGGCTAGATAAAGCGTCTGGTACATTACGCGGTTATCACACTATCGGGACTCGAGATATTCCGGGGGCTACTTAGAGCGTGTCTCTAAGTAGGTTGCACCCAGATTTGTCTAGTACATCCTATTACTAGGGCGTAGTGCCCTTGTTATTCATGATGTAACAAACTTGAGCTAAGCTAGATAACTTTGGAACCTCGTGTTATGCTATGAACATAATATGATAGTTAGCTAGGGTTAATAACGGAATGAATTAATAAAAGCGGCGGCGTTGCTTTTATTTCTTTATGAGGCGGCGTTATGCGATCTTCTACGCAGCGTTACTAAGTACTTATGTACTTACCCGTTACTTTTTGTTTGTCTTTCCCTTTCCCAAAGAAGATGAACAGGTTCTTAATGTTGATGAGTTCTTTGACAGACAGGCGTGTGAGGCGGAGGCTCTTGAAGACTTAGTTCTTTTACTTTTGGTTTCATTCAATAATGTTGTTGACTTAGTTTCAAACAATGTTGTCTTTCTTTTGGATTAGTTCCGTTGAATTCTTTTGAATTTAATGTTGGATGTTTTAGTTCTCTTTATTGGATTTAGTTTTTACAAAGATTGAAAACCGTGAGTTCGATCTTTTGTTTTAAAGTCGTTTTATCTTCCGCGTCGTTTTAGTTACGATGTATAACGTAAAGCGCTACATATATTATTGAATTTATTTGATAATATTTTATGTAAGTATTCTTTCAGGATAAGGATTTCGGTGTCAAGAGCGGGCGTTGAGGCGGTGTCTATGCCTAATTACCGATACCATCTCAAGGTATAGGGGACGACATATATAGTACATTGATTGAAATAATGGCATACACCTAGTAAATTCAGACAAAAAATGTGTCATTACACATTTATATATTATCGATCTTGAAGAAAAATATATGAACGAAGACAAATGCTACAAACCCCATAATTTGCTCCTAGATTATTGTAGATAATTTATCAATCAATGAGATATATATAACAATCAATAAGTCTCGCTGTAATTGAAAAATACGAAATAGTACAGCACAATACCATATAATGTTCAAATTCTTTTCACAATACAAAAAAACAAAAACATCTTAATATACATCATTTATTTTCCACTTTTGTCTTTTAATTTATCGTTTTTCAACACTCGTACATTCTAACTCGATTTTAGCATAATGTTGGAAGTTTACCGACTTAATTTTAGTTAGAAAGTTTTCTAACCGATATAAGATATGAAAAACATTTAAAATCTTACTTGAATCGAGTTAAAATAATAATCATTTTGAAACTTAAATTAAATCAGAATAATATGTTGTACGAAATGAAGTTCTTATCCAATTTACTTGTTGATCTGATTTATTACAGTAAAAAAAATCTTAATACACATCATGTATTTTCCATCTTTGTCCTTTAAGTTTATCGTTTTCGGTGCTCGTCCATTCTAACCGAATTTTAGATGAATGTTGGAAGTTACAAAATTAATATTAGGATATTACATTTAAAAGAACACTTAAGCTCCGTTTGTTTTGGGTTGGTTTTATATACTAGTGGATAATAAAATATGATAAAAATGATTAAAGTAATAATTATAAAATAAAAATGTTTTTTGAAATTTGTGTAAATAAATAAATGTTTGGTGAGAGAAATTGAAATAAAGTAATAATCTCTCTGTTTTTTTTTAACTGTCGGAAAGTGAAGAATCACACAGATTAAGAAAGTGATTAATGAGTCTGGAAAAAATGTAAAATAACATAATTACCCTTCATTCAAAGTGAATGGAATAATGTATCAAAATTTAGGTTATTGAAATGCCTTAAGATGGAAAAAATAAATAAATGATGCATTGAAAATGTAAAATGATAGATAAATAAAAATAAAACAAATCCTAAAAAATGATAGTTAAAAATAAAGGTAGCAATAATGCAAAAGCATATATCTGCTCCGTCCAGAGCAATTACCCAAATATACCCCTGCGCGTGTGGACTACCTTTTGTACCGCAAGTTGGCCTATTCAAAGTAACTTGCCGGCTGCATTATCTTCTATTCTTCGAATTGGGATCGTCTGATGTAAAGGGGCGTCTGCTGTGGCTGCTGTGATGTGAAACGGTCTCGTTTCGATGCCAAACGACACCGTTTTGCTGTGATGTTTTTTTTAATTTTAAAATTCGCGACCAAAACGGCGTCGCGTTGCATCAAAACGACATTGTTTTGGCGTCACAGCACCGTCTGCTGTAAATGACCTACGTCAGAGCATCCGACCTCTCTTCTTCTCTCTCTCTTTTTTTTTTTTTTTGAATAAATCTTCTATTCTTCTTTTTTTTTTTTTTTTTTTTTTTTTTTTGGAGTGGTCTATTCTTCTTTATTGTGAGCAAATCTTTTATTACATTTTGTATATTACATGTCTTTTCCGTAGTTTGCATTTGTCATTTTTTTTTTTTTTTTTTTTCGACCATCGCATTTGTCATTCAACCGTCCAAATATGAAAAAAGAAATAAAAAGCGTGAGTAATTATCAAAATTTCTAAAAATAAAATAAAAAGTAAAATCTCTATAGTTCCAAGTCATTCAGATTAACTACACAGTGTGATTTTATTAATATTGACCATTCTAGGAAATTTGATATAAAAATTACATAAAATACGTAAAATAATCTTAACACGCATTCTATATAAAAAATAATAACAAAACACGACTAAAACATATTTTTCTGTTGATTGACAATTTATAAATATGTTATATAAATTATTTTTGAAGACCATCATATAGTTATTTTATATTGTTATTATTTCATAAATTCGATTTTTTTTTGAATTTACAATATAATCATCAATATTATAACATTTGCAAATGATAAGTCAATGTTTATTCAGTTAGTAGTAATGAGGTGTTCAAGGTTCGGTTTTGTTTGGTTTTAACAAATAATCAAACATATCGATTTGAAAAATATGAAACAAAAACTGATTATATTAAATTTGGTTTGTTTCGGTTCGGTATTATATGATGTTACATGATTACTTTTATAAGATTACTTTGTAATATTAGTGACTCTGTAAAACATTACCGACTTTCAGAGCCGTCCCAGGGAAGCCAACAAGGCCATGGCGCAGGCGCTACGCCAAAAACGCTGCAATGTAGGTCCCGTTTTTCATGTAATTTTATTTTTTACTCAAGTTAAAAATTCGGTAAGACCAAATTTTATAACCGAATTCAGTGAAAGAAATTCTAATAAGATTCCGTTACATTTTTTTACAACGCTCATTAACATAGTATACCTAAAAAATAGTTGTGATTTACCATTTTTATCATAGGGTCGAGGCTCCATAAATTTTTTTTGGCCTAGAGCCTCCGATTACAGGGACGGCCTTGACGACTTTGTAATGACATGTTACACGATTACTTTAAAATACCTTTTTCGAATTTTTTTGATAAGATTCTAAAAATAATAATAATTATAAGACTTCTTTTTTTTGAGAAGATATCAGACTCTTCTCAAAGATAAAATATTTTACAGGACGTGCAAATATAATTTCAATTTACTCCATTATTCTATATATGCTCATATTATTTTAAACATAATAAATTAAATTTATTTTCTATTAAGCGAAATATTATTGTGAGTCATGGAGGTGGGTGTACAATTAATTAGATAATAATGAGACAAAAACTAGATGAAGACTCCCTTAAAAATAAAAAACACACTCAGTTTGTTTTGGGTTGGAGTTTTTTTTTTATAGGTTTTTTTAGATAAAATAATTGAAGTAATGATTAGAAAGTTAAGATGATTTTTTGAACTTTGTGTAGATTATAAAATGATTATGAAGTTGATAAAATGAGAGATAATTTAATAATTTTTTTATTTGTAGTTGAAGAAATGATTGGTAAGAGAATTGTAAAATATGATTGGTGAAATGATATTAAAAAACTCCAAAAAAAAAAAAAAAAAAAACTCTAACGAAAACAAACGAAGTGCTTCACGTACGAAAAAAGAAAAAAGGAAAAAAAAGGAAAAAAGGAAAAAACAAAAACAAAACAATAGCGCTGCATTACTGCATTACCGTACGAAAAAGTTGTTCATTCATCCAGGGCTAATTTCGGCCTATTGCTCTGCATGGAGCATAAATGCTCTGGTAGTAGCAGTATTTAAAAATAATGATAAAAAAAGTAATAAAGTAGATAAAATGAAATAGTGATAGTTGATTTAATATTTTTTTATTTGTAATTGAAGAATGATTAGTAAATAAATTGTAAGAAATAATTGATGATGTGATATAAAAAACCTCCAAACCCAACTGACTCGATTTTATTTTTGACGAAAAATCTGACTCGATTTGAGTCATAATAATAATTATTTTATGGCTCAAATTAAATTCGAGTCAAAATAACCATTATTTATGACTCAAATTAAATCAGAATAATAGATCGTAGAAAAGATGCTCTTGTCGAAGTGAAATTCTTGTATGAAGAATGAATTTTGAGATAAAATGACGAATGAAATGATCAAAACTTAATACTTTAAATTAAATTATGTGGTCATATTGAACCACACGTTACACACATGTGGAGAAACCTTATTTCCCCTTCTCGAATTGTATAATTGTTGATCCAACGTGATCAAGAGTGAAAATAACTGACATAATAATAAAATTTTAATTAAAAATATTACTGTAAAATTCTATAACTACGTTTTACCTTGTGTTTGTGTCCCGATCATTTCGCTCAATTAAAAAATGTGGAGGCAACTGATTGGTTGGTTGAAGTTGCCACAGAAAGCAAATTTAGCTGTCTCGGAGCTGGTGTCTCTCTGTCTTTCTCAATCAAATATCTTTACTCCCATTTTCAAAGTATACGGTCTCTCAAGTACTTTTAATGCTTTCAGCTCTCCTCCTCCTCCTCTGCTCCGTATTCTGATTTCTGCATCAACCATTCCTCTCAAACTCCGAGGTTTGTCTCTGGATCTCTTCTCTTTCGTCTGCACGAATTCATCAGCGGTTTTGCTTGACGAAGATGACACTTGACTTGATTTTAGTTTGTTTTTACTCTATCCGCTACTGCTTCTGGCAACTTTTCCAATTAGGGTTTGTTTTTTTTTTATTTATTATTTTATTGTTGTTGTTAGATTTAAGCATTTTAATTAATATTTTTCTGTGTTCTGCAGCCGTGTTTGATTAAAGC
Source organism: Gentiana macrophylla (assembly GCA_026214975.1). Taxonomy (NCBI): domain Eukaryota; kingdom Viridiplantae; phylum Streptophyta; class Magnoliopsida; order Gentianales; family Gentianaceae; genus Gentiana; species Gentiana macrophylla. Next base: position 43,823,774 of record CM047817.1, read on the forward strand.
TTTGGAGATTTCCGAAGTTCAACACAAATTTAGGTATCATTTGAGAAGGTTTTGCTGTCAGCGATAATGAGTGCGTCCAGGTTCATCAAATGTGTCACTGTCGGTGATGGGGCTGTGGGTAAAACTTGCCTGCTCATCTCCTACACAAGCAATACCTTTCCCACTGTCAGTAATTCCACTTCTTACTACATCCACTTAAATTTTTTTATTTCTGGTGTAGAGTGGAATAGCCATTTGGCAGATTGTTAAGCAACCTTCTTTATAAGGCCTAATGAATTTCCAGAGCGGTACTAGAAATTAACAATTTTTGGGACAGTCACGGGCCTTTGAAATTTTCTGCTGATTATTTGACCTATTGTTCAATTTAAGCTTTTCTTCATGTGGGAGTTGGGGTAAATAATTAAGCAGGGTATTCCGTTGATGTTTTGATGAGTTGGATGCAGTATCTGGCCTATTTTTCCCTGTATTCCCATTAGATTAGTTATTGAGACCTCCATGAATTGTTGCTGGCCAAATTTCTCATCCCTTTGCTACGTTTCCTTATTAAACTTGTGTAGATTTTAATATGAATACGCGTAAGTGAAGGTGCATTATGTGTCTTATTGATGTATAGTTATCATTTGGCATAATTTTAGTTGGGAATTAATGATATCTTAATCTTTGTGGGCTCGTGTTAAGATAAAGTGCAGAAAGCCCAAAAGTTTGCGAATACTTGTTTCTGGTTTTGGTCAAGTCAACAAGTAATAGACGGTTACAATTCGTCCCTCTTAGCTTGTGAATTTTTTCCTTGTACTGTTGTTGAATAGGTCTCCTGGAATGAAAATTCAACTGCTTGAAATACATTTATACCCTTTTCAAAAAATAAAATATATAAAAAAAAAGTGTGTGCTTGAGTGCAAAAGCCAGTAGTTGATGGCTTTGTCATCCTTTGTTCTCACAATACTAATCTATCCAAATAGATGTGTCTATATGAACTAATCATGAAATAGACCAAGAAAAAAAGAACAGAAATCATCCACTCTATTTTCTTCTGATTTTCGATTTTATTCTAGCAGATATTCAGTGTCATTCATTATTTACTTGCTAATTGTAACACGGCATGTGACCAGGACTATGTGCCCACCGTTTTTGACAATTTTAGCGCAAACGTAGTTGTGGATGGAAGCACTGTCAATCTAGGCTTATGGGATACTGCAGGTAAATTGATGTTTCCTGCAATCTTGTTTTTCCGCCTTGCCTTCATTTTTATGTTGCATAATCTTTAAATTTCTTTCTTCAGGCCAGGAGGATTACAACAGACTGAGACCATTGAGTTATCGTGGTGCGGATGTCTTCCTACTGGCCTTTTCTCTTGTTAGCAAGGCCAGTTACGAGAACATCTCAAAAAAGGTGAGAACATCTTTCTCCGCTGGATAGCACGTTTGGAAGTTCGCGTTACTATCTCTATGTTGTCCTTGTTTTTTTATGTTGTCCTACCTTGTGTTGTCCATGTATCGATGTGAAAAGGTAAAAACTGGTTCACTGTTTGCTTTCTTTACTTCACATACATGATTATTAGTTCTCCTACTTGAGCGAAATATGAATGATTTGTATTGTTATTTTTTGCTTTTAACCTTTTGTCTTCTTATTCCTTCCTCCTTCTTTTTATTTTCCTTTTCCCCATGCCTATTTATGAGAATAACTGCCGACAAGAATGGCAACTTGGAACTTACTTGACTATCTAATTTGATTTGTACTCGGTGTCACTGATGTGTTCTCTATTCTGTGTTTTTCCCCTCGTTATGGCTTGAATTTCCAGTGGATTCCTGAACTGAGGCATTATGCTCCTGGTGTCCCAATAATTCTCGTTGGAACAAAACTTGGTAAAGTTTTTCATTCTTCTCATTTATTTTCAATTCCTCATTTTTAATGGTCATTTTGAATCGCGTTTATATGCAAACATAGATTCATGGTGGTAGGATAGATTGACGTTCAAAATATGATTTTAAACATTGATTCTTGGCTTTTCTGTACTTTCTCAATCAATGGCCACATATCCCGTTTTGTTAGATTCATTCAGATCGGTTCATTCTCTCATGCTTGTTTCTTTCTTGCAATGTGCTCGGGCAATTTTAAATTTTTCCTATGTTGATACACCACAAATACTGACGATATTCTTTGCAAAATTTGGTTTTGCAGTTTCTCACCTTGTTTCTTATTTTACAGCTTTTCTCCTATTGTGTTAAGAATGACTTGTTCTTTATAATTTTGCTTTGCATACGAAACTAGTCAAGCAGTTTAAGTTCAACTAGGTATTGGCTACTTCGCTGATCCTAGAAACCTTGCAATTGCCATTGATCTTTAGAAGAGGAATGTCGGTTATCAAGGAATTGTGTGGCTTAACTTCGCGTCTGAGAAATTCAATTGATCTTGGAATATACAATCAACTGCAAACATATGTTAGCCATGATAAAGATATTCTTTCATTTGTACATTGCCTTTATAGAGAGTCAGGTTAGTTTATGCTCCTCCAGAGCTCACAAATAGTGTGCGGCTCTTTTGGATATTTATTCTTTATGATTAGTTTCAGTTGAGACTGGCACAGTTTGTTACGATGATATAGAGATAGATTTTGCACAACGAAAGTGATGGGAGTTAATTGCACGGCAAGTATAGTGCAATGCACTTGACCAATGAGACAACGATAAAGTTTGCCTTTATGTGTACATGTAACTGTCTGAGTTGTCCAGCCATTGAGGACCCTTTTTGATGGACTTTCTATAGGCCTCTCTCATTGCGTGCTTCTTTCAGTACATGTTTTCTATTTCCATTTTTTTCCAGCAGGGTTTAAATCTCCCTTGTCTAATTTAAGTGTTTTTTTTCATGTGTTGATAGATCTTCGAGAAGATAAGCAATTTTTCATGGACCACCCTGGAGCAATGCCCATCACCACAGCTCAGGTAACTATGTAATCCAAAGATGAACCTTGACTTGATTGAACTGTCTATAAACCTCGACTTTTTTTTTATATTTGATGGGGGGTAGGGGTGTTCACGTTTTTGGTTCGGTTTTAAGTATTTTCAAAACCAAAACCAAATATTTGGGTTTGAAAAATATGAAACCAAAACCAATCATATCATAAACGGTTTGGTTCGGTTCAGTTTTTCAATTAATCGGTTCGGTTCGGTTAGTCGGTTTGCACTACAAATACTACCCCAAATTAAACATAGTAACTAACTTGATCTAATATCACATAATTACCCTAAGATAAACAAATTACTGAAGTTATTTGCTCATTACTTGCTACTCAATAGGTATTAAGTGTCACTAATTTCAAAAGGAAAACACCCCGTCGAATAATATATGCAATTAAGAGTGACAAAACGCTCTAAAATTGATATCAAAATAAATAATAACCGGCAAACCAAAAGGGTCCTCAACGCTCTAAAATTGATATGGAAATAAATAATAATCGGTTCGGCTCGGTTTTTCGGTTTTATCTCGTAAAACCAAAATCAAACCAATTCACGTCGTTTTGGTTCGGTTTTTTACTCCGTTTGGTTTCATAGTTTTAAAAACCATCTTAACGGTTCGGTTTGCATCGGTTCGGTCGGTTTAGTTCGGTTTTGAAAATGTTGAACACCCCTAGATGGGGGGCTTGGCTAGTTAAGAAATGATGGATATATAATAAAAATGTCTGGAATGGAATGACGGCCTCCTCCACGTAATCTAGTTTCAGCTGTTGTGTTGAATAATTGACCAGTGTCTGTAGTTTTAACTGTTGAATACTTGACTGCATTCAATAAGTTTGTTATAATCTTACCCTGAAATCGTTTAAATGATTCAAGATAGTGAAATAAGAGAATTAAATGATTCCAATGGTAGTAGTTACCGTAGTGAAGTGGTGGCTAACCTTGATTAATTGGCACAGGGAGAAGAACTGAAGAAGATGATAGGGGCAGCTGCTTACATCGAGTGCAGTGCAAAAACACAGCAGGTAACACATAATTCCTTCTTATATGTTTTCTGTTGTATTTGTTATGCTACTGTTGTAAACTTGGCATCATGACCATCTTCAACAAAATGATACTCTTATTACGCAGAATGTGAAAGCCGTATTTGATGCAGCCATCAAAGTGGTTCTGCAGCCACCAAAGCAAAAGAAGAAGAAGAAGAGAACGGGTCAAAAAGCGTGCAGCATATTGTGAAGACACTAGAAAGAAAAAAGAAAAAAAGGAATGGAGACAGATCATCATGTGTGTCTCCTTTTTGATTCAATTTCTGATTGAACTGTCATAGTCATTTGTCCTGACTTCAATAGGAAGAAGCTTGTTTCAAGTGTTGTTTTAGTTATTGGTTTGATTTTAGTGGTTTTTATTATGTAACTACACTTTGCAAGTTGCGTTCTTGTGCTGATGTGCACAATGTTTTTTACCTTCAGTTTCATGGAAAATTAACGCGACTCAAACTCGAATCATCGAGAGGGAGAAATATGTTTGGTTAGGGCAACCGGTTGTGACACGAGGCCTTTGCCTGTAACATTTGTATAGTTTATAATGATTTGGTTGTTCCTAGTGTATTTATTCATGCATATTCTAATGGTAATCAAAGCATAATATTTATTCATGCTTTCTCTACATGTAACCACCGTTCAAGTGTTTGCTTTTACATCTATTTTTCTCTAGTGTTATTTTAAAGTTAACGACTGCTTTACATCTCCACCACCATCTTCCCCTTATCTTTCCCCATCGCCCAACCTGCACAAACTTTAAAACAATCCTCTTTCCCTCGAAAACCCGACTCAGATACCACTTTAAAGCTCCATAAAACCCACAAATTTTCCCTAAAAACCTGCCTGAAACTCACATCTCCAACCCCTGTTTTTAACAATGGATGCGTCGTTGTACCTGATAGTGGATAAAGATGATAACAAGATTAACAGTTCTCACCAATATTAACGAGAGAGGTTAACCAAAAAGAAGAAAGAAAAAAAAACAAAACTACATAATATGGATAAAACTGAATAATACGATAGGCGCAGGAACATTGAGTCTATTGCATGGATAATGGTACATTGTGTGTTAAATAATGGCACTATCACTAGTGCAAATCGATGATGATACACAATAAAACAAGTGTATTATTGTATAAATTCAATTATCCACTATTTTCAACCGTAACGCCTTAGATGTTGTACTTGATGGCGCTACTTAAGACATAATGGATCCTGTAACTGTTTAGGGCCATCGTCTTCGATCGACCTGAAATGGTTAATTCATGTTACCAAGTCCATTATGTCTCGACTTATATCTTAATTATATTTTCTCTCAATTGTTCAATGTGGGATATTACATAATCCACTTTATTCGGAGTGCATTTGATATGTTCAATAATCCATCATAATTCATAACTACACCAAAAACATGAAAAATCAATTGGTGAATCTTGATGGCTTGTTTGTACACAAGAATGAAATGATTCATTCCATTCCAATATTTGTGTATAAGTATAAGGGGATGTTGATTTTCTTACTACTTATTTTGCGTGAAGGGGATGTTGATTTTCTAACCATTATACCATAATTGTCATATTAATATATAAATATATATAGTTATTTCACTTTATCTATTTTATTACTTTTTTTTATCATTATTTTATTTATTATACTACTTTATTTTAATTTCACCTATCAATCATTTCTTTATCTACACAAATTTCAATTTTTTTTATTTTTTATTTTTTATTTTTTTAACTTTCTAATCATTACCTCCAAAATAAATTTCAACCTAAACCAAACGGAATACAGGACTTGCACTCCTTGATAATATATAGTCGCTCGCTCCTTTACAATGTGATACTATATCAATGGCTAATTAAGAGTCCACTTAATTAATAATGACAACCTTAATTGAATCTCTTGTTTCAAGATTTGTACAGTAGTAGAGATAAACTCATTAGTAATGAAACAGATCGAACAATTAATATACACATGGGATCCATCATGTTGGGCAGATTTTTTCAAAAATTTAAAATTTCTCATTTTCAATATACAAAATTTATGAGGTCCCTCGTATCCCTTAATTACTAGCAATCCACCCCATATCCACATTGGACAACAATGAGTCATAGTAAGCGGGACCTACATACTGATTAGGGGCATACAGATCCAGAAAAAATACACTAATATATGTAGTATATGTTTAGTTTGCCGCCTTTAATTTTTGTATATGCCTTTAAAAGATTTATTGCTCTCTCATCCGAGATTATGTGTCCGCCACTGTCAATGCCCCTAATGGTTTTTCTAGATCCAACACTGCTCTATATTAGTTATAAGGAAAATTACACTTCCCATTAAATTAAATTAAAGACTATAATTGTGAGCTAGACTATAATGTCTCATGGAGACCTATGACGCCCTGTTCCGAACACCGAGTCCTTATCCGGAAAGAACGTCCGGCACGCATATATATATTTTTTTCTTTAATAAATCAAAGAAGTATATATACGTAAGCCTACGTCACCATACATTAATATCAATTACAAAGCGGAAGACTTAAAAGAACAACTCGGGAATATCAAACGACAAACAAAACAGATCGATCAAAAGAAACAACGCGAACCCCGGTAGGGGCAAAAAAAAAATAAAAAATTAAAGAGGTCATATGCCATGATGCATGCTTGCTATTATTTTTACCGTAAACAAGAATCAATGCAATTAACCAAACTGTTCAGTCTGATTGGGGGGAGTACAGAAGTTTTGAGTCATTTCTTGCCACACATGGGATCAAATTTAGACATCCCTGCTCCCACATTCATGAACAAAATGGCAGGGCAGAAAGAAAACACAGACAGATAGTAGAGTCTGGTTTAACTCTCTTGGCACAATCATCCTTGCCTCACAAATACTGGTGGGATGCTTTTCATCATGCTGTGTCTATTATCAACATTTTACCTGCACCTGTGTTGAACCACAAGTCACATTTTGAAGTCATCTATAGAACGAAGCCTGAACTTAACATGATCAAAACCTTTGGGTGCACTTGCTATCCATATCTCAGACCATATCACACCCACAAGTTTCAGTATCACACTCAGAAATGTGTTAATCTTGGTCTCAGTCACACACACAAGGGTCACAAATGTATGGACACAAATGGTAGGATATACATTACAATTCATGTTAAGTTTAATGAATTAGAATTCCCCTATACATCTATGCATCCTACCAGTACTGCCACTGGACCATCACAGACAGTTATTTCTAATGTTGTGCTCCCTTTTCCAAGCTCCCCTTCATTTGCAAGAACACAGGTGCAGGGTAACCTTCAAGAAGTACAATCTACAGGACATCACACTGATTATGTTGTGCATTCACCATCATCATCTGCATCACCACCTTCTACTGGTGCATCTGCATCTCCTCATGATGCATCTCCTATATCACCTGCACCATCCTCCTCATCACTCTCAGAGCCTTCCTCACAGTCCAATGACTTATCCTCATCACCATCACCACCAAGACATCAAATGCAAACCAGGTCTAAGAGTGGAATCACCAGACCTAAGAAGATGCTCAGTCTAATTGCTACTATGGAGACATATGATATTTTGGAACCTACAACTGTCCAGCAGGCTTTGGCAGATCCCAATTGGCACAAAGCCTTGCAAGAAGAGTATCTTGCTCTCACACACAATCAGACCTGGGAGCTAGTTCCTCACCATCCATCACAGAACCTAGTGGGAAACAGATGGATTTTTAAAACAAAGCTGAGACCAGATGGAAGTGTGTTGAAATATAAAGCAAGATTGGTTGCCAAGGGATTCAATCAAAAAGAAGGGATTGATTACACAGAAACCTTCAGTCATGTGGCAAAGGCAGGAACAATTAGAGTTATTCTATCTATTGCAGCTTCATTGAACTGGGGAGTACATCAAGTGGACATCAATAATGCCTCCTAAATGGAAAAATGTATGAATCTGTGTTTATGCCACAGCCTGAAGGATTCATAGATGCCAATAAACCTGATCATGTCTGCCACTTGAAGAAGGCACTGTATGGGTTATAGCAGGCCCCTAGAGCCTGGTTTGATGACCTAAAGAATCAGCTGATCGATTGGGGATTTACTCAGTTTGCATCAGACACTTCCTTATTCATCATGAGGCACAACCACACATTACTATATGTATTGGTTTATGTTGATGACTTTCTTATCACTGGTAATAGTACTGAGGCAATACAGAGATTCATTCAACTGTTGAACAACAGGTTTCCCTTGAAAGATCTTGGACAGCTTAGTCACTTCCTAGGAGTGGAAGCACACAGAGACAGTAGTGGAATACTTCTGACACAAAAACACTATCTTAAACAGCTTCTTCACAGGTTGAATCTAGAAAATGCTACATCATGTCCCACTCCTATGGTAATAGGTAAGTCTTTTGTGCCTGATGAAGGAACCCCTATGAAAAATCCATCTTTATACAAAAGTGTGATAGGAGCCTTTCAGTACTTAACCTTCACAAGACCAGATGTAGCCTTTGCTGTCAACAGATTAAGCCAATTTATGCATTCTCATAGGGATGTGCTGCAAGCACTGAAAAGAGTTTTGAGATACCTAAAAGGGACTATTGACTTTGGATTGCACTTCAAATCACAGGGCAGTCTTACACTTACTGCATATACTGATGCTCAACTTACACTTACTGGATATAGTGATGCTGACTAGGGATGTTGCAAGTATGATAGGAGATCAGTGGCAGGTCACTGTATGTACATTGGTGATTCCTTGGTAACACAGAGTTCAAAAAAACAGCAAGTTGTGTCTAGAGCAAGCACATAGTCTGAATATAGAAGCTTTGCAAATGCAGCAGCTGAGATCACATGGCTCAGGTCATTACTGAAAGAACTTGGCATACAACTCAGCTCCACACCAGTAATCTACTGTGACAACATCAGTGCAAACTCTTTGGCTCAGAACCCAGTATTCCATGCTAGGACCAAGCACATTGAGATAGATGTCCATTATGTAAAGGATCAAGTCATCAAGGGAGATTTGGTGGTTGACTACATATTGTCCTATGATCAGCCTACTGATATTTTCACCAAGGCCTTGTCTGCTACAGCCTTTGTTCCGTTTAGAGCCAAACTTAATGTGGAACATCATCCCCATTTAGTTTGAGGGGGCTGTTAGAGTGTCTTATTATATATGTGTTAGTTGAGGGACCAATATGTAATATCTGAAAGTGTAGAATCTATTCTAGATTTATGTGTTACATGTGTTTCTGTGTACAAGTGACACATGTCCTTTGTGTGTCCTTATGTAATCACCAAACCTACCTAATGAAGATAATTCTGGAGTATTATCTTTCCTAAGAAGGTGCGCAGCATCCGTCCTCAATTTTGTTCCCAGCACCACTCCTATTATTCCAAACAAAACCTAATACAATAATATCTAATATTCCATTCTATACTTAAAGCATGAGTATCCACATTTGGTTTGAATTGTCATAGGATCCCACTTCCTGTGTTGTGGGTTTAGAGTACTGCGCCTCAGTATTATAGTCCTTGAGCAAAGAAACTGAATAGAATACCGGATGTTCATTATTACATATGAACAGGAAAATTGATCGACTCCGACTTGTACTCATTATTCGTACCCGTGAGCAGGGAAACTGATGCAAGGGTGCATCGATGATTCAATGTCCTAGGAACAACTCATGTTTAACTCCAAAACCCCTGTTTTTTAAATTGAACCGGAAGTGAATCACAAGTCCATAAGAAATAACCTCCCTCAACATGCATCTAAATTGAAGTAGAATTGAATCACAACCACAAAAAATGCATCAGTTTTGCCCTGTAATTAGAGCAACCCCTTCCCTGTTATGGTTCATTTATTGAAGATAGTTTAATTGTTTTATAAAATAATAATATGAATAATAGATTAATAATTGCTTACTTCACTTAAATATTTGCTACTAAAATCCAAGAGAACCAACTCTCTTGAGCATGATATCTAACGGTATTAATGATAAATTTATGAATAATACAACTACTGCCATTAATGAGTATGAATGAGTAGCAAGTACAGTGACTGGAGCAGAGCCCAGAAAGCTACAGGACATCATGGGTGGAAATCTTCTCCTCAATCCTCATAAACCTAACCCTCATATACCCTCATATACGGGTAATTCTGCTGTAGAGACTCTCTATTAGAACGGACTATAAGATGACTGCCACGTGTACAAACAAACAAAACCGTTTTGTCATTTATTACACATGACAGTCATCCAACGGTTCGTTCCAGCATCAGAGTTTTCCCTCATATACTTCAACACAGGCGAATTGAACGCCTAACCGATACATCCGGAATAAATACGATATCAACTTATGCCATTCAAATCCTTCAATGCCTAACAACGACCGCTTTCTTATCATCAGATTTTCTGGTAGCATAAATCTTGGAATACAAATCCTTAGTTCTAATAGACAAAACTACATCCAGGCCACAACCAACGATGCAAGCGATGGCCATGATTACAAACACGAGGCGGTAACAATGTGCACCAATACAAGTCGTGCCGCCACCTTCTTTACGAGTGGCTTGAGAATCATACAAGAAACCAGCTAGTAATCCGGAGAAGAGGAAAGAGCCGAGCGGAAGGTTGAGGATGAGGATGTTGTATAAGAGGCCGTAGTATTTGAGACCAAAGAGCTCGGAAGCAAGGGGCACCGTGACAGCCAGACGAACCCCGTAGCAAATCCCGACTACTATAGATCCAATGTATAATGAACCTGGCAAAGCTAATGCCAACAAGATGTAGCCAACAGCCATTAGTATTTGAGAAGCTGCATTCCACACAGGCCTTGGGGTCCCAGCTCTCCTAATTAATTATTTATAAATGGGACATGAAAATAGTTAAGCAAAGATGCATGAAAACAATAATAGCTACTTGTAATGATACATAAAATGACAATGTGTCACTGCACAATTAGTATACTTATCTTGTTCTAAAGTGTTGCATCACCTCTAGTATTAAATATCTAGGGAGCAATTATTTGCACCGCATCCGTTCTACCGGTTCACCACATCGTTTTTATTTTTTATTTTTTACAGAATCGGCTTTATGAAAGTCGGTTCTAAAGCCACAAACCGACTTTTCCAGGGTCGATTCTTACAACCACCTACGGGAAGTCAGTTTTTGACTTAGTACCGACGACTTTCACAAAATCGATTCTTTTGTGATGCACTGGTAGAGTGAGCATCGGGCACAAATAAAGGCCCCTTATATCTAAACAAGCCATATGTATTAATTTGTATTTAAAGACAAATTTCATCATAAAAGTAATGCACATTGTTCACCCAATATATCAGTGTGTTTTTTTTTTTTTTTTTCCCCACTCTTGCTCTAACATGGATACGTATACTTGTGAATTTACAAGCACCCACCCACCCACCCACCCACACACCTTTTTATATTAGGGAAAAATTAAGTAATAAAAGATAAGGGATGAACGGTTGTTGTGTGAAGTGTGTAAAGTGTGGAGTGGATTCCACAAGTCGGCCATATGAAAGCAATTGTACGTGTACGGCAAAATGAGTACGGGTCGACATCAAGCACATGTTTGTTGACATAATTACTTCAAATTCTTATATAACTATTAGGGAAAGTTTTTATGTGGTATATCTACATGTACTTAATTGGCGATTAAACAAATTTTTTCACCACATAGTTTGAATTCTCGCAGAAATAAAAAGGCTGATTAGTTTACATACAAGGTGCATTTCTCGCGTATGGCAAGCACCCAATAACTTCCCACCTGCTAGAGCCACTTATATGCATGATATAATTTGTGTGGTTATGAACACTCCACTCGACTTGTACCCGAGGGCCGTTTATGAAATATGAAATCTAAAATCTGAAATCTAAAGTCTAGAGTCTAGAGTCTGAAATATAAAGGTGTAATGCATTAAGTATCTGAATTGATTAAATGCTGAAATTGATTGAATTGTTTGATACCAGTGTGCATATCAAATCTGAAAATAATGATTTATTTAACAAGTTTGTCCTTACATATATCAATATAATGAATAAAAGCTCGTGCTTCAATATATATATATATTAGACAAATTGAATAATGTTCATTAAATGATTTACAAACTAATATTAAAACACACGGTGTCTTCACAAGTATAGAGATACTGTACAAGTATTTTTCATCTTATGCATAATATTATCATGTCACGTTAAATTTGTTTTGTTATAGTACAATTAACATGGCCACTGACATTAAAAAATTATATAAAGTCATCTCTTGTTTCTTTATTATTTTTTTTGGTTGTTGAGAAAAGTCATCTCTAGTTTTTTTTAATGGAAAAATTCTATTGTTAAATCGACATCATAACAATTGTGTCACGAGTAACACGACATACTTTTATATCTTCCTATCATTGTGTATAACATAGTGCGGTCCATCGTAAAAAAGAGTAATGCTACTATTAAAATCACTCCGACAAGACAAGTGACACAACATACATTTAAATCATTGATAACGATGTAAAGACCATTTGATAATCATAAAATTATGTCACTCGTTAAGTCTGAATTATTATGAGAGTAACATTAATCATAAGTAATGGTGTCAAAAAGTATTGTGCACTCATTAGCCGCAGCTGTCGTGAGAGTAACATCCCACCGAATGAATTTAGTTTGGAAATATATATAATAAACGTGGTAGATTTAATATAAAATAGTAAAAGATGTACAATGTTTACGATACCATTTTTCACAATATTACAGACAATGACTTGGAAGTTTTTCTTGAACCGGATTTTTTTGATATGAATCGGTCAACTTCAGATTTGATTAACGGTTGCTAACTTTGATAATAAAAATTTCAGGAAGAACAAAATGCAAGGATGGGTTCTTCATGATAGTAATAATTTTAATTGCGAGAACAGAACATGGTATAAATTCAAATAAAGTACTACTTGACCCAAACCAAAAATAAATAAATAAAACAATATGTTGACCAGAAATTTTTGAAATGATTAGAAATTCCAAAACAAGAAAAGGATTTAAGGAATGTTTATTTGTAGAAGAAAGTTTTTTTTGAGGGTGGAAGAAAGATTTGATATTCCAATTCTATGTAAATTATCAAATTTCTCAATTAAAATAGTTGAGTTTTATTGATACAACATTTTTTATTATTGACACCTATTTTTTAATTATTTTTCTGATAAACAAAACGTCAATGTAACTGAAGTTGATATTGAAACATCACCAGTGGAAATATTTTTATAACGTAAACGTTAGTTCACTGACTTTCGTTGTTGAACACCAACATCAATGTCAGTATCATTGACGTTTTCGATAGTTCATCAAAAATCATGTGGAGCCGAAGTAATTTTAATAGTGTCAATAGACTCCTTAAAATACTTAACAAGTAGTAGTAAATAAGAAGGATGAAAAGGGGGAAAAAAGAAACTTACTTGATGAAATATTCAGAAACCGACCCGGAAACAATCCGCCCGAAAAAACCCCAAATACTGGTAAGCGACACAAAAATGGATACTTCTGCATATCCAAGAGCAAGTCCAATCTGCCCAAGATTATTCATCACTGCTAAACCAGTCCCAACTCCACAAAGAAATGAAACAAACAATATCCAGAAATCGATCGTCTTTAGTGCCTCTGTTATGGTGTGATCTTCTCCGATCACCGGCGGCGGCCTCTTCTCCACCGCTACCTCCTCCTCCTCCTCTACCTCCGCCTTTGCCTCCATTATCACCGATTCATCACAAACCAACAAGGGCTCCTTCCCATTAGATTCAAGATCTGGAGTTTTAGGGCTTATTCCGGCTTTGTTTTTAATAAATGAGTATATCGGAATGCCCAAAGGAGATGCAAGAAGAACTAACAACACTGCTGCGAAAGCTCTTGAAAATAAACGACCATGGTTCCCTGATAGATCGAATGCAAGCAAGTAAAATGCTATGATAATGGCTATTATGTTAATAACCCCAAAGTATTTTGACTCTTCTTTTTCTTCGCCGGAGGTAGAAGACGGTGGGATTTCCCGGAGAAATACAATAGCAGTAAGGCAGACAAGAAACGGTACAAACATAAGCATTAGCAAGAAAGTCGATGGGTTATTGGAAAACAGAGCCGAACAGATATCTGTGAAAATTGCTGTGCTTAATCCGACATAACCCTTCATGATTCCCGATACCGGGCCTCGGTTTCTCCGGAAATTACGAATGCAAGTTACAAGAATGGCGGTGTTCATCCAAGTGGTGCTGTTTCCACCCATGCAAAGGAATATACTCATGGCCCAATAAGGGAGCGGTTTAATTCGCCGGCTAACGACTAGCCACTGGACGCCATAGCCGACGAAACCTTCAATAGAGCCGATGAGTAGAAGTATTGGGGTAGGTAGGCGGTCGGAAGCTAGGCCGGCAAGTATTCCAAAGGCTTTTCCGACGTCTTTAGCAACGGATAGATTGTTGAGCTGGAGCTGAGAGAGGGCCATTAGGGATTTGAGTGAGTCGGAGTAGTTAGAGAAGGTGTAGTTGTTACCGGAGATGGATTGGACCCAAACGGCCGTCACGAAACCCATCCATTTACCGGCGGGGGATGTCGGAGAAGGTAAGAGTCCCATTGCAGGAAGCTCCGGAGCAATTTCCCCCAAGAAATTTTTTCTTGTTATTCTTGGGAGGCGAAAAGATGACGCGGAAGCTTCACTACTACTCTTTAAGCCGTTTAGCTTGTAGCTTGACGTTTATATAAAGAAAAGAATAGAACCCTATGACGTTTTAGATACACTTTTACTTTATTCTATACGGTAGAATCTATGGACTACAAAATTACCATCGTCATTATTTCTTTATTATTATATTCTATTTCGTTCAATACATACAATCAAATCATTTAAGATATCACGTAAATATTATATATTAAACATTAAACTTTTGTTAAGGGTATTATTGTCTCTTCGATAATAATTGATTTTTATAAATAGCAAATCAACGTAAAAGACATGTTTCATTGGAATTGTGATTTTCTTCATTTAAAAAGATATAATTATGATCCGATAATTAAGATTAATACAATTTGATTGATCATGCATTCAACTCAAATAATTAATGAATTCCTCGGAAAAAAATTATTACACACTATAAATAAATAAATACATATTGTTATACCAATACAAATAAAATAGGAAATAATCGGCCGGGAAGAAAGAGGGCAGTACCATGCCATATGGTAGTTTGGTAAATATGTAGGAGTTGAAGGCCCGTGTGATCAAAAGGGAATAAAATAAGATGATGACGATTCGATTCACAAGTGTTTTGCGTGTAAATTTAAGTTATGATATTTATTATCTTTTAAGAGTTTTAATTTTCGATTTAAGGTAAATGATTTTGTTTTTAATCATTAGGGTTTATTCGGAATTGACGGATAATCGAAAAAAGGAAATCGTTGTTAAATTTGTTTGACGATGCTGGAAATCGTCAGGTAATAAATCCAGGGTAGTTCTCCTAAAGACAACCTGCAAAAACCCCAAAAACAACATAAACGATAAAAGGGGGTGTATTGGTGGTGGTTTAGATTAGGCTTCAGATGTTATTTCTGTTAAACGCCACGTATCCAATGCGTATATTGGAATCAAGTCTCCGTATTTCCTTAGGGATGGTTTATATAGAGGAGAGTTGTGCCCTAAGGCGGCGTGGGCTTTGTCCTTGTTGGGCTTGGATTGCCGTTTTCCCTAAGAAAAAGATAACTACGATTTATTCTCCTTAATTGTAGGAGATAATTGTGTGTATATTTGAATGTCAGGATTATAGTAGTAAATACGAGGAATTCTTCCCATATTTATCTAATGATCACACACGCGAGAAATACGATTAGAGATTAACTCTGGCCGACCTAGCTGGGCCGAACTAAAGCGGCCGGGCCTTTCTGTGTTTGGGCCGACCTACGGAGGTCGGGGGAGATAGCCGAGCTGGGATCAGCTCGGATTCTTGTGTGCATAAGAGGGTTGGTCCGAGAGGGACTTAGGCCGACTTATAGGGTCGGGCAGGGGCAGGTTTGATCACAAGTACCGGCCGACCTGGAGGGGTCGGAGGATGGTAACTGAGCTCATGCGGCTCGGGTACTGGGGGTTCTGCCCTTGATGGAGGCTTTTACCTATCTGTATTTATTATTGTGCTGATGTGGAGGTGACACGTGGGTAAGGTCAGTTTCTGGCATCGTCACTGTTGTTGGTTGATGTATTCACGTAATATTTGCAAGAGTAGTTGATGTTGGACTCGTCTTTAAGGTAATAAGTTCTTCTAATCAAAATGTTCCGTTTTTAGTTTAAAGATTATGCCTTTAAGTTGTTTTAATATTGTTTATGTTAAGTTGCATGAAACCGGACATAATTATGTGTTGTCGGACAATTGCCAAACTATGTTTTAAGAAAGCTATTCTGCTTCATAGTTATTTTTGTGTAAAATGTTTTATGCGTTTAAGTTACCAATAGTAGAGAATGGAGATAAGATGCATGGGAGTTTGGGGTGGTACACTCTTTGAATGCTCTAGTAGGTTAGTTATTGACTTTAACGTGGAATTTATGTGCGTTATGTGCTTCTATTTGTTTAGAGTTAGTGACTTAGCAATGTACTGTACGGAGTACCATGAGAACTCAAGTCACGTGTTGAAGGTATGACTAGATGTATTAGACATGTCGTTCTCAAGACGACGTATCGTACGGAGTACCTTGGGTACTTTAATTCCCAAGTTAGAGGTATAGTTAGTCATATTAGCCGTGTTGCACCAGACCTCTATGTTATGTTATGTTATGTTACATGATGTTATGTAATAGAAGAATAGCCAAGACAAGAACATAGATATGTTAATTTTGAGTAAGTAGACATGAAGTATGTGAAGGATGTAGGAGCTCAGATCTAAACAAATTAGATCTATACGCAACGGATGGATCACGATTCATATATTATAACACATAAACAAAGGATTTAATATTACAAGGGGGTTAAGAAAATCATACCAATAGTAAGAAAAAGAAGATTTAATCTTAGGATGAGAAACCTTGATCTTCCAATGTGTTCTCCAAACGGTGGTTGGTGGACACCCTTCTTGATATGAGAACCTCCTTGATATGCAACACCAAGAAAAACTTGTAGTTTTTCTTCTTCTAAAACCCAAGACAAGAAAACTTATTTTTTTCTCTCCTTTTTGGTGTGTGGGGCGAAAAATACAAGTATGTTTTACACTTGGAATAACTCTCCTTTTATAGGAGAGTAAATTCTTGGTCTCCAAGTTTTAATTAATTAAATAAATAAATAATTAAATAAAATAAAAAGATATTTTCCTTAATGAATAATTGTGACATGTCATTGACCAATAGGAAACCAAATAACATGTCATCCAACCAATCACATAACAAGAATATCTTTTATTTTTCCATAACACAAAAAAATTAATTCTTGTGCTAAAAAGACCATAAATGGCGCCACATCTAGGGTTAGAAGCATCTTTTATGTGTATTATATTATTTAGCCCAACTAAATAATATTCATGCATATCAATTAATTGGCCCAGCCAATTAATTATTTCTGAGGCCCAAACAAACAAGAATATTAGCCCGAATTATAGAAAGCGCATTTGGGGCACTGTGGACCTATAACTAGTGAAATTTCCAATAATTAAATATATTATTCATCGAACAAAATAAATATATATAATTATTAATTCCGGGATTACGCCACCATAAATTAACCCGAAACTGAACTCTGCCAATTATAGATATATACTTATACTCAACCCATAGAGTGAATAAGCGTCCATTGATATAATCATTACATACGGATTAACCCTCCATAGATTGTCCACTCTGTGTGGGATGTCTCCGTAAACCCGACACGGAATGTCTTATCCTTATTTACCATTAACCCCCTGATGATCAATTAGTGCACATATCTGACTAGTAGCTAATTAGTCAAATGTGAACTCCCGGGATCGATCACTTTCTTAGGGCTAACAAATAAAGGGATTTGTCTCTACTTCCCGCATGAAGGAATGGATTCCATGTGCTGTGAAAATCGAACTACTCACTCATCAGGGGATAGTGCCAACGAGAAGTGGCTTGGAACACATATTCAAGTGAACCGTAACTAACACATCAAACACTACCCTGAGACAAAGCAGACACGTGATCACCTCAGATTAAGGTTGATCCATTTATGATCATCTAATGATTTAATAAGATTCCTCGATTACGGAATTATATCGAGAAATTCAAATTAAATCGGTCGATCTCTATATGAATGCCATCATATATAAATGCCCCACGTAGTACCTCTCACCGGCAAGTCCGGATAAGACTATCACACCCTAAGGTGTTCTGGGCGCATTATTGGTGTTTTAATCAAGAGACCCTAAACTCTGATTAAACCACTAACTCAATCCTCATGTGCATGCCATACACTGAGTTAAGCGGTTACATACCGATATACTTAGGTTTGCAGCAGTGTATACTATATAAGCACAAAGCAAATAAGATGAATAATAAAATCTGCCATTTATTAATATAAAACAATTACATAAATTGTCTTTCGGGCACTACATCTAACAGTATGAACATGTCAGACAAGACACGAACATGCTATGGTTAGTAGACAAGCCAATTATAGGCAAGCAGATTGCTTACGTAAGTTTGATCAGTAGAATACAAACATAGTATGTAAGTAATTAATGTAAACCAAAAAGTATGTGTAATAAGAATTGACGTTGTTAGTAGGCATGCTTTCTTTGCATTGAATATGCTATTGATAATTACTTCAACAAAACAACATATGTCCCGCCCTAGGTGTGTCAGGGTCATATCGTAATAATACTTCAAAGTGGTTTCCTTATGTTACCAATATTGTATTAAACTGTTTATGAAATTGGATATAGTAGATTCATGTCATATCTCCCTGCATCTGACATGAATGAATCTCTCATTTCAACTTCTCTCTCCTTATTGAGTATCAAGCTAGTGCTCACTCCTTTATTTGGAATAAGAAGAAATGTAGGTTAAAACGATTCGAATGATGAGCATGAAGAGCAAGCTAAGAACGAATTCATAAAGTTCGTTGTGTGTCAGAAGTTTCCTTCTTTGGGACAGACGAAGTTGTAATAAGTGTTGGTAGTTATTTATGCTTTTAGTTTGACAGCAATTGTAATCCGTTGAGTTTTTTAATGGAAAGTCTTACGTGTCTATTTCCTAAGTCTCTTGATTGTTTCTTTTGTTCCACGCTTTCTGATATGACATGAGGTTTGCGTGGGGTTTAGAGTTTACTTTAAATGTCACGTGCCGAACGTTTCTTTTCCAGATAATGACTCGGTATCTGGGACATGGGCGTTACAGTTGGTATCAGAGCCTATGTTGGGAAAACTTGGGCATAAACACTGCTGTCTAGGATTTGAATTTCGTAAGATGTGACCCCTTGAGATATAGACCCCAAGGAGTTGATTTGCCAAGATAGGCTTGGATATCTTTGGTAAGGACATGAAGGTAATATGTTGTTGTCTTTGATGACGAACACCCTATTTGAGATCTTAAGTTCAAGAGTGGTACAAGGTAGACTAAGAAGATGATTTCATAAGTTTGAATCATTGTCCAGGTTTAGAATCATAGCGATCGATGAAATGTAAGGTACAACATGTTTTTAGGATGAAACTTTAATAAGGAGGGAAGAATGTAAAACCCCGACATGACTATGATTCATGAGAATTTAAAAAGTTTCAGTACATGTTTACATTCTTCCGTCCGTGAATACTATGACTAGCATGTTATATTTAAAAAAAAAATTCCTCCGACACGGTAAAATACGTCGTCTTAAGAACGACATGGCTAATACTGCTAGTCGTACCTCCGACACAGGACTTGAGTACCCATGGTACTCTGTACAGTACATTTCTAGGTAGCTAACTCTAAACAAATAGGAGCACATAACGCATCTAAATTCCACATTAAAGTCCATAACTAATCTAATAGAGAATTCAAAGCCCGTACAAACACAAAACTCCCGTCATATCTCCATTATTGGTTACTTGAACGCATAAAACATTTTACACAAATGTAATTATGAAGCAGAATAACTTCCTTAAAATATAGTTTGGCAATTACTCAGCAACACATAATCATATCCGGTTTCATGAAACTTAACATAAACAATATTAAAACAACTTACAGACAAAATCTTTAAACTAAAAATGGAACCTTTTGATAAGAAGAACTCCTTACCTTAAAACGAGTCAAACTCCGAGCCGAACATCAACCACTTTTGCAAATTTTACGTGAATCTATCAACCAACAACATATCTAACAGCGATTTCCCTTTTTCGATCATCTGTCAACTCCAAATAAACCCTAATGATTAAAAACAAAATCGCCTTAAATCTAGAATTAAAACTCTTAAAAGACAATAAATATCATAACTTAAATTTACCCGCAAAATACTCGTGAATCGGATAGAAAAACGGTGTACCGAATTGTAAATTTTCTCCCCTTTTAATCACACAGCATTCAACTTCTACATGTTTACCGAACTACCATGTGGCATGTTACTGCCCCTTTTCTTTCCGGCTGATTCTTTCTTCATTTTTTATTTGAATTTTGTTTGGTACAACATAACATATATTTATTTGTAGTGTGTAATTTTTTTTCTCCATTGAATTCATTAATTACTTGAGTTAATCCAAGGTCAATCAAATCCTATTTTTAGGTAATTAGACTTAATTATCGGATCCCAATAATATATGTTCATAATTATTTCTTTAAATTAAAAGAGTCACAATCCCGATCAAACACGTCTTTTCCGATGATTTACTAATCCATAAATATAAATTATTATCGAAAAGACAATAATACCCTCACTGAAAGTTTGGGGTTTTACATTCTTCATTCCTTAAAAGAAGTTTCATCCTTGAAGGCCGAAACTTGTTGTGTCTTACATTTCTTCCATCACTATGATCCAAAACCTGGACATTGATTCAAACTTATGAAATCATCCTTTTAGTCTACCTTGTACCACTTAGAACTTAAGATCTCAAATATGGTGCTCATAATTAAAGCCAACAACATATTACCTTTTTGTCCTTACCAAAGATATCCAAGCATATCTTGGCAAATCAACTCATACGAGGTCTATACCTCAGGGGATCACATCTTAGGAAATTCAAATCCTAGACAACAGAGTTTATGCCCAAGCTTTTATAACTTAGGCTTGCCCAAGTTTCCTTAACTTAGGCTCTGATACCAACTGTAACGCCCTGTTCTGGATATGGAGTCCTTATCCGGAAAAAGAACGTTCCGCCCATGACATTTAGAGTAAACCCTAAACCCCACGTAAGCCTCATGTCATATCAGAAAGCGTGAAGCAAAAGAAACAAGAAACAGACTCGGGAAACTGACACGTAGGACTTTCCATTAACAAACTCAAAGGATTACAACTGTTGTCAAACTAAAAGATTAAACAACTACTAACACTTATTACAACTTGCCTGCCCCAAAAGAGGAATCTTCTGAAACACAACAAACTTCATGACTTCGTTCTTAGTTTTCTCGTCATGCTCATCATCCGACTCATTTTAACCTGCATATCTTCTTATTCCAATAAGGGAGTGAGCACCAGCTGGATACTCAATAAGGAGAAAGAAGATTAAAAAAGAGATTCATTCATGTCAGATGCTGAGAGACATGACATTAATCTTTTTTTATCCAATTTCACAAACAGTTTAATACAATTCTTGTAACATGAGGAAACTACTTTGAAATACTATTACGATATGACCCTGTCACACCTACGGTGCGACATAGGTTGTTTTGTTGAAGTAATTATCAATAACATATTCAATGCAAAAAAAGCATGCCTAGCAACTACGTCAATTCATCTTGCACATACTTGTTTGTTTACATTAATTACTTACATACTATGTTCGTATTCTACTGATCAACCTTATGTAAGCAATCTACTAACCCATAATTGACTTGTCTACTAAGCATAGCATGTACGTGTCTTGTCTGTCATGTTCATACTTCATGTCTACTTACTTACTTAAACTTAATATATCTTTGTTCTCGTCTTGACTGCTCTTGTAAATTACTTACATAACATAACGTAACATAACATAACATAGGGGTCTGGTGCAGCACGGGTAATATGACTAACCATACCTCCAACTTGGGACTTAAGGTACCCAAGGTACTCCGTACAATACATCGTCTTAAAACGACATGGATAATACAACTAGTCATACCTCTCACATGAGACTTGAGTACCCATGGTACTCCGTACAGTACATTGATAGATCGCTAACTCTAAAGAAATAGGAGCACATAACGCACATAATTTCCACGTTAAAGTTCATAACTAACCTACAAGAGCATTTAAAGACCGTACCAATACCAAACTCCTATCCTATCTCCACTATTGGTAACTTAAACGTATAATTTTTTTTACACAAAAGTAACTATGAAGCAGAATAACTTTCTTAAAGCATAGTTTGGCAATTACTTGTCAACACATAAGCATGTACGGTTTCATGCAACTTAACATAACAATATTAAAACAAATTAAAGGCATAATCTTTAAACTAAAAACGAAACCTTTTGATAAGAATATCTCCTTACCTTAAAGATGAGCCGAACTACGAGCCGAACATCAACTACTCTTGCAAATCTTACGTGAATCTATCAACCAACAACAGACCTAACAACAATTTCCCTTTTTGGACAATCCGACAATTCCAAATAAACCATAATGATTAAAAACAAAATCGTTAACCTTTAATCTAAAATTCAAACTCGTAAAAGACAATAAATATTATAATTTAAACTAAACCCACAAACCACTAGTGAATCGGATCAAAAAATGGTGTACCGAATTTGACTGAATCATCTTATTTTATTCCCTTTTGATAACGTATGCCTTCAACTTATACACATTTACCGAAATACCATATGGCATGTTAGTCAGGGAGATGCACATCGTTTATCTATGGATTTTAACAAGGCAAAGGTTCTTGCGGCTTTGTCTCATCTACCCGGGCATAAGGTTGCTAGAAGTAATAGCACCGATCGAGATACTCGATCTTCGCACAGCGGAAGCTTATGCGATTTACGATATTAAACATAACTAATTAATCCTACGAGAAGGTTGAAGATTTAACATCGGAGAGGTAGAGATATTCGACCAAAGGGAGATGCCGTAGTCTTCCGGATTGTGTCTCCTAGCGACGACTGGTGGACGTCGATCCTCGCTGCATAACCTCCTCGAATATGCACAAGAAAAACCCTAGGCTTTTCTTCTCTAAATGACTAGAACAAGAAACTAATTTTCTCTTCTTTGTTTGTGAAAGTGGCGCAATTAATGTTGTAAATTGTGTTAGGAGGAACTCTCTTTATATAGGAAAATAATTAGTCAAGAGAGTTATTCTTTTCACACCCCAAAAACCTATTCCCATACGGAAAAGATATTTGCCAACACCATTACCTATTCCCATAAGGAAAAGATATTTTTGCTACAAAATAAGAGATAATTCCAAAAAAAACAATCTCTTAATTTTCCATTAATTATCCAACAAATAGATAATTAATTAATCACACATGTGACATAATCTAGAAAAATTTCTTCTTCTAAATTAATCCTAAATGTGGCACCATTATGTCATTTATTTTTAATAGAAAATGTCTTTTCTATTTTACATATTATTTACCAAATAAATAATATTGCATATTCATTAAATAGACCAACTATTTTATTTATTCTCGAGGTTCCACAAAACGAGAAAACACTCGCGTGTTAGGAGCCAAGACCATGTACCATGGACCTATAATCAGTAGCTACAATAAATTAAATAAAATATCCATCGTACATAATATTTCTACTTAACTTATTAATTCCATAATTACGCCACCATAAATCCGAAACTGAACTCTATCGATTATATATATAACTTATTCTCAAAACGTCGAGTCGAGTCGATAAGTGTCCATTGATATAATCATTTCATATAAACTAACCCTTCATAGACTATCCGCACTGAAGCAGGATTATTTCCGTAAACCTTCTTCACTACATCTTATCCTTATTTACCATTAACCCACTAGTGATCAATTAGTTCATAACCAATATGAACTCCCGGGATCGATCAGTTTCTAGGATCAACAAATAAGGGGATTGTCTTTCTACTTCCCGCAGGAAGGAATGAATTCCATATCTGTGAGACACACACTTCTCACTCATTCCAGAATAGTGCCAACGTGAAAGTGATTCGGACCGCGCCACTTAGCGATCCTTAATGAACACATCAAACCCTATCCTGAAACAAGTAGAGTCTCAGAATCACTTCAGATTAAGGTTAATCCATATATGATCATCTTGTGATTTAATAAGATTTCTCAATCACGGAATTATATGAGAAACTCAGATTAAATCGGTCCAGTCCTATATGACTCTCATCATATATAAATGCCCCACTTAGACAACCAATGTCGACGGTCCGGATAGGATGGTCACATCATAAAGTGTTCTGGGCGCATTAATGGTGGTTTAATCAATAGACCCCATACTTTGATTAAGTTCAGCACGGACTAATAGTTCAAGTGCATCACCATAAACTTAATCCTCATGTGTGACACACACTAAGTTATATGGCTACATATGATATAACTTGAGGTTTTCAGCAGTGTATTAAATATAAGCACATAGCAAATAATAAGATTAAATAAAATATGTCATTTATTAAATAAAAACAATTACATGAATTGTCTTTCAGGCACTACACCTAACAAAGGTCCTGACGATACGCATGTTACTTTTCTATAGAAATGTTGGGCTACTATAGGCCTCATGGTAATGCCTCTTATTATGTATGTTCTAAACGGGGATGTGGATATTTCTGCCCTCAATGAAACATACATCTCGCTCATTCCGAAGATAAAGTGGCCAACGGTAGTGCAGGATTTCAGGCCTATTAGTCTCGGTAACTCCGTTTACAAACTTATCTCACGGACTGTGGTTAACCGTCTCAAGCCGGTTATCAATTCAGTGATTTCAGGGAATCAGAGCGCTTTTATCTTCGGGAAGCAAACCATTTTGTTTAATATTAGAAATACAAAATATATATTTATTGCCTTGGACTTGTCGTTTGATTTTTCAAATTATATCAAGATTTCATTCGTAGAATTATATCGTCGTTGACAAAAGAAAATAACCTATAGGAAGGTTGGATTTGCGGGTGAGGAATTAGTATCCCGCCTATCTTTAACCTTTCCCGTTCCTACTCCAAAAGAAATTAAGTCTTGAAACAAGAGGATAGTTCACATAAATGAAATCCATTTCACAATTTCCCAATAGAAACAAAACAAGAAAGGAAAAAAGAGGTGAATAAACAGGTTGAAAGCATTCCCTCCAGTCGAAGGTGGGTATTAGTCCTAGGCTTCCTCTAAGCAGACCTGTAAAATAGCGAGCACCAAAATGAAGTCGAAGTGAATGGGCGACTATAGGAGTATAAAAAGTACGAGGCTTACTCAGGGGGTATTGAGTAGGAGCGCAACAGAAGGAAGAACCAAGCCTTATAGTAAGTAGCACCTCCGAGTGGCTATAGCACCTCTCCCTTACGCCTTGTTTGGTTTCGGGCGGGGTTGGGTCCATCTGATTCCAACCCTATATTTTATTCACTTCACTATCTTATTTATCATTATTTTATTAATTCTATTATTTTATTATAAATTCTCTCATCAATCATTCAACATCAAGAAATAAAATAATATTAATCAGTTCACTTTATTCACCCACTACACTATTTAACCATTATTTTTTCAATATAATATTTTATTAAAATTTCTGTCACTAATCATTTCTACATAAATTTCAACATAACATTTCAAATTTATAATCATTATTTCACTATATTTTATTTTACTTTCTCTTTCTTGAATCCATTCAACCCCAATCCAACCTGAAACCAAACAAGGCCGGGTTCTTAGGATTTAATGCTCGCCATCATGAATAATGCCATTGTCATTTTAGGGTATTTTCATTCTCTCAATGTGGGCCTTTTGGGGAGAGAGCATCATGCGGAGTTGAAGTTAGATATGGCTAAAGCTTTTGATAGGGTTGCGTGAGATTATCTTTTTGCGGTTATGAGTGCGATGAACTTCCCTGCCAGGTTTGTGGCTTGGATTTGGCGTATGGTTACTTTTGCATCGTTTAGGGTGTTGGTGAATAGGCGGCCTACCCGACGGATATTGCCTACTCATGGTTACAGTAGGGTGATCCGTTGACGTCATTTCTTTTCATCCTCTGTGTTGATGACCTCTCTGTTCTTATTCATAAGACAGCTGCATACGGGGATTTGTAGGGGATCTACTTTGGCTGACATTGAGAGGTATTAGTTTCTCATTTGTTTTTTGCCAAACGCGTCTGAGGGCGGGGATGAGGTAGTTCGGGGCATCTTAGTTTGTTATGAGGTGCTGTCTGGGCAGTGTATCAATACGCATAAATCGAGTTTATTCTTTAGTAGACTGGTGGCGGATACCGACAAAAAAGATGTTATCCGGGTTTTGGGTGTGCCGCTTTCCATAGGCCCTGGGAAGTATACTGGGCCTTATTTCATGATGGGGCAGTCCAAGCGGCAGGTGTTCCGAATATTGAGGAACGTGTGTGGAAGAAACTAACAGGGTGGAAAGATAAATTGTTTTCATAGGCGGCTAGATAGGTCCTTTTTAAGAGTGTGTTGCAGGCGATTCCTACGTATGTGATGCAGTGATTTCTCATTCCTCAGGCCTGACGTCACCAAAACCAGACCTTAGAAACGGCATCAAGAAAGGGACAGACCGATTCTAGGTTAGACGGATCCTAACCGGCAGTGTACCGGGTCAAATTGTAGTGATAAAGTGGTGAGTCAGGTGTCGAATCCTCAGGGAAAAAGTGGTAATTCTTTTAAGTGTGGTTAAACACCAAAGAGCTGCTATTAACTCGATCTAAACCGCAATTTTATAACACAGATTACTATTACTCTAACTAACATAAAATAAATGCGTAATTTAAAAGTTATTCTAATATAATATATATAGATATATAAATATATATAGATGTACATAAATAATATATATATATATATATATATATATATATATATATATATATATATATATATATATATATATATAAATATATATATACCAATATATAGTTTATAGACTAGACTAGCCAAAGTATATGTAATCAATTTATTCGATCTTTTCAATTAATAGAATGTGTTCGATCTTCCTTTTTATTAGGTCCAATTGAGTAAATGAAACGGTGTACTCCTATTGTCAACAATTCCTCCTCACACGATGATTGCGGTCAAGTTAAATTACTAACTCGATGCCTAAATAACCACTAGCAAGTGAACTAGGTTCAATCGCAGTATAGCTAGATAGAGTCGAGGTCGATCCCACAGAGAATCAATTTGTGGATCCTAACTTAAATAGTCAACCAGTTATTTCGTTTGACAAATACGGTCTATGACCAACATAAAGTACGAGAAAAGAAAGACACACTCAAACATATAAATAACACATAAACGAATAACGTAATCAACTGCCCAATTATAACCGTGATCCTCCGGATCTAGACAATTTATATAACAAACAAGACTTATCAACTATTAATCCGTCCATATTCATTTATAGTGGCTACGGGAGTCATCCTCTTTACTTGACTTAGCACCGGTTAGGTCACTAGATCAACGTGATGTTGTTACGTGACTTCGCCTTTTGGTGCCTCCATCTCATATAACTCACACGCTTATGACTCTAAGGATGCCGATATTAACCGTACACCTCGCCCAGGCAACATTCCTTTGGTTAGGCGTACTTCTGAGACGATCACTCAAACTCTCGTCCAACTAACAATTACCGAATTATAGTCTCATGCTAGTTTACGATCTACATATAAGAAGGTGCGGCGCAATTCCTAATATAACCCTACCTAGATAACAGCTGAAAGTCCGAAGATCAATTCATGAGCCTACCTAAGAGTTTTATACCGGTATTTCCTTTTTACACGTTTTAATTAAATCAAGTGAGTGACGTAGCCATAGCCATACCTACTGAGATAACAGATTCAATTAAGCTAACCTAATCATAAAGACGTGACTGATTAACGGATGAAAACAGGCTTGACAACTCTCGGTCGACCGAATAGGTGCTCTCGGTCGACCGAGTGACACCTCTCGGTCACCCGAGAGTCTGACTCCCCAGATTTACATCCCCGAACATATTTCTCAGCGTTTCATATACGAATCGGATTATATAGCGAATCATCAGGACATCATATAGACTAATCTAAATACACGTAAATTAAACACACAGATTCATCCGTAGATGTTAGGTAGAGGACGTAGGGTTTGGGATCCTTATAGACAAGGTATCACCATTGCCCTAACGTCATATCCTAGATCTACATCATCTAGATATGAATACCTACTCAGACAATCAAAGCATAATTGGGAAATTGATTACTTAAAAGAAAACAAGAAGATAAACTAGGGCTTACATGTTTGCAACCCTAGCAACCTCCGCAAGCCTAAAGAATCCTTATTAGCTTATTTGTAAATATGAAATAGTATTGGTGAATGCATAATAAAAAATACAAAGGGCTTGTGTTTATATAGAGCCTCAGCCGTCATAGAAAACCGACTTAAAATACCGACACTCTGAACCCTAGCCGACTCAAATAATGTGCCGAACTTCTTCTGGACTGTAGGCCCACTCGGTCGACCGAATGCACAGGCTCGGTCGACCGAGCCTTACATGCTCCTGGGCTCTTTCCTCTTTTCTGTCTTGGGCCTCCTGAACTTGTCTGTGATCCATCAAAGCTTTTCCGAAGTCCATCCTTGTGCTCCCAAATGAGTTACTACAAATATCACATGAAATCTGATCTGTAATATCAAATAATATAATAAAACATCATAATACATAATAATGAATCGTAACTCTCGGCATATGCAAATTAGGCGTATTACGACTTATTATTACTCTATTATAGCTCCTTTAAACTAGAATCGGGGATAAAGGTCATAGAATAACGGGCACAAAATGACCGTTATCAACTACCCCACTTAGCCTTTGATCGTCCCGATCAAAATATCAACAAGTTATTTCCCATGAACTACTTTCCAGTGGTCACCGTATACTGACACAAGAAACTCGAATCAACTCATATCATCTATGCTCATCAGATATCCATTATCCACTATTCATCATGAATCGATGTGTTGTGTGCATGTGCATTGAGTTTTAAACATTCGTAGCAAGATTAGAGCTTATGCAAACTTCGTAGTCTGAACCTACCAACTTCAGTATTCCCACTTTTTTAAGCCTTTTAATTTTTCAAGCACCGGAATAATAAGCAAGAGCGTATCTATAGGGTTTTTGGACTTGGAGACCGAGTACTACTCAAAGCCTCTTAAAGAGTTGAATATTTTTTCATATCTTCATATTTTTCAGATACTATCAATCTCAAGAAGGAAAACTTTGTAGAATTTCCCTCTATCTTAGATCAAATATTAGCATCGAATATTACCACAAGCGCGAGGCTACTTTGGTAATTTACTACAAGCCCAGTGTTTTAACATTGTCAAACACAGGTACGTCTCAAGCTTATTACTCAGCTTTTGTGGCTAGAATCTTTAGGAACACATCAGACGATAAATTTGACACTAGGTAAGCATAATCAATCATCTATGCAATGTACACATTATAATTTTACCTTTTATAACAAGCGTAGTACATCTCGATTCAATTATTGAATAAGTGAATAATAAACAACTATTTGCAACGGACAATATGAATATCATTAAGTTTACTAATCAAGAAATCGCAGAAGTATAAGGTGAT
Source organism: Gentiana macrophylla (assembly GCA_026214975.1). Classification (NCBI taxonomy): domain Eukaryota; kingdom Viridiplantae; phylum Streptophyta; class Magnoliopsida; order Gentianales; family Gentianaceae; genus Gentiana; species Gentiana macrophylla. The sequence goes on from CM047817.1 coordinate 43,853,691, forward strand.
CACGTACTCATGAAATATGGTTTACTTCTTATTAGATATAATTATCAGGACTTCACAAAAGTAAATGTGATTCTAAGTTTAAAAGTTTTAATAATAATTTTTTTTTTTTTTTTTTTTTTTGGTTTTATTGATTATTTGATATATGGAATTACTCATTTGAGCTAAGTGACTTGTACCCCCCACTTAAACCATGCATTGTCCCCAATGTATAAAAACCGAAATAACATGCTCAGAAAAAGGAACTTAGCTCTGGATAAGCGTGGAAGTTTGAACAAGTCGTAGGACTTCGGCGTAGTTCAACAGGCACAGGCATTGGCTCCATAGCAGGGCAGAAAAATAATCACTGCAACACATATCTTAAACAAAGCTCGCAACTCGTTACAGGATTAGTCCAAACTGTAATAATCAGAAAAATGGGACCGTAAAATGTATAACAATTTCCTTAAACATTTTTAAGTCCATTAATTAATGATTACTTTTCAATACATTTCAACAAGTCCAAAACATTACATAAGTTCGAATTTAGGAAACAGAGAAACTTGCTCTATATAACACACGACATACTAGTTGAAATGAATCAAAATAAAAACTCGTTAACTATAGGAAATGCCAATACTCAAATTAAAATACTTAATCCCATCCTGGATTGAATGGTGCTAGTTGCAAATTGTTCGGGTCGGCTTCGTCAGCATCATCCTCGGGTTCCCCTTCTTGATCGTGGCCGTGAACGACAGGCGGTGGGACAGAACTCAAAGATAGGATAGGCATTGGTTCCACATAGGAATCGCCGCCTAACACCGGGCACTCAGCTCCCTCGCAGAATGTAGTGATTAGTGAACCAAAAGGCAAGGTATGCCGAGGCTTGAGAGCATCGTCTGTCATCTCCTTGCGTATCAATGCCCCCACATTCACAGGCCATCCCATGTACAACCAATAGATCAAAGTGGCATGAGTGTAGTAAACCGTAGATACATGCTTAGCCGGGAAGATATTAGAACGGATAAGCCGATTAAGGCACTTATCCTCCCATCTCCTAAAGTCTCTGTTTCGCAAAATGCGGGCAACCTCCCTATAGTCCATTCTATTCCTAGATAGGCTCCAACTTCCTCCAACCAAGCATCGGACCCATCAAACGCCGCCATATACTCGCCCGTCCTCCGAGATATCCAACCCAAAATATTCATTAATCGTGCCGGAGAAATGATAATTGGTCGCCCACGAATAATAACGACATTGGTGTCGGGTGTATACGCAAATAAGCATAAAATTCTCTTACCCAATTGACGTTGACCCGGCCGAAGTGCGGCGACATCACGCCATTGATAACTTTCCACCAACTCCAAAAGCTCATCCCCACAATTGTCCAAATCTAGACCCGAGCTCGATGTACGGGGCATTAACGAAATGATTAGTAAGCGAAGAATATACCTCCCGACTCGCGAATTGTGGGACCCGTTGATCATTGGAATATCGCCCACGACCACAAACCGAGCGGCTCTGCGTCTTCTCGGTGGCATCCTGGCAGATAAACAGCGCAGCAGCAGACGAAAGGGCCGGCCCGACTCTCGGTCGACCGAGAGCAATCACTCGGTTGACCGAGTGTGGAGAACCGCCAGAAACAGCCTCTGGTCCTCTACCCTTACCGTGACTGAATCTATTGATCAGAAAAAATTCCGATAGGCTTTTCAAGGTGAGTGAAAATGGTGAAATAGATGAAGATTTTCAGAACATTTCCATTTGATTTCTACAGGGGTTTGAGAAAACAAGGTGGATGGAGAATTTGGGATGAAGGAATTGGGGAATAGGAATGAGGAGAATGAAAGAGAGGATGTTGGGTTAAATAGAAAAATGGAGGTTGAAGAAATGGAATGTGATTGGTGTAGAAAAGTTGTTGGGGATTGAGGAGGTGGAAAGGTGGAATTTGAAAATTTGAATTGGGATAATAAAGAAGTTGGGAAGAGAAAAAGGTGAATGGTTGGGAAGAGGGAAAGGTGAATGGGGATGTGTAGAAATTAATGGTGTTGACCATTTTAATAAATTTGACACATACCGTAAAATAACTACAATATATAACAGTGCCAAAATGTATTATTTCACTCTTACCGCAAAGAATTTTCTAACCAATAGGTCGTCTCAAGCATAAAAGCCACCTCATTTTTATCATAAATAAATCAAACAATCTGGTCTAAGCATTTGTAAGATACCGCATTATCATTTCCTTAATCAACAATTTTTTACAAAGATTCAATTTCAGCGCTTCACTTCACATGAAAACGATTCGAATAAAAAAAATTTATTTTGCACATCCTTAACTCAACAGTCGTCGGAACATGGCAAAATAGAAAAAAAACTTCTCATCGTTTCATGCTACTTTTATTTAGAAAAAGAAAAATAAAAATAGAGATAAAAATAATGAAGGATAGAATTAGTTCTACAGTTTAAGTCGGTAGCTCGACTTCCCAAAATATCACTCTTTAAGAATTGTTCTTGACTTGCCAGGTCTTCACCCGACTAACCTTCACCGAAAACGTCTTGCCATTCCTTTGCACGAGTGCCTTTCCGTGGGATGTACGTCGGATTTAAAAGACAATCTAATTGTCCATCTAAACAGGCACCGACTTGCGGGATCGTTTCAGATTTCGATGAGCTTTCTTGATTTCGAACTCTACGAGTTCGCCGCTTAACTCTCCTCCTCCTATCCTTAGGTTTCGAAAACGAGGCTTCAGCATCATCCTTATTAACTACAGGTGCAGGCTGAACAGCTCTATCTCGGCTTAGGATTGTAAGGACCTCTTTCTCATCTCGATCGTCAACATTGTCATCATCACACTCCTCGAACTTGGAATCACATCCGGTTTAGAACCAACGACTTCTATAATGTTTAAACTTACCGAATAGGGAACTCGGGGTTCTTTATCCCAAAAGTCTCGTAACCTTTAGCATCAAACAATGTGATCTCATGCCTAGTCATACGAATAAGAGCTCTCAGAGGTATTAATAAAGGGCCTACCCAAGATAATTGGGCTAAACGGATGCTCCTCTATGTCCATTACGACCAAATCTATCTTAAACCGAAGTTGTCCGATACCAATGATCATGTTATTCATCTGTCGGACATGATGGTTCTAGTACTATCCATGAATCTCACTTTTAGCGGGGTGTTTGTGGGAGTCGAATCATATTCCTATCGCAAAGGCTTTTAGGGAAAATGTTTAAGCTCGATCCGAGTCAATTAAAGCCAATCCCAAGTGTGCTTGTTCTAGGGTAACATCTACAAGGAATGCCCCAGGGTCATCTAACTTTGGCATTAACCGAGATTCATCTTCAACATATTTTGCCTCCTTAGCACAGTGACTATAGGTCGTTCCATATCTACGCTACTCTCGAGAACTGGACTCTATCTCCGACATGTAATCCATATAATCAATATACAATCTGAATCGAGTCCGAATCCGAAGAAATCACCGGGATTTAAAGCACACATACCTCTTTTTACATACGCTTCACTTGCTTCCCTTGACTTCACGGCTTCGAATTCGTTCTTTCATTTTTGCTATTCTCTCCTTCGACTTTTGCGTTATCGGCTTCATTGGTGTTGTCTTGGTTCAGTAAAGCGTTAACATCCTCTTCCTTAACCTTGGAAAATTGTTTTGATGACATATTGTTTATCACGAACAATCTTACGAGTGATTTAGTTCGATTATCTCGCAACATGAGAAAAACAACAAACGGTCAATAAACTAACGATCGAAGACGATTGCTCATATCGCCGCTAGGCTTACAACCTACTAACGGAAAAACGTAAACGAAGGAAAACAATGCCGTCGATAATACGAACAATGAAAGGGCTCGGTCGATCGAAAGAAAGCATTGTTCGATCGATCGAACATACGTAATATATATATAAATATATTTTTTTTTATTTATTTTACTCACTTGTAAAAGAAAACAGAAACAAAAAACGAAATAAGCAAGTAGATCATTTAAGCAGTTGGACCATTGATTCCCCGGCAACGGCGCCAAAAACTTGATTGCGGTCAAGTTAAATTACTAACTCGATGCCTAAATAACCACTAGCAAGTGAACTAGGTTCAATCGCAAGATAGCTAGATAGAGTCGAGGTCGATCCCACAGAGAATCAATTTGTGGATCCTAACTTAAATAGTCAACCAGTTATTTCGTTTGACAAATACGGTCTATGACCAACATAAAGTACGAGAAAAGAAAGACACACTCAAACATATAAATAACACATAAACGAATAACGTAATCAACTGCCCAATTATAACCGTGATCCTCTGGATCTAGACAATTTATATAACAAAGAAGACTTATCAACTATTAATCCGTCCATATTCATTTATAGTGGCTACGGGAGTCATCCTCTTTACTTGACTTAGCACCGGTTAGGTCACTAGATCACTCGTGATGTTGTTACGTGACTTCGCTTTTGGTGCCTCCATCTCATATAACTCACACGCTTATGACTCTAAGGATGCCGATATTAACTGCACACCTCGCCCGTGCAACATTCCTTTGGTTAGGCGTATTTCTGCAGACGATCACTCAAACTCTCGCCCAACTAACAATTACCGAATTATAGTCTCATGCTAGTTTACGATCTACGTATAAGAAGGTGCGCGCGCAATTCCTAATATAACCCTACCTGATATAATTTGAAAGTCCGAAGATCAATTCATGAGCCTACCTAAGAGTTTTATACCGGTATTTCCTTTTTACGTTTTAATTAAATCAAGTGAGTGACGTAGCCATAGCCATACCTACCGAGATAACAGATTCAATTAAGCTAACCTAATCATAAAGACGTGATCGATTAACGGATGAAAACAAAGCTTGACAACTCTCGGTCGACCGAATAGGTGCTCTCGGTCGATCGAGTGACACCTCTCGGTCACCCGAAGTCGACTCTGCATTTACATCCCGAACATATTTCTCGGCGTTTCATATACGAATCGGATTATATAGCGAATCATCAGGACATCATATAGACTAATCTAAATACACGTAAATTAAACACACAGATTCATCCGTAGATGTTAGGTAGAGGACGTAGGGTTTGGGATCCTTATAGACAAGGTATCACCATTGCCCTAACGTCATATCCTAGATCTACATCATCTAGATATGAATACCTACTCGCACAATCAAAGCATAATTGGGAAATTGATTACTTAAAAGAAAACAAGAAGATAAACTAGGGCTTACATGTTTGCAACCCTAGCAACCTCCGCAAAGCCTAAAGAATCCTTATTAGCTTATTTGTAAATATGAAATAGTATTGGTGAATGCATAATAAAAATACAAAGGGCTTGTGTTTATATAGAGCCTCACCGTCATAGAAAACCGACTTAAAATACCGACACTCTGAACCTAGCCGACTCAAATAATGTGCCGAACTTCTTCTCGGATCAGAGGCCCACTCGGTCGATCGAATGCACAGGCTCGGTCGACCGAGCCTTACATGCTCCCTGGGCTCTTTCCTCTTTCTCTGTCTTGGGCCTCCGAACTTGTATCGTGATCCATCAAAGCTTTTCCAAGTCCATCCTTGTGCTCCCAAATGAGTTACTACAAATATCACATGAAATACTGATTGTAATATCAAATAATATAATAAAACATCATAATACATAATAATGAATCGTAACTCTCGGCATATGCAAATTAGGCGTATTACGACTTATTATTACTCTATTATAGCTCCTTTAAACTAGAATCGGGGATAAAGGTCATAGAATAACGGGCACAAAATGACCGTTATCACACGAGCGTATGAAATTGTCATATGTCAAATTGTCATAAGTCCAATGTCCACAACTGCCCCATGCTAAACTTAGTTAGTCAAAACAGGTACCGAGTATAAATCTACCCCGGATAAAAGAGGTGATTCCATTTGTCAGATGGCCGATGTTATTCAAGCTCCGGTTGTCAAGCGGATCGATTTAATACAAACGGTGTAGTTTCAATTAAACTGTGATTTTAACATTATTAAGATCTTGAGTACAAAATTAATAAGATTTGTTTTACTAGGAGAAATCTGGCCCCGGGTAGGAAATAGGATTCCGTTAATCGACGGCCATTTTTACCCCTCGGTTTTTCTATTTTTACTCATATCGACTTTCTCCGGTCGGGTTCATCGTCAAAGTTATATGTGGTATTCATCATGGTTGATTACATCATTCGAATATGTTATCATTTACGTAGCGAAATAGAAAAAGATTCATTTTAACTCAATTTTAATCATTTTTATTTTAACATCATTCTTTAACGAAAAGATCGAAATAATACGATTACATAACTTTGGCTAGTTATTAGATTTAGCCTAATAACATTATAAAAACTAAAAGAAGAAAATAACAAACATAAACATAAATACTTTCGAAAAGTTACCCGATTACAGATGCTGATTCAGAAGTTGTATTCTTCCGGACATAACAACTACTCTAGCAACACCGGACTTCTGATAATTTACCAAGCATTATCACGATACTACTACTACTAATTTATTCATGGCTTAAAGCCTATTTACAAACTAAAGAAAAGAGGGGATAGAGAATATATATAGAATATTGTGTATATATATTGGTACCCCCAATGCAAATGCTGAGGCTCCCATATATATAGGCAAACTCCCTTCCCGGACCGGTCCTGAAAATTGGCCGGATCGGTCCGGTGTAATGATGACAATCATTACAGTTAGTTATAAGCATGTGACCCCATGTTACCCTTAATCATTACAATCTTTGTGTAATTATATATATAATTATATATAATTACATAGCTAACTTCTAAAAATCGTAACTTGAATTCTTGATATCGAATGACATAATCAAACTTCCGTTGAAAAGCTCGTTGAATTCTCTACAACTTTCATCAAGGCCACTTCTTCGTAAAACGTATTCTCGATGAGCCATTTGTATTAAGTGTCCTTTCGAGATTTTTCAATAGTCTTAATCAATTAGCCACTTGACCACCATTTGAGTTGTAGACCTCTAATCTTCATAATTCAAAGTGCTTTAGAAATCTTATATGAAGATCTTCAACTTTCGTGAAGAACATTTTCCCGAAAATGTCTTTTAACGAGCCATTCCCAATACGTGTCGTTTTGGATTTTATTAAAAACAACTAACCACTTGACCATTGGGTGACGCTTTATAACTTCCTCCCAACGACTTGAATTGACTTCAAAAAGTGTCTCTACTTGGGATTTCAGTTCATCTTAGGGTTACGCAATGAAATAAACACAAAATACCCGTGTAAAATAGACACAATACTCCGGTTACTAAAACCGTACAAAAACTACAACTTTTACTATAAATACTAACTTTTACTACTAACTATACTAAACTATAAAGATTAATATTTTATACTAATTATATCATAATTTCATATATTTTACATAGAATTTGTTCATAAAACATAATAATATTACGTATAATTAATCATATAAAATAATACATCAAATTACTCCCACTTAGCTTTTGATCGTCCTCTCGAGCAAAAATTAGCGATAATATATAATAATGAGATAATATAATTGATCAAATTAAAATTTCAAAAGTAATATATATCGTCAATATTACAAACATATAAGTTATAACTTTTATAGAAATTTAATAAGATATAAAGTTTATATAACTTAAATAAATTAAGTATCAAATGTTAATCAGATGGAAACATGCATGCAATAATTCATAAATATAAATAAAATATTAGAATTACTTTCTATCTCGATTATTACGAATTTCTGGAATCATTAACTAAGTCAGATAGAAGACACAATGGCTTATAATATATTAGGATAGGACATTGGTTAATCGAAAAGATAGAAAAGAAAATCAAAAAGAAAAAGAGGCAAGTCGTACGTACCTACGTCTTCACATTCTTGATCAAAGACAATTTCGATTAGTAACATCCTTTTATTCCAACTATTTTTTAGATTTTCTCTCTTCTTTTTCTTTTTTTTTTTTATTTTTTTTTTAATATTAAGAAATAAAGCGTGAGTGTGTGTAGAAAAAAATCAAATTTTACAAGCATTGCTTCATCAAGATTGATCGGAGTACTACTCTTTCGATCTAAAATTACGAGTCCGGTTTCCTTAAACCCGTAATCATTCTTGAGATCTAATGATTCGACTTATGCCTTCATTCTCAGCAATAGGACATTTCGAGATAATACCCTAGCTGGACTACTATCATCAGGCATTAATATTATTTATATATATGGTCGATCAAAGATAGGGAAGATACCTGATATTTGATTAATTCTGTGTAAAAAATGGTGCTTTGTTCCTAATATAAATTTTTCATAGATACTAACATGTCCGAACTCATTGCCAAAATCACTATCTTGTAAGCGTCATGAGGTGAGAACATCTATATTAGAACCTATCTACCCATTCCAATCTCAAAGATATACCATTTTTCTCAACTCTTAACTCTTTTGTCATCATCTCCTCTCATAAGTACGTACAAACTCGAAGGATTTCAAAGAAATGTAGACCAAAACAAGCTAAGTGTCGGAAATTTAATCAAAATGGCTAAATTCGAGTGAGGTCTTGATCACTCTTTAAAAAAGCGAGGTAGGTCAAAATTGGAAATTTTATTCGGGTAAGCTTATTTGGTTATAGTTATATTTTTGTGGTGTCCAAAATCATCATTCCTAATTTTGATTCCAAATTCATAATTTATCTTGAAAAGAAAATTATCTAAAAATTTATTTATAAATATAAAATTACTTGAATAATTCCATAAAAGAAATATTTGACAAAAATTATTTAGTTATACATGCTCAAAATCTTAAAAATCTTATAAAAGATATAAAACATATTCATAATATATCTAATATATTTTACTAAATCAAAATTAATCTTCTCAAATTATATCATTTTTATTCATATATTAACTTAAGTCATTAAGAAAAACTAATCAAAACTAAGCAAATAAGTAATTAAAGTATTAATTTATATGAAAAAGGTTATATTTTAATTTTTTTTTTTCCGAAAATTTTAATGAAATTTTCAAACCTAACTCTACTCCCCACTTAGTGGCTTGGCATCGTCCCGATGTTCAATGAGTATGAAAAAGTAGGTTCGAAAATTAAATTAAAATTATAGATGATCGTTATAAATATCGATAACACGCGTGATATTAAAAACAAACAAACATATATATTAAACAAAAAGAAACTATTACACACTAAAAGATTCAAAATAAAACAAACTTACTAACTAACTTACTAACCTTAATCAACTTACTAACTTATTAAAGCAAACCAACCTTAAACAAACTTAAATAAAACCAACAACAACTATCTCAAATAGTTGATGAACAACCCGGATTCTCCATGGTAGCAATCCTCTCACGATAATCACGAGACGGATATATCTCGTCGGAAGCAATTTCGTGGACTTCATTCAAATGAATACATAACCTTGAAATTAACCAAGCAAAAGGCATCGGCCTTCCATTATTATACCGTTCCTTCGCAAAGCTTATGCCGCCCTAAAAATCAAAATCCCCACCCACGATGAGCTCCGCTTATCAACGCAAACAACAAAAGTATCTCACTATCACTAACCCACGCAAAGTCACTAGTCGAATAGACTCGTGAGTTAATGAAGTGTTTCCATGCTCTCAGATGAGCAGGTAGAGCTGAAGTGGTAGAGTCGTAATTTTGATCAAACTCTGGAAACAAATATGGAAAAGCTTCCGTGACATAGTTGACAACGTTAAAGGAGTTCCCTAATGCCCATTGATATTCAAAATGAAGATTCTGGATTTGATTGAAAATCGGTATTTCGTAAATATGATTGATAATATGAGGTGAAAAGTGAATAAGTGTACCACGAACGGATACAAGTTGTGACGGATCGACAAGATCGATAAAGAGAGAGAGCGGAATAAAATTCCCTAACGATAGAAACATTAATCCTACCTCTTGGATTCCTTACAAATTTTCTCCAACCTCTACTCTGAATTAAATCCTTCCCTGACTGATCAATTTTTTCATAGTTGATACCCTTCTCAACCAAAATTGGAGAATTTGCAAACCTCGCATTCACCAATAAATTAACATTTGAAGCGCTAGACTCCGGGACAAATACATCTAATGCCTCCGGATCGTATGAATTGACTGACGGTGATGACCGGTTTGACATTTTAAACGAATTAAAATAACAGAGAGTGAAAGGTGAAAGTAGTAAGTGAATTTGCAAATTTTTACTTTCAACTCTCCTCCCTTAAATGGTCAACAATTAGAGTACACGTGCATGCATACTAACACTTTCAGTATGACTAAGCAAAGTTAACTCCCGGATCGGTCCTGAAAACTGGCCGGACCGGTCCGGCTTCAAAATAGTTTCACCGTATAAAGGTTGTAAAATTCAAGTTTGCTTGTTTATCTAAAAATAGACTCAAGTCTATTAAAAGCTATATAGATTAATAAAACTTATCTAAATGATACGGATAAACGATACACGAATTATATTTTAAAAACGACATACGAAAATATATTTTTTTTTAGATTTTTGATGAAATATTTAAATACTATTAAAAATGATTAAATTTACTACGAAATAAAACGATTATGAAAACAAAAAACTATTAAATTAGCAAACTTAGCATCTAAGAAAGTTAAAATGCGGAGAATAAAATAAACAGACATCAAATGTTTAAAACTAACAAAGTTGCTCGAAATCAAACAATGTCAACATCATCATCCTCAGCTGGATAAACTGGATCATTCAAACTTGGAACCGATGACGAATCGGTCGTGGAAACGTAGTCGTGGTCCGAATCGAATCGCCGAGACCTATCGAACTCATACTTGACGTCATCCTTGCAAAATCCGAAAATCCTCCCACCTAGATGTAATAAAGACCACGAGAAACAGTATAAAAGACACCACGACCACTAGATCGGCTTCCAAAAGGATTTGGCATATGATGAAAGCTCGAGATGGTGGGATAGGTGCTATCCAATCTGGTAAAGTATATGGGTCAGATTGACAGGGTGGATAGGCAGTTTTATCGAAAGAAGGATTAAGATGCATCTGCTCATGTCTCAACATCCCTCTACGTAAATCATCACTCCACTGCCTACTCTGCTCAGCAAACAAAGCCATATTAGCCTGTCCTCGGGCTACATCTGACACTAAAGATTGAAACATATCGTATGTAATGGTGTTTGGGAGAGAAGTCTGCTGCTGATCAGAAAAAGATGAAAATGCTGAAACTGATGGAACTGGTGGAGGTTCACTACGTCTAACTATCGAGTCTATCGAACCCTCTGGAGACCTCCTCAGACTAGGGCCTATCAGGGACTCATCTGCCATAGTTAATTTGTCGTTAGATAGGAAAGGAACTCCTGATCTACAACATAAATCAAATAAAGCCAGGAAAGTACATGTGACTCCTCGCCTTGGCGGTAGAATAATAAACTCGAAAACCCTTCTATACATGATCTTCCCCACATCCACCTTAATATCATGAATCATTGCCCAAGTAATGCATAAATCTTCTTTACCAAAGGCGGTGTGTTTGGTAGTGGGATAGAGAGTGTGGCTCAAAAATCTTTTGATTGCCCTCGGATCTCTAAAACACTTCCCATAATTAAATCATTGTCCACCCACTGCTTTGTAGCATCAAACTCCCTCTCGAGCTTCAGAGGCAATCGCTCATACATAGCAGGATCATCTAATCTATAAACATCTCTCGTAATCCTCTTCATCCGGAAAAACTTCTACCCCTAAAACAACATTGATAAGTTCCGGACTAAAAGACACATTTCTAGACCTAAGGGGATAGACTCATCATACTATCCTCGGTGGGTGTCAAAGTAGACAGAATCGCATAAAACTCGCCACTAAGGTAGTATTGATCTCTCCTGCCCTCCGAAATGCAAAATCCAACCATTGGCGCCTCGCAAAAATACGCCTAACTTCCTCTCCTAAGTCATCAAAATCTAAGCCTCTTTCCAACACAACTCCACATTTACTATAGATATTCTTATAAGCATTCTTAGCTTGAGGTGAAGTCAGAAGAACAAAACTAATGACTCTTCTTCCGGTGTTAAATCTTTAAGACCTCACGACTGGTACTTCTATTGGAATATTAGGCTTTCGTTTCTTAGAGATTTTGCGACTAGATGAGGCCATTCTACGAATTTTGGAATAACAAAAGAACAACAACAAAAAAAAAAAACACAAATAAAATGTCACAACACACTTAAAAATCCAAACAGTTGAAAATAAATCTAAAAATTACAAAAATCGTGAAATTGATAACTAGAGTAAACAAATTATACCTTATAATGAACAAAACGGTGAAAAGTGGCCGGAAAAGTCGTAGAAGCCACCGGGATGAAATGGAGCTTGTGTTCGATCTTTTTCGAATTTTTCACTTGTGTTGAAGAGAGGAGAGTAAAATAGGAAGAATATATGTAATGGTATAGTGTAATTTGTTAACTTGAAGAGAAAAAGAAATTTTTTTTTTGGGGTGGAGGTGATGAGTGCAAGTTTGTTTGAAGAAAAGAGAAAAATGAAGAAGAAAGAAACATCCCGTCTTTTAGGTCAATTCGATCCCGGACGGTCCTGGATAAGGGCCGGATCGGTCCGTGTGAGATTTTTATGATTTTTTCGAAATTTTTTATTTTTTTGGATTTTTGATATAAAACTTATAAAACTCAATAAAAACTTAATAAAACTAGAAAATAAAATTTATAAAATTTATAACAATTTCTCAAAATTTATAAAATCTTTATAAAACTTATTTAAAAGTTTATAAAAATTCAATAAATTTCTATTAATTCTTATAAAATATCTAAAAACTTAAAAAAACTTTTTATAAAACTTTTATAAAACTCCTTAATTTTATAAAGATCCAATTTTATAAAATTTTCAAAGTTATGCAAAAATTTTATAAAACTAAAAACAATAAAAGACTTGAACTTACGGGGTTTCTAATTCTTCAATTTTTACAAACTCCAGATTTCTAACATACCGTTCAAGCAAACTAAATCCTAGAAACGTAGCGTTTGAATTAAGTCTTGGAATTCCATCGGGATTTTCGGTTAACCACCTAATCGTTCCCTTCTTAATTACATTCAAACACTCATTCTGAGATTGAGTTATATTTTTCCCACATTGCCCACTGTGTTCAATCTTTCCACAGATTCTGCATTTCCTTAGAAACTTAGCCCTTCTCTTTATCGAGCTTCTCGACGTACCATTACAAACTTCTTTCAATTTTTTCTCTCTCAACAATTGCTTGTTCTTTCCAAAAACTAAAGCTTCTATAGTAAAGGCAATATCCCTATCAAAACCTAAATTTAAAAGTAAAACAAAAATTCCTAATCTATCTAAAAAAGACATCCAGTTCTTTTACGTCTATCCGGTAAAAGACGAAACTAGTTTAGACATATAAAAGTAAAGATAAAACCTGGTAATGTGATACTTTCAGCTTTTCAGAGCACTTCTTTTTAGTCTTTTGGAGGGTCGATTAGCAACATCACTTCATTTATGAGAGAGACTTCTTCACCTTCCAGAAATAGTTTCACCCTGTGACCATTGGCTATAAAAGTTGTATTCCCACTGATTAGTTCAACACTCGCATTTATAAACTCGTGTTACTTTAAATGGTCCTGTCCATCTTGATTTAAGCTTTCCTGGAAACAACTTTAAACGTGAATTGTACAATAACACTCGATCACCTACATGGAACTCACGACTATAGATTCTCTTATCATGGAAGGATTTCGTGCGTTCCTTGTAGATTCGAGCATTTTCATAAGAATCAAGGCGAAATTCTTCTAATTCTGTTAACTGAAGTAATCTATGATCACCGATGACCTTAGGATCGAAATTTAAATCTAATAGCCTGTAAGGCTCGGTGTTCTAACTCTACCTGGGAGATGACAAGATTTACCAAAGACTAATTTGTAGGAGAAACGACCAATTGGAGTTTTAAAAGTCATTCAGATGCCCATAACGCATCGTCTAGTCTAACTGCCCAGTTTTTACGGTTTGAGTCCACTGTCTTCTCTATGATTCTTTTAATCTCTCTATTCGACACCTCTACCTGACCACTGGTTTGCGGATGATAAGGTGTTCCTAACTTATGCGTTACACCATATTTTTCAATTAACTTAGTAAATGGTCGATTGCAAAAGTGTGAACCTCTATCACTAATGATCGCCCTTGGAATGCCATATCTAGTGAATATGTTCTTTTTAAGGAATCGTATGACAACCTTGGTATCATTAGTGGGAAGAGCTTCAGCTTCTACCCATTTCGATACATAATCTACCATTACAAGAATAAATCTTTTTCCAAACGATATATAGGAAAGGTCCCATGAAATATATACCCCAAACATCAAATAACTCACATTCTAAAATAGGTTGCATAGGCATTTCATGTTTTTTAAATATTTCCCATTTTTGACATGATTCACAAGATTTAACATATGTATACGCATCTCTATAAAGTGTAGGCCAATAAAAAACCACATTGCAAAACTTTAAAAGCGCTTTTCCAACCTCCATGATGACCTCCTCGCCTCACGATCATGACAAACGATAAAACACTTAAAATTTCATTATCAGCACACATTTTCCGATTATCCCATCCGAACATTTACGGAAAAGGTCCGGTTCCTCCCAAGAATAAAATTTTAAGTCATAAAAGAACTTTTTTTCATTTGCCAAGTCCAATGAGACGGAATGTAATCACAAAGTTAAGTAGTTAATGATATCTCCAAACCAAGGTGAATTTTCCTTAGAAGGAATTCTTTTCTTTAATAAGCTGCATGGTTGAAGGAGTATCAATTCTAAACAGTTGTTCATCAGGAAATGAGTCTTTAATTTCAATTCCTATTTCTTCATCGGTTTCCATTCTACTTAGATGATCCGCTACTACATTCTCACTTCTTTTTTATCTTTAATCTCAATATCAAATTCTTGAAGTAGGAGAATCCATCTAAGAAGACGTGGTTTCAGATCTTTCTTACTCATTAAATATTTCAATGTCGAATGGTCTGTATAAACTATTACCTTAGAGCCAACAATATACGATCTAAACTTATCTAAGGCAAAAATCACACCAACAGCTTCTTTTCAGTAGTTGCATAGTTCAGCTTGAGTGCATTTAACGTATGAGATGCATAGTAAATAGCTTTGAGAATTCTATTATATCTTTGACCTAAAACAGCTCCTACAACTAAATCGCTTGCATCACACATAATCTCAAAAGGTAAATTCGACCTGGTGCTACCAACATCGTGCAAAGTTGATCAACTTCGCTGTGGTCTTAAATGCTTCCATACATTTACTATCAAAATTAAAAGGTACTTCTTTTTCAAGCAAATGACTTAGAGGTTTTTCTATCTTTGAAAAATCTACAATAAATCTCCTATAAAATCCTCGCATGTCCAAGAAATCCTCTTAGCGTTCTTAGATTAAGCGGTGGAGGCAATTTTTCGATTACCTCGACTTTAGCTTTATCAACTTCGATTCCTACTTGTGAGATTCTATGACCTAGTACAATTCCTTCCGATACCATCAAATGACATTTTTCCCAATTAAGCATTAAATTGGTATCCTCATGCGTTGTAACACTCGTTCTAAGTGTAACAAACACCATTAAAAGAGTCTCCGTAAACACTAAAGTCGCCCATAAAAATTTCTAAGAATTTCTCAACCATATCAGAAAATATAGACATCATACATCTTTGAAACGAGCAGAGCATTACATAAACCAAACGGCATTCTTTTATACGCAAAAGTTCCATAAGGACAAGTGAAAGTAGTCTTTTCCTCTCTCTGCTTTGCAATGAAAATCGTAAATATCCCGAATAACCATCTAAGAAACAATAATACTTATGTCCACTTAAACGCTCCAACATTTGCACTATGAATGGAAGTGGATGATGATCTTTCTTAGTATGATCATTTAGTTTTTTAAAATCAATGCACATTCGATATCCTGTAATTTCCCTTGTTGGAATCCATTCATTCTTATCATTCTCTTTCACTGTGAAACCTCCTTTCTTTGGTACAACTTGAGTTGGACTTACCCATTCACTATCCGATATAGGAAAGATTATTCCCATTTCTAATAGCTTAATAACCTCTTTCTTAACGATTAACTGCAAATTCGGGTTGAGCGGCGTTGCGGTTGAATACAAGGTTTAGCATCTTCTTTTAGAATTATCTTATGAGCACATATTGTTAGGAAATCACTAGTTTAACGCAGCGGAATTTAAAATTTTGATTTCCTTTTCTAGATCGTTCTTCGTTTAATGCAATAAACACGTTAAGTAGTTTGACGGTTATACCTTAGATGATCTACAAGATCGTCGCTTTGACCGCCAACGGAGAGTAGTTCAATGCGCAAGCCGTCCACGCGTCCGGCCTCTATCGCTAATCCACACGAACCCTCGCCGAATCCTCTTGGATTGCTTTATCGGAAAAACTCCGCCGCTAGATCGGACCTTTTCTTCCTCACAAACTCACTATGGAGAGCTCTCTATTTTTACACAAGAATTATGAACTCTTGCAATTGTGTTGTACAAAAAGAGCTTGACACCCACTTCCTTTTATAGAGTAAGTGGCGCCCGTGTGTAGTGTGGAGGAGAAGAAAACCTTTTCCAATAAAATAAGGAAAATCAATTAGATTGATTTATCTCTTTAATTATAATATTTTGTCAATATCATATATCGATTATAATTATCTTATTACCATAAATCTATTTTTCCAAAATCAATTAATATCCTATATTAATATTATGGCAATATTTATTAATTAAAGTGCACAATCCAAGTGTATCTCATACACTCAAAAGTGGCTTCATATCCCAAAAGATTGACTTCCGGAATATTCTTTAATTAATATAATTTATATATAATTAATATCTTGTATTTTATTTATTCATAATAAATAAATACCACCATATTAATTTACCACTATAACCTTTATAGTCTAGAGATAAACTTTCCTTATTTGGTTATCAACTATAACCGCATTTTAATCCGACTCGATGTTCATATGTGTGTGACCCGATAGGCTTCCGAATATGTTGGCCGTAGACACAAAGTGCAATTTACTAAAATGCCCTTCATACCTAACGATCACGGGATAGCGTCTAGCAACACACCGTGACCCCAATTATCGGAAGAGTCAAAAGCAATGACTACTACCTTTCATGTGAAGCGATTTATCGTGTAACTTACAATCCTATCGCTATAATAATATCCATACGATCGTATCTCGAGTGTCAATACATTGACGATCGTATCTTACAATCTGGATATCATGCTCTCTCGAATAACACATTTACTCCCACTTTGCAAAGATTCTCGAGAGCTAGACATTCCTTATAAGAAGGCCATTTCGGATATTCAATCCCAATCATAGGATACGCGATTCCCGGACGACCAATCATGTATACTCCGCGATGCTTCAATATCATACCCAATCACTACCGCATGATCGCCCGTGGTTAGGAGAAATCTCAATAGTGTCAAAGCATGACAATCCACACCGTGATGCCATGAAGACTCGGTCAAAAGGATAATTACACAACCGCCACATAGTGTGACACTTAATGTAAGTGGGTCGGTCCTAACGTCGCATTCTCTAATACACGCCCACGCATACCCAAGTGTCCCTACACTTCGATAGACGAGATCTATCCCTACCTTCTAAAAGATAGAAGACATCCAATACGTGTTAGTCCGATTATATCATCAATGTCCCATTTGATAATATGTAAGACTAGAGACATTTAAGTACCAACCTTGTTATAGTGATTAGAGATCTCATCAACCATAATCACTATCATGGTTTCTCTATCACAGATCGATACTAGGGACGTTACTATATATATACAACAAATAATATGAAGACAAACAATATATAATAACATAAGTGCTTTTATTAATCATAATAAAGTTATTACATGAACTAAATAGACTGTAAATGACCCGACCCGGTCGGATCCGGTCCGACCCGATTGGGTTTAGGACACCTTTCCAACACATATCTCAGGGCTAATACCTCGAATATCGGCAACTGTCCATCCAAAAGCTTTCTTATGCTTTTTCAACATTCTAAGTAATTGATCTTCTTGTTGCTCCGTTAAAGTTGATGAAATAATAACTGGTAAAAGGTTATTAGTTTCAAGAAAAGCATATTTCAGATTTAAAGGTAATGGTTTCAATTCCAGATTCTTAGGCGGATCTTCTATTGATGACTTAAGAACTGGTCCTTCTAGTTCTAACTCCAAATACTTATGCCATGGTGGTTTAAAAGTAAAACTGCCTTCATTTAGAGATAAGATTATCTCTTTCATTTCAATGTCTTCCTCATCTTCTTTATAGATAGACAGAGTTAAGCATTCTTCTAATCTGTCTTCAAAAGTTGGTAATCGATTATCATAGACGTAATGAATATCTTCTATAAAAGAACATGATTCTGGTGATGTATATTGATGGTTCATAGCTTTGAAAATATTGAAAGCAACTTCATCTTCATTGACTCTCAAAATTAATTCTCCTTTCTGAACATCGATTAAAGTTCTCCCTGTAGCTAGAAATGGACGTCCTAAGATAAGTGGCGCTGAAAATCCTTCTTCCATTTCCATAACTACAAAGTCTTTGGAAAATAGAACTTGTCTACCTTAACCAATATGTCCTCAATTATTCCTTTAGGGTACTTAATCGATCTATCTCGCCATTTGAAGAGTCATTTCGAGTCTTAGTAAGCTTTCCTATGCCTAGCTTTCTATAATCCTCATAAGACATGAGATTTATACTAGCTCCTAGATCACATAAGACCTTCTTAAATGTAAATCCTCCAATTTCACATGGAATGGTAAAACTTCCAGATCTTTCGATTTAGGTGGTAACTTATGCCGCAAAATTGCAGAACATTCTTCATTTAGGCATATATTCTCATATTCCTCTAATTTTTCTTATTTGATAGAATATCTTTCAAAAACTTTCCATAGGCGAGCATATTTATCGAGCTTCGATAATGAGGATATTAACATGAATATGATTTAAAAGTATCAAGGAAACGAGCATACTTACGATCGGTCTTAATCTTTTAATTTGATCTTTAGGAGGAAAAGGTAAAGATTCTAAATCTATAACCTTTGGTTCCGAAGTCATTCTCTCTTTTCCTTTATCCTTAAACTTTTGAGTATTACTTGATCGCCATGTTTCAGGTTCTTGAATTTTTTCTTTTAATTTGTTCCTTGAATCAATCTCTACTTTAGACTCCTTCAGTTTTTCCTGTTTTTCATCCTTGTTTTCTTTATCTTCTATTCTAACATGTTCCTTAAATAGATTCCTTAAATCTTTATCCATGGGATCTTTCAAAATTCTAGGGATTTTTACCCATTTTTCACCTTCATTCTCAGGTTCCAAACTTCTATTCCTTTTCAAGAAATTCTCTATGATTTCTTCTTCCTCATCAGTAAAGTCAAGTTCATCTTTAGTCTCTTCATTTTTTCTATCTAAATCATTTTCTACTTCATTATTCCCGAAGTTTTCTACTCCATTACTACCGTAGAGTTTCCTACTTTCTCGAAACTACAACATTTACCTCTCTTGGGTTTCTTTCAAGATTACTTGGTAATCCTCAGGAGGTCTCACTGTTGTTACGTTCACCTTCCCTACTCAAATGATCTTTCATATTCCTTAATGAAGCTTCTATCGTTCTCATTCGGTATCATGTCCATTCATAGATGTTTTCATTGAACTCATATCCTTCTTGATCGAACCTATAGAAGTCGTCATTGTTTCCATATTCTTAGCTTGAGTAGATACTACACCCATCATATTTTCCATCGCTTTTTCCCATTTTTCAACCCCCTTCGCAGTTGAGTTGAACTTTGAGTTCTTGGTATACTTTGAGTGGTATGTTGAGGATAGGATCTAGGTAATGATTGTAAATTTCGATTAGATGTATTTCCTTGATAAACTTGATTATTATTCATATTCTTATATCGAATCGATACGGCGGTTGTCCTGGCTTACTAGGGTTTTCGAGACCATCTAAAAGTTGGGTGGTCTCTTCTAATAGCATTAAACGAGTTTGAATATGCATTGTTCAAATTCTATCTTCTTGAAGAAAACTCACCTCCTCTCTTGAATATCCTGTTGGTTCTTCTATCCCTAATGACACATTATCATGATTTGAGTATTCGGTTGGCATGCTATTTTCTCAATTTTTATTCTTACCTTGTTGTAATCCATCAAACTTTCTACTCAAATTCTTCAAGTGTGCTAGAACTTCCGTGTTTGACGTACATTCTCTCTGCAAAAGCTACTTTTCTAGTGCTAGAACCGGTTTCCCACATTCTCGTTATTTTTGAAAATCTTTCTATAGCATCGTAAACTGTTTGAGCTTCACTCATCATTAACGAACCACCACATGCATGATCTACATCCGCACGTGAATCCTTTCTTAGTTCTGACGTAAAAGTTGAATTTGCATATCTAAAGAATAACCATGATCGGGACAAGCTCTTAACAATTTTTAAACCTTTCCTGTGCATTCCCAAGTGTTTCTTCAGATCCTTGTCTAAAATTAGCAACCTCGACCTTTAATTCCAAATTCCGTCCTGAGTGAAATATTGTTTGTAAATTCAGTTTGAATATCCTCCCAACTAGTTAATGAGTGGTGTGGAAGAGACATAAACCAATCTCGGGCTCGCCCTTTTAGAGAAAAAGGAAACATAGTCATCCTTGTTAATTCCTTATGAGCACCTTGACTTTTGGTCAGTATTGCAGCTTCTTGAGCAGATAGAGATGATGATGTGGATCTTCATCATCTTCTCCTAGAAATTGGGCTCTTGCGTCAATTAAACCAAAAGATGAGACTTAATTTCAAATTATTCGCTCCTTCATTAGGTAAAAGTATGGGATTATTAGTCCGGTTTCTCCTAACAGTTTGATCTGAGATAGGTCTTGGGTTTGGCGGATTGTTACGATTATTCCGGTTCCGATCTTGATTGTTCCTATTATTCGATTATTATTTGGGTTAACAGGTTTTGGCCATGCCCTAAAGCATGATCTAGCCTCTGCTCGCTTGTTTCATCACTAGTTTCAAACCATTTCTTTATTTTTATTAGAAGATGATTCCGTTGGAGATTTTCCAAGGAGTCCTAAGTCGGTTTGACCACGTTTACTCTCTATCCATAGCGCGCTTTCGTAAGCTTTTATATCAGCTTATAAGGAGTAAGTGAAGCTTTACCGCTTCGGTCATCAACTAACGAAAATAGAAAAATGCTCGAGTTTTAAAGAAGAAGAAAATTGGTACTAAAAAGAAAGTAGATACCAACGAAAAATAAAAAAGAAATGTGATAAGAAGAGTGTTGGTTTATCCTCTAGAATTTTTAAGCTAATACAAGTAGTAACCATAGACACAAAAAAATAGCGACTTTGTTCCCGGCAACGGCGCCGTAAAAGTCGACGTCACCAAAACTGGACCTTAAACGGCGTCAAGAAAGGGACAGACCGATTTTAGGTTAGACGGATCCTAACCGGCAGTGTACCGGGTCAAATTGTAGTGATAAAGTGGTGAGTCAGTGTCGAATCCTCAGGGGAAAAGTGGTAAATCTTTTAAGTGTGGTTAAACACCAAAGAGTCGCTATTAACTCGATCTAAACCGCAATTTTATAACATGATTACTATTACTCTAACTAACATAAAATAAATGCGTAATTTAAAAGTTATTCTAATATAATATATATAGATATATAAATATATATAGATGTACATAAATAGTAAAAAATATATATATATATATATATATATATATATATATATATATATATATATATATAAATATATAGATACCAATATATAGTTTATAGACTAGACTAGCCAAAGTATATGTAATCAATTTATTCGATCTTTTCAATTAATAGAATGTGTTCGATCTTCCTTTTATTAGGTCCAATTGAGTAAATGAAACGGTGTACTCTATTGTCAACAATTCCTCCTCACACGAGCGTATGAAATTGTCATATGTCAAATTGTCATCAGTCCAATGTCCACAATCGCCCCATGCTAAACTTAGTTAGTCAAAAGCGGTGCAGTATAAATCTACCCCGGATAAAAGAGGTGATTCCATTTGTCGATGGCCGATGTTATTCAAGAGGCTCCGGTTGTCAAGCGGATCGATTTAATACAAACGGTGTAGTTTCAATTAAACGTGATTTTAACATTATTAAGATCTTGAGTACAAAATTAATAAGATTTGTTTTACTAGACAAATCGCCTCGGTAGGAAATAGGATTCCGTTAATCGACGGCCATTTTTACCTCCGGTTTTTCTATTTTTACTCATATCCGACTTCTCTGGTCGGGTTCATCGTCAGGTTATATGTGGTATTCATCATGGTTGATTACATCATTCGAATATGTTATCATTTACGAGCTTAAATAGAAAAAGATTCAATTTAACTCAATTTTAATCATTTTTATTTTAACATCATTCTTTTAACGAAAAGATCGAAATAATACGATTACATAACTTTGGCTAGTTATTAGATTTAGCCTAATAACATTATAAAACTAAAAAGAAGAAAATAACAAACATAAACATAAATACTTTAAAAGTTACCCGACACAGATCTTTGATTGAAGTTGTATTCTTTCGGACATAACAACTACTCTAGCAACACCGGACTTCTGATAATTTCCCGAGCATTATCACGATACTACTACTACTAATTTATTCATGGCTTAAAGCCTATTTACAAACTAAAGAAAAGAGGGGATAGAGAATATATATAGAATATTGTGTATATATATTGGTACCCTAATGCAAATCTTGAGGCTCCCATATATATAGGCAAACTCCCTTCCCGGACCGGTCCTGAAAATTGGCCGGATCGGTCCGGTGTAATGATGACAATCATTACAGTTAGTTATAAGCATGTGACCCCATGTTACCCTTAATCATTACAAATGCTGTGTAATTATATATATAATTATATATAATTACATAGCTAACTTCTAAAAATCGTAACTTGAATTCTTGATCTCAGAATGACATAATCAAACTTCCGTTGAAAAGCTCGTTGAATTCTCTACAACTTTCATCAAGGCCACTTCTTCAAAAACCTATTCTCGATGAGCCATTTGTATTAAGTGTCCTTTTCGAGATTTTTCAATAGTACTAATCAATTAGCCACTTGACCACCATTTGAGTTGTAGACCTCTAATCTTCATAATTCAAAGTGCTTTAGAAATCTTATATGAAGATCTTCAACTTTCGTGAAGAACATTTTCCCAGAAAATGTCTTTTAACGAGCCATTCCCAATACGTGTCGTTTTCGGGATTTTATTAAAAACAACTAACCACTTGACCATTGGGTGACGCTTTATAACTTCCTCCCAACGACTTGAATTGACTTCAAAAAGTGTCTCTACTTCGGGATTTCAGTTCATCTTAGGGTTCTGCAATGAAATAAACACAAAATACCCGTGTAAAATAGACACAATACTCCGGTTACTAAAACCGTACAAAACTACAACTTTTACTATAAATACTAACTTTTACTACTAACTATACTAAACTATAAAGATTAATATTTTATACTAATTATATCATAATTTCATATATTTTACATAGAATTTGTTCATAAAACATAATAATATTACGTATAATTAATCATATAAAAATAATACATCAAGGCCCAGATTATTTCAATTGAGTTTATGATTAGACGGTTTTTCTAGGGTGGCACGGAGGATAAGCGTAAGATCCATTAGCGGAAGTGGGAGGTGTGTACAATGCCTAAAGATATGGGTGGGCAAGGGTTTCGGGATCTCAAGTGTTTTAATCTTGCGCTTTTAGAAAAGCAGGTGTGGAGGGTGCTTAAGATGCTGCACACTGGCGTGAGTCGAGTTCTTCTGGCTAAATACTTCCAACAGAGCAATGTGTTGGACGCCTCTTTAGGTTCCCGGCCGTCTTTCCTATGGTGTAATATGTTAAATGGGTGGGATTTATGACGCCTAAAATGATACATCCTACGGAATCAACATTTCACCCATCCTAAGCTAAAATTAGTTGTTATCGGCCATTTATATGGACCATTAAAGTTAAATGTGATATGTTGGGTTCATGAGTCGAGTATTTAGTATTTAGGATTATTATTCTCAGAATTCGTATTATTCCGTGTGTTATTGGACCATTTTCAGGTAACGAGATTTGGGCCAAATATTAAGGACAGATTATGGACCGGACTAGATGAAGAATCGGGCCTAGGGTATTCCAGAAATTTCCAAGTTAAGTCGGTGAAGGGAAAAAGTATGAAGTTACCCTCGCAATTGCGAGCATGCCGCCGCAATTTCGAGCATCTGTGAAGCTTCGTGAAACACTTTTTCTTGGACGAGGGGTAGTTTTAGCAGCTCCAAGTTGGTTATTTCACTATAATTAAGAGGTACCGGACCTCATTTTCATTGTACAATTTTCTCAAGACAAATATACTATGCAATAAGAGTCTTTTTTTAATATTTATTTAGAATGAGTTTTAGTCACGGATCTGAAGGATTCTCCTTCTAGGGAGAGATCTGTGGAGGATCTGCACTCGGCATCGAGGGTATGATTTTCCGGCTTTTTCTACATGTAGACATGTCGTGTCTCCCCTAAAAAAAGATCTGTCATTTCTTACTTTGTGAATAGTATGGTTTAATTGTTATTACTAGTTCTGCTATGTAGTAGGTAGTTTATTTGCCCCGTTTGTGTATAGGTCTGATTTGTTGGTGAAGAAATCAGGAAATAGTGATTGCGTTCTCTCGCAATAGCGACGGTCTATATCGCAATTGCGAGATACATAGTAAATCTTAATTCTTGATAATCGGTGCCAGCTACGTCTGATCGACATATTTAATTTACATGTTAGTAGCTTGGTCAACAATTTTCATGTCATCGTAAATTAACATGAAGGACTTGCAAGGTGAAGTGATAGTTCGGACATAGTCTAGATCGATCCTTAGGAACGTGCCAGTGAATGTCAATGGTTTCTCAGGGAGGTCTTTGGTCTTGAGCCGGCTATCCCTAGATCTTATTGCGTGTGGATTAATACAACCAATAAAGAACGTTAATGCACATAGGCACCTACTGTCCGTCGTACGGAAGTAGCGTAATATTACGGGTTAGCACCTGTAGCTGTTAAAGAGTTAAAATTCACCATGGGGTAGATCAATGCATAAATTGGGGGAAATAACTAATAACTCATAGTTAGAATTAATATATTAGAAACTCGTAGCATTACATTTGTGTTTGATCTTGCACATCATTGTTACCATTGCTACTTTTCTGTACCCTTGTTGGTCGTAGACCGTCTTAATTTTTCACAATCTTGATTAAACTTGTATCTTACGAGTCTCTATGGATTCAACCTTAACTCGCCTTCACTATACTGTGATAGACCTAGTCTTATTGCTAGTAATTCATGAGTAGCACGCGATCAAGATTTTCTGGCGCCGCTGCCAGGGACTCTTGTCAAGAATACTTTTAAATTCAAGATTAAGAATTTGTATATACTTTCGATTTTGTAAATTAATTCGTTTCTGTTATTTGAGTCAGTTTAGATTTGATTAGTTCTGTTCTGTTTTATTCTGGAAAAATTTCCTCAAAATTGCGAACCGCAGCCCGCAATTGCGAGCACTTCTGGAATCGACAGATTGTTTCTTTTCGATCATTATCGAGTCAGTAGTCAGAGTCTGTATTTTTAAGTCTGCTAGGCGAGTTAACAGCTGCCAAGGCAAGTAACTGACTATTTATTTTTGTTGGCCTTGTAGTACGCTACATGGAGTTCAGCAGCCAAACTCGAGAGATCAATACGTTAGAGGAACATTGGAGTTGGTGCTGGTGATCTATGTGGAGCCCTATCAGAAGATCTACTTCATGCTTTGTTCCATCGCACGATCCCTGGTGTGGTGTGGGAGAGGATAGGTGTTCCAACCCTCGGGGAGGGCCTTCAACAGAGTTCAAATTTTTGGTCATTGTTGGGGTATCTTTTTCGCTGCTTGTGATGTGTCGAGCCTCGCACACCAAGTTTCTATACTGTGGGATATATGGAAAGCTTAGTGCGCGTGGCTCTTTAAGGTCCAAGCTGTGGATATTGGTCAACTTTTTGCATCATCGGGATGTGACGCTCAGGAATATACGGGTCTCTTACAGTCTCCACTTCTTGAGTCGGTTAGCTCGTCGTGGCCTACTCGTTTGCAGCCGCCTATTGGGGATAGGGTTAAGGTCAACATTGATACGTCTCTTTCTGTGGATGCCTGTGCCTTTGGGGCTTTGTTCCATGTGTCGGTTGGCCATATTCTGGGCGCTTGCTCTAGAAGGCGGTGTAGGAGCTTGGATGTGAACTCTACGGAGCTTAGTGCTATTTATAAGGGCCTTCTTATGGCCCGTGAGTGGGGGTATCATGTGATATGCTTGGAGTCTGATTCTCCTTCCTGCATCCAACGTCTTCAGTCGCCTGCTAAGGATTTCACCTCTTTTAGTTGTTTAGCTAAGGACTGCTTGCTTTTGGCGGAATCTTTTGATTTTATTTCGTTTTCGTTTGTTAAAAGAACTGGTAATAGGCCGGCTCATCTGGTTAACCCATGAGGGTTTAGCTTATCTTGGTTTTGTGGATTGGGGTACGACGCCCCCAAAATTTGTTCTTGCTGCTTGTACCTTTTGATTTACCTTAATAAAATTTATTGGTGGTTTGCTAAAAAAATAGGAATTCATTAATTACTTGAGTTAATCCAAGATCAATCAAATCCTATTTTTAGGTAACTAGTCTTAGGGTCTATTTATTAAATCTGAAATCTGAAATGTGAAATTTGAAATCTGAAATGTGAAATCTGACTGTATTAAGTAACTGAATTATTAAAGAGCTTAATTTTTTTAGACTGTTTGGTAACATTATTACTATCTGAAAAATGATTGTTTTTACAAATTTATCAGCTACATAATTTGGTATATTAAATTCTATGCATTAATTTTTACGGTAGTTTTCACTTTTCACATATATGATTTTGAAGACTATTTTTATGCTAAATAATTTGATAAAATCATGCATTTGTAATATGTATTTAATTAATAAATTTCCCCTAACATATTTTCACATATGCAAATCGTATGATTCAATACAGTAATTTTTTTTTTCATACATGGCTTTGACATGGTTATTAACATTTCAAACCAGAAAATATAGCAGTAAATAAACCATTATGTGACGGGTAAAATAAAGTTAAATATTAAATATTATAATATTCATTCAATTTTTTTGTTCAATTTCAAACATTCGACTCATTCAGTATACAATACATTATATATTATGGAAACTAATGAAGATTATAATGCGTAAAGAAAAGGTAACGTGAGTGATAGTGGGAGCAAATTAGTGGGGCTGAAGGAAAAGAAAAAGCGCTTGTAGTATTTTCAGCGTTAAGTAGCTTGAGGATCGCTGAAAATTTAAGCAATAATTAAGCTGTGGTATTCAGATGTTCTGAAGCAACCTCTTAATTTAACTATCACTTAGCATTTTTAAAATTAAGTACTTAAACTTGTTAATAAATGGCTCCGTGATTATCGGATGCCAATAATAGCTCTTCATAATTATCTCTTTAAATTGAAAGAGTCACAATCTCACTCAAACACGTCTTTTCCAATGATTTGCTAATTCATAAAAATCAATTGTTTTCGAAATGATAATAACACCCTTTACTGAAAATTCAGGGTTTTACACACACACACACACACACACACATATATATATATATATATATATATATATATATATATATATATATATATATATATACCATATTTATTTGTCGTGTTTTCGTAAGTGTTTATTTAGTTTGATGATTAATAACTATTACTACTCTCAGCTTTTTCGTAAAATCATTTAAAAAAAATATGTATATTTTGTATAAAATGACAAAGTTAACTTTCTCATTTAGCATCTAAATATTTTCGAGATAATTAGGAAACATGATATATTTGAAATATTTTTAAATAAAAGCATGAAATGGACGTTAATCTCGGGTAAGGAAGGGGGGAGGGGGTTGGGGAAATAAATTTTTTAAAGGCAAATAAAAAATTTATGGGGTGGCAAACAATATGCTCTTTATATATATTAATGTAATTTTTTCGGATCAAGAGGGGCAGTTGCCCCCCTTTGGTTGTATGTAGCTCCGTCACTGAATAAAAAGAGTAAAAGTTATATAGGTGCTGCAGCCGACTTAGACGCATAGAAAAACCCAAGATGACTTAAACTAATGCTGCAAAGGTGGTGCAAGATTCCCTTGTCTCGCCGCGGCGGAGCCGGACATCTAGAAACTCAGCAGATTTCCATCTTGGACCTTTTTTATCTAGCCAATCTCTTATCCTTAGCTCTGATCCAATTTATCCTTGCCCCGGAAATGGTATTGCCTGAAAATCACATAAAACATGGAAAAACAATACCGATTCCAAAGGTAAATCATGCAAATGTAGAATCAAGAACCAAGAACTACTCATTATGCAATTGACACGTAAACCATAAAATAATTAGACTGTTTCTCATCAAATAAGCATAATTCAGGGGCAAACCGGATGTGAAATATAACACTAAATTGACCATCACCATTCAACTCCTTTGTTATAAACACGCATGTAAAGCTTGTAGTTTAAGAAAGAAACAAACACGAAGCAATGCAAACATAAAGAATGGTGGAATTGAAAACACGTAAACAAGAAGAAAAAAAGTGATTAACGTGGTTTCGGCAAGCAGCCGACTACTCCACGGATAGAAAAGGAGATATTTATTATGCACAGAATTACAAGGTTTTCACAAGTGTGTGAATAACACTTTGAATGACACACATTGCATTGATTACAACTTCGGTATTTATAGACACAAGTCCCAAACCCTAACCGCCATAGATCTTTATCGGAACTACCATAAATATCCCAGATGTGGACCACAAACCCAATGTTATCCACTGCATTTAAACTCACCAAAAACCGACTTTCCGGACTTGTAATCAATCGCCAGATGTAGAACTCGGCTATATCAAGATAACTCTAACAGATCGAAATCGATCTGCTTAATTCGTAAGAAACTCGCTTGCACTTCATCAAACTGACTTTCACAGAACTAAATATACTTAATCGAAAATCGACCATCATTCTCGCCTTCGCCAAATTAGTTCCACCAGATTAATCTATCAGTTTAGAGGTCATGTCACCAAAACTGACAAATCTCCACCTTGACTTAAACTCTCATTCAACGTCACCAGATTTCATAATCAGATGTACATGTACCAGATGCATTCGTCAATGCCAGGATGTACAGTACCAGACTTCTCCTCAGAATCCACTCAAGTTGATCTGCCCTCAACTGAGTATCCAGATTTCAGTTTACAAGCTTTGAATATTCAGCAAGTCAAGACTCAATTGAAACTTGCTCTGCTGAACCGGTTTAGTGAACATATCAGCATGATTTTCCTTGGTCCTGATCTTCTTCACTACAACCCTCTTCTCATTTCTCAGAAAATGATACCTCATATCAATATGCTTGGTTCTCTCATGATGAACTTGATCCTTATCTAGACAAATTGCACTTAAACTGTCACAATAAATCTCAGCTTGATCCTGATGTAGCCCCAAGTCGCTGACTAGTCCCCTCAACCAGACACCCTTCTTGGCTGCTTCAATAAGAGCCATATACTCAGCTTCAGTAGTTGATAAAGCCACTTTTGCCTGAAGAGTTGCTTTCCAGCTGACAACTGAATTCCCCAATGTGAAAACATAACTAGTCATAGTTCTTCTACTGTCCACATCACCTGCATAATCAGCATCACGGTATCCTGTGATCAGTTTATGAGTATCACCTCCATAAATGAGACCAACATCAGCTATACCTCTAAGGTACCTGAACATTCTTTTCACAGCTTTCCAGTGTTCCTTTCCAGGTTGAGCCATAAACTCGCCGACAACACCGATCGCTCGAGCGAGATCAAAGCCTAGTGCACACCATGGCATACATCAGACTGCCAACTGCACTAGCGTAGGGAACTCTTGACATATACTCCTTCTCCTCTACTGACTGTGAAGCAAAAACTGACAAATGAACATTTGATGCCAAAGGAGTATTTATTCCTTAGCATTTGACATACCAAACTTTGACAAAATCTTCTGTATATAGCCCTGCTGAGATAAAAACAGTTTCTTCTGATTTCTATCTCTCTAGATCTCCATCCCCAAAATTTTCTTGGCTGCACCCAAATCCTTCATTTCAAACTCGGCACTGAGAAGGTGATGTGATTCCGGATGGAATCAAATCCGATGTTTCGCCTAGGAAGTAACTAGGGGGAACAATGACGAGCTAAGGATCCTAGACCTAGTAATCCAACTAAATCGTAAGAAGAGAACGCCCAACAAAAGCTGAATAATCAAAGTAAAATAAGTCCGACACTTAACAATTTCGTCCATCAGCTTCTTGGTGTCCAGGACTTGGGCTTTTGGCCCAATATGAAGCCAAACCATGCAATAAACTCTAACCAGGCCCAACAGCACTAAGGAGGGTCACTATTGGCGCCTCAGTCTTCTCCACGGGCTCTCTGAACTCCGAATAAGTCTCTATCACCAAGTTGTTCATAGCTTCTCTCAATCTCTTCATTTGGAGCCTTGTTATTGGCCCATCTCGAACTACTAGATGATCCACGGGATGTATAGGTGCCAATGGGTCAGGAATGTCATCATGGATCAATCAGAAGGTCTTTTCAGATCATCGAACATCGACTTTCTTCTTTGCGGCTATCACGCATGTCATCTACATATAACACAAGATAGATGTATGATCCATCATCCAACTGACTATTTTAAACACAACAATCATAAGGACTTTTGTCAGAACTCCAACTGGATCATATAATCACAAACCTTTTATACCATCGTTTCAGAGCTTGCTTCAGCCCATACAAGGACTTCCTCAACTTACACATAAGATCTTCCTTACCGGGAGCTTGGAAACCTCTGGTGAGTCATGTACATCTCTTTGTCTACCTCACCATGTAGAAAAGTTGTCTTCACATCTAACTGCTCAAGTTCTAAGTCCTGCTGTGCCACCATTGCTAGTAAAACTCTGATTGAAGTATGTCTGACTACTGGTGAGAATATCTCATCAAGGTACACCCCTT
Organism: Gentiana macrophylla; assembly: GCA_026214975.1. Taxonomy (NCBI): domain Eukaryota; kingdom Viridiplantae; phylum Streptophyta; class Magnoliopsida; order Gentianales; family Gentianaceae; genus Gentiana; species Gentiana macrophylla. The sequence continues at coordinate 43,884,913 of CM047817.1, forward strand.
CTTTTTGACTGAACCCTCTTGCAACCAAACGTGCCTTATACTTAACTCCTTTGCCTCAGTTATCCCTTCCTTCTTCTTGAAAATCCATTTGCAAGTAACAACTCTCCTAGCAGCTGGATGTTTAACTAGATCCCAAGTCTGATTCTTCAGTAATGACTCCATTTCATCTCCCATGGCAGCAAGCCATTGAGATGCTTCAGAACATGTCACTGCTTCCCTATAATTAGAAGGTTCAAAACCATCCACTTCTTCTGCAACTTGAAGTGCGTACGCAACCATATCATCAAAACCATACCTCTTGGGAGGTATCCCAACATTGGATCTTCTAGCTCACGACTTGCCTATACTGGCCGACTCCACGTTCTCGCTTGACGCTCAACCGACATTTGCTCACCGATCGGCTTGATTCGGGCCTCGTTCAAAGAATCAGATCGTATAAAATCGACTTGGATCGGGCTTGATTGTTGCATTCCATCCGACTCCACCAAGCTCCACCTATCATCGCTTTTTCGGCCAAAGATCGGTTTCATTTCGCTTATCCTCCCCATCGATGAATCGAGTATAGAATTTTCATCAAAAATGTATCTCTCGCCGAGAATAACTCGTCGGGCCGATGACCAAATTCTGCACTTTACTCCATCACCATACCCCACAAACACTCTTTTTGGATTCTTGGTTCCAGCTTTCCTTCACCGATATGATAGTAAATCGTGCTTCCAAATACCCTTAGAATCGAATAACTCTGCAGCTTGCCTCGACCACATCTCAATTTGTGTTTTGTGACTGATCCCTGTGTGAGGACTCCTGTTGATTAAGTAGCAAGTTGTGGTTACAGCCTCTGGCCAAAATCTCCTTGATAAACCAAAGACGAAAGCATACATCTTGCTCTCTCCGTAAGAGTTTGATTCATTCTCTCGGCTACACCATTTTGCTAAGGTGTATTCTCGATCGTATGATGTCCTGGAAATACCTCGCTTTGTACAATGTATCAAACTCTCAAGCAGTAATTCCGCATCATTATCCGCACGTAAGCCTCTTGATCTTCTTCCCCAACTGATTCTCAACTAGATCCTTCCATTGCATGAAGCTCTTGAATGCCTCACTTTTGTGTTTCGTCAACACCACCCAAGTCATCCCTGAATAGTCATCAATAAAAGACATAAAATATCTGTGACCACCCAATGACTCCACCTTTGACGGCCCCAAACAATCAGAATGAATGTAATCAAGCGATGACTTTATGTTGTGTACCCCTTTCGAGAACTTGCTCCTATGAAGCTTCCCAAACACACAATGCTCACAAAAATCCAGATTCTTGACCTTACATCCCCCAAGAAGATCTTTCTGAGAAAGAACCTGCATCCCCTTTTCACCCATGTGACCATGTGCCACAATTTTTTAAGCGTGACTGATGAATCTCAACTGATGCCACAGCAGCAGAACCAGCAACAACTGACACTTGTAATATATACATAGTCCCTTGCTTGACTCCCTTGAGAACCTCAACTGAGTTTTTATAGACACTCAGCACACCACTTTCCCCATTAAAACTGAATCCCCTGCTGTCCAAAGAATTGAGAGATACCAAGTTTTTGGTCATTTGTGGAACATGTATAACTTCACTCGCCATGTAATCTTCCATCCTCTATCCACAATCGAATCGAGCCAATCCCAACTACCTTGCATCTTGCCGCTTGCCATTGATATATGACCACCATCTATCTGGCCGATAACTTGAGAACCACTCTCTGTGAGGGCAAATATGAAAGGATGCCCTGTGAGTCTGTAATCCACACATCGCTTGATGTGTTGACTCTCCTACCACTAGGACCATGTCCTCATCCGAATCATGCTCACCGCAATGTGCTAGCTTGTGCGTAACTCATTCTCCTGCTGTTTCTTCCTCTTTGGACTTCCAATATCCCTACTCCTTACAATAATTACAGACATCTGTGGACTTAGGGCCTTTGGACTTTGTCTTCTTGGAATTTTTCTTCCTAGACTGACCATGCTCTTTTTCCATCGCTGCCATCGACATCGCCATGCAGCCCGATTGTCCGCCTCAACCGCTTTATGTCTCTCACTCCTCGCATGTAAAGTCGACCTTCCATCCTCTAAAGCAATCAGATCCTTCCCAACTATGAAGGACTGCATAAAGTTCTCATAGGAAGCTAGTAATGAAACCAGCAAAAGCAAAGCAGCATCTTCATCCTCAATCTTAACATCAATATTCCTGAGATCAAGTAATATTGTGTTCAGCTGATCAATATGATCTCTCAACTGATCCCCCTCATGCATCCTCAGGCTGAACAACCTCTGTTTCAGCAGCAACTTGTTGGTCAATGACTTAGTCATATACAGGATTTCAAGATTCAACCATAACTTGGCAGCGGTGTCTTCCTCAGCAACTTTTGTGATAACATCATCAGACAAGCACAATATGATGGTTGAATGTGCTTTCTCCCCCAGACTGGAATAATTTGCAGAACTGGCATCCCCTCTACCAGATAAAGGAGTCCACAATCCTTGTTGTTTCAACAAGGCCCGCATCTTGATTTGCCACAGACTGAAAATGTTCCTCCCTGTAAATTTATCAATCTTCACGTTCATTGTTGACATCCTTGTAATTAAAGAACAAACCTTAGATCACAAAATCCTAGAACCGGTCACCGGTCTTGGTGAAGATCAACTCTGTTCACTTGCAACTCCTGAATCTTGAACCTGACGCTCTGATACCAGTTTGTTATAAACACAGACAGAAATCTTGCAGTGAAAGGAACAAACACAAAAGAAATGAAAATGTAAAGAATGACGGAATTGATAAACACAAAAACACGAAGAACACAGTGATTTAACGTGGTTTCGCAAGCAGCCGACTACTCCATGGACAGTAAAAGAGATATTTATTATGCACAGAATTACAAGGTTTTCACAAGTGTGTGAATAACCTTTTGAATGACACACATTGCATTTATTACAACTTCAGTATTTATAGACACAAGTCCCACACCCTAACCGCCATAGATCTTTGTCGGAACTACCATAATACCCAGAGATGTGGACCACACCCAAATTGTTATCCACTGCATTTAAACTCACTCAAAATTGACTTCCTGCACTTGTATTCAAACGCCCAGATGTAGAACTCAACTATACTCAAGATAACTCAAACAGACTAAATCGATTGCGACTTCTGTAAGAAACTCAGTTGCACTTCATCAAACTGACTTTCATAGAACTGAATATACTTAACTAAAACTGACCATCATTCTCAGTCTTCAGTTTCTCAGATTAATCTATCAGTTTAGAGGTTAAGTCATCAAAACTGACATCCTTAACTAGTGATTTTAGATCCTCATACTTTGCTTGGTATTCTTCTATAGATCCCTGCGGAACAGCTTCTCAAAATCATCTAGGATCTCTTCCAAATCTTGGTTATAAATATCCTATGATTTTCTACTAAAGAAATTGCATGATGATTGCTTGTAAGATGCTTATACTAGCAAGAGGACTAGGTCCATTATGTGCAACAAACGAGAAAATGGTCGATCCCACAGAGACAATGCAACTCCTCATAGATAAACATACTAAACCCTAGCTAAGAACACATGGAGATGGTCTACGACCAACGTAAGAACAGAAAAGAAACGATATTCCTCCCCTCTGATCCTATCTCCTAACTTGGCGTATTTAATCGTCATGTTTACTTCCTCTGAAACCAAAAGAAAACTCAAGGAAACTTCAAGAAACTTTATTTCATAAAACTTTATTTCAATAGAAATTCAACCATGACGGGATTCATAATACAAAACTGCTACAAGCCTTATATGGAGTCTGTAGACGACTTAAGAATCTAAAAAAAACCCTATCCGACTTAGGTAAACATCGTAAGGTCGGTTTTCTTGTTGCCTAAGTTCTCGATGCCTCGGGCCTAGCCCTCGATGAATCGGGCCTGACTATGCCCGATTTCTTCAGTAAATCTCTTCCTGGACTTCTTCTCTCAGCCCAATAACTCTTTCCGGCCCAAATTCACTTTGCCCCTGCTCCCGGAAAATAGCACTACCTGAAAAGCACGCAGAACGAGACAAGACAATACCAATTCCAAAAAAAATATACAAACATGCATAATTATGACCAAAGCAACGTGCTCTAGGCAATCGATATGCATTTCGTACAATAATCAGACTATCTTTTCCAATTGAGCATAATTTGTGGACAAATAAGGTATAAAATATAGTATTAATTAGACTGTCATCACTTGACAAATAGGAGTAATCTAGTCTCCAACGTCCATACCAGGAGCCGGCTCTCCCCATCATCTTGTGACACCCAGATTTTTAGTACTTTCTGTAGGCCAATGTTTACTCGTTAGTGACGTTATTTATTGCTAACATATGTATATTGATATATGTGTGTGGTAGTATATATAGTAGTATATATATATATATATATATATATATATATATATGTTGTCTCAAAAAAAAAAAAGTATGGTATTTTAATAAAGTGCATATATTGAGTATTGTCCTAATATGCCTAACGCGTCCTCCCATAGCAATGCATTGTAATCAAATTTGTGGTGAAGGGATGCATTGTAATGCCACGTTTTTTGTGGTGGTGGCTGCATGAGAGTATCTCCAGTCATAAACCTTTTAATAGGTTTATGAATGTGCCACATCATTATTTTATAAACCTTTTCATCATAAACCTTTTATCTACAATGAATAAACCTTTTGAAAAGGTTTATAACACGGTTTCACTACACATAAATATTCTCTCTACTATTTTTTCTAACCACACAGACTTATAAAAAAAAGAAGGGAAAAAAAAAGTTACCAGCTTTCCAAAGGTTTATATGCATAAACCTATTACACAAACTCATTGCTGACTCATCATGCTCCAATGATGAAAACCTTTTGATAAAGCTTTATTATTATTTTTTAAACCTACCGTTGGAGCTGCTCTGAGTACCAACCACGTTAATGGCCCGATGACTTGTTTTTTAAGAAGTGTTTATATAAGCCTTTGTATGGTATATATATATATATATATATATATATATATATATATATATATATATATAGGTAATACTGATAAGAATATTGCAAAAATGATAATTGCAGGTTTCACTGGCCAATTAAAAGGTTGGTGGGATAATTATTTAAGTTTAACTGATAAAGATTATATTGTAAATTAGGTACATTCGAAAAATTAGGTATGAAACAAATTGTTAAAACCTCAGAAGAATCTATCTCTTTAAATAATGAAGAAATGGTTATTAAATTACTTAGTGAAAAGGATATAAATTCTTATAGAATACTACATATATTAGAATAGTATATAACTAATGTTATTATTCTGGGTCACTTGTTACACTTTGGGGATGCCGTCGAGAGACAACAAGTGTTCGATTAATAGAATTGTGCGGGAACTGATGTCGAACCGCTATCAATAGAGACATATAATATTAATCTAATATCAATGTGAGGTTTCCTACTAGTTTATATCCTATAATATGTGCTTTTAACTGTTAGTCTTATATTTTATGCATGTGTAATTTGTTTTAATGTCACTTATGTGCTACTATTGTTACCATCTACGTGATACTGCTACTGCTATTGTGCCCTCGTTACTGATATATATTAATGTAATATTTATCAGTGACTATCTGCTCTGTATATGTTCAACTATAAATATTTGTGAAACTTCACTTTAAGCACACACCGAAACTCACTGAGTTTAAAAACTCACATCACCCGTGAAAACCTTTTCAGTCTGACATGTATGGCTGAATAGTGAGAAAGGCTTCCATGTGATTGGTCGGGAGAGAGGAATGAGAGCGGAATGATGTCATCAACTAATGACTAGATCGTGCTACGCCTTTTAAGTTAAACAGTGATATTGTATTTTATTCGCCAGATGTTAGAAAGAATGGTTGTATCTAATTTGTTGTAGTTTCTAATGGAATTGATAAATAAGATATTATAAATTGCGTTGTAGTCCATTAATGGAATTAATCGATGGACAATTGTAATATATCAGTGGATATAAATTTGCCTTTGGATTTTAGTAAAGCTCTAAAGTCGCGCCGTGAGTTTCGCAGGCCGCCCTCACAACGACCCCAGTGGACCCTGGGGTTGGGAGCCGGGCTGTCACAAGTGGTATCAGAGCACCAGGTCGAGACGTTATAAGGAGATGCTGGATATAGATATTATAAATCATTTATGGATTTCTTTATTATGAATTTTAGTTTATGTCTGAAGTCCGGCGTGAGCTTCGCAGGCCGCTCCCACAACGACCCTCAGTGGACCCTGAGGGTAGGGAGTCGGGCGGTCACAAAATTAACGGTCACATCTCCTTACCCATCCTCTAGGTCTATCCCATCAAATGTTGGAAAGTCCAGTTTAGGATATTTTACCTCATAAGTGTCATATTCAGCCTTCATAATCTGAGACTGGGGGGGTGTGCTTCTCAATTGCAGAGAATGGATGTGATACCCTGTATCTTCGCAAATGGTATAAAAGTCATTTTACAATTTTATGTGACCCGATATTTTTAATAGGTTATGTTTTAATTAAATAAATAAGGTCACAATAATTGTTAAAGGATATTTACGGTATTTTAAAGGTGTAACTTTTAGTAAGGGCAACAGGAATTTTACCAACCATTATTTAAACCCAACACATGATCGCGTGCAAAACATTTACTAGCAATAGTACTAGGTCTATCGATCCCACAGAGACTCGTAAGAACGTCTAGTTATCAAGATTGAGCTTGTCACGATTATGGTCTATGACCAACTATAATATAGACAGTAGTAAATTTGGTTCCTCAAACTAACATGGTTATGCTAGTTCACACGAAGCAAAACGAGTTTCTAATGTATTAGTTCAATTATGAGCAATTAGTTATTCCCCCCCACACATGCAACAGTCCTCCCCATTGATGAATTTATTCATTGTTCAGCTACGGGTACAACTCATAACCCTATCTACTCCGACAATGGTAGTAGACAATCTATACGCCAGATACCCTTCTTAATTGGTCCATAATAGCCCGTACGCATAAAGAACTAGAGCTGTCGATATTGAGTAAATCATACCGCAGACCCGCCTAGACAGCTGTCGACATTGATCAGCACGTTCCTAGGGTCCATTCAAGATAATATCCAAACATAGCACTTCACTATTCGTATTTCATGCTAGTTTACGATGACATGCAAATAGTTGATCAGGCTACTAACATGTAAATTAAATCTATCGATCAACGTAGCAAGCGCCGATTATCATGAATTAATTTACTAGGTATTCAGATCTAGCGATATAGACCGTCGCAGATCTGAAGAACGCAACCACTATTTCATGATTTCTTCACCAACGAATCAGATCTATAACACATGGGGTAAAATAAACTAACTACTACATAATTAAACCAAATAAGAAATTAAAACATACTAGTCGAATAGAACAACGATAGATTTACATTTTGGAAAAGACAAAATCATACCCTCAAAGAGGAGCGTAGATCTCCCTCGGATCTCTCCCTAGGTGCCGACTCCGTCGTCTCTCCGATCAGAACTTATAAAATAAATAAAATAAAGAGCAAAGAACTTTTATTGCATAATTTGCCTTGAATAATTTGGGTACATTGAATTCTGAGGCGAAGCCTCTTATTTATAGCTATCTACACCGATTTAGAAACACCTAGTTCTACCCCTCGTCCAAGAAAATGCTTTTCGGAAGGATCTCGAATCTCGGTAAACCGGCGGCACCTCCCGGTAAACCGGGGGTATTTTCGTCTTTTTTCTTCAACCGACTTAACTTGGAAAGTTCTGGAATACCCTAGGCCCATTCCTTTCGTTCAGTCCAATCAAGATTCGTCCATGATGCTCAGCCCAATATTTCGTATCCTGAAAATCATCAAATAATGCACAAAATAATATCGAAATAGGGAAAATAAATGCAAAGTACAGATTTCTCGACTCACGAACCCAACATATGCTATTCAACTCTAATGGTTCATATTTATAGGTCGAAACAACTATTTTTAGCTCTAATTGATAGAATGTTGATGTTTTAGGATAGACTATTTTAACCGTCATCAACTACCCCCCACTAGCCTTTTGCTCATCTGCGAGCAGAGTATCAAGGCGGAATGTGCCTCCAAGAGCAATCTCCATCAACTACCACATATTCAATCAAGATTTCCGGCATAAACATACATTAAGCCACAATCCATAAGCTTCCCATTAATCACTACATATCATGCATCAATGTGTCGTGTGATGAATCAGTCGTGATAGTGCGTTCGTGAAGAGAATCAAGTTGTATTAACCACACAATCTTAACTTACCTGCGCATACACTCGCTCATCTTGCTTTCAGACTTGGTTACACAACATGGTACCTTAATCGAGTTCATGGACTCGGGACCGAGCATCGCTCTTAAGTCCTCGTTTGTTACTTTTTATGCGAGGGTCGTGCTCTTTTTACACGAGTTCACTGTTGGAAGTAGCGCCCGAAAGACAATTTATATAATTGTTTTTATAATTGACAAATGACAGATTTATTCTCATCTTATTATTTGCTTCGTGCTTATAAGTAATACACTGCTGAAAGCCCTAAGTCGTATCATATGTAGCCATATAACTTAGTGTGTGTCACACGTGAGGATTAAGTTTATGGTGATACACTTGAAATGTTAGTCCGTGGTGAAGTTAATCAAATTATGAGGTCTATTGATTTAACCACCGTTAATGCGCCTAGAACACTTTATGGTGTGACCATCTTATCCGGACCGTCGACATTGGTTGTCTAAGTGGGGCATTTATATATGATGAGAGTTATATAGGACTGGACCGATTTAATCTGCGTTTCTCATATAATTTCGTGATTGAGAAATCTTATTAAATCACAAGATGATCATTTATGGATTAACCTTAATCCTGAAGTGATTGCATACTCCTACTGGTTTCAGGATAGGGTGATGTGTTCGTTAAGGATCGCTAAGAGGCGCGGTCCGAATCACTTTCATGTTGACACTATTCTGGAATCAGTGAGAAGTGTGTGTCTCATAGATATGGAATCCATTCCTTCCTGCGGGAAGTAGAAAGACAATCCCCTTATTTGTTGATCCTAGAAACTGATCGATCCGCGGAGTTCGTATTGGATATGAACTAATTGATCACTAGTGGGTTAATGGTAAATAAGGATAAGATGTATTGAAGAAGGTTTACGGAAATAATCCCGCTTCATTACGGATAGTCTATGGAGGGTTAGTTTATATGTAATGATTATATCAATGGATACTTGTCGACTCGACTCGACGTTTTGAGAATAAGTTATATCTATAATCGATAGAGTTCAGTTTCGGATTTACGGTGGCGTAATTCCGGAACTAATAAGTTGAGTAGAAATATTCTGTTCGATGAATATTTTATTCAATTTACTGTAGCTACTGGTTATAGGTCCATGATCCCCGGGTTGGCTCCTAACATGCGAGTGTTTTCTTGTTTTATGAAACCTCGAGAATAAATTAAATAGTTGGTCTATTTAATGAATATGCAATATTATTTATTTGGTAAATAATATGTAAAATAGAAAATACATTTTCTATTAAATATAATGACATGTATGGTGCCTCATGTGGATAAATTTAGGAAAAGAAATTAATCGAGATTATGTCACATATGTAATTAATTAATTATCTATTTGTTGGATAATTAATGGAAAAAATAAGAGATTGATTTTTTGGGAATTATCTCTTATCTTTTGGCAAATATCTTTTCCTTATGGGAATAGGTAATTGTGGTGTGAAAAAGATATATCTCTTGACTAGTTATTTTCCTATATAAAGAGAGTTCCTCCTAACACAATAACACGACAATTTGCGCCATCTTCAAAATAAAATAAGAGAAAAATTATTTTCTTGTTCTAGTCATTAAGAGAAGAAAAACCTAGGGTTTTTCTTGTGCATATTCGAGGAGGTTCTACGGCGAGGATCGACGTCCACCAGTCGTCGCTAGGAGATACAATCCGGAAGACTACGGCTTCTCCCTTTTATCGATTTATCGTCTCTCTCCGGTTTGGGTAAATCTACTAACCTTCTTGTAGTTATTAATTATTTATGCGAATCGAATCGTGGTAAAATCGCATACGAATTTATTCGTAGCTCCCGCTGTGCTAGATCGAGTGTGTCACGGATTTTATCTAACAAAGCAAACAAGTAATAAAATTTATAAATCCGGTATTCCCCAAGTGTAGGGATCGTAGCATAGCGATTAATACCGGAGTCGGTCACAGGGAATCGGGGTATCTAGTTCAATTAATTCTCCTAAGGTTGATACAATTATTCCTAAACCTAAACTAAAACGGAAAATAAACTGGACAGAGGATTGTCAGCCCAAAGCCAGGAAAATATCGCTATGAACAAAAGCAAATAAAATAAAACTACAACTAAGAAAACAATAAAACTAACTATCATGATAATGATCGCAAAGAATCAACATAGAACAAACATGATCCACCATCCCGCAACCCTTAATTCTTCCTAGATTATCTTATGATGATTCAATCAAAGTTGTGGTTCACCTAATCAAAGGTATGAATTCCTACTCCGTAAGTAATCCGTCTATCAATCTCATCATCTTCCGATCTATAGAGATTAACGCTCTCAAAACAAGGTGCAAGATTTATTAGATCTAACAACCTAGAAATCTAACCTATCAACTTCCGTTATGTCAAGGTTAAAAGTCTAATCTTTCCTATGGTGATCTAAGGTTTACACCGATTTCCATCATGCGGTAAACATCAAATAGCAATACATCTTCCGATATCGATTGCATAACAAATAATCAAAGGAAAGAAACAAACTTTAAATTAAACTCACAAAATATCCAAAGGAAGAAATAAAACGCTGCTGGAAAAGTTTCCCATGGCTGCTCCAAGTTCATATCTTCAGGCCATCATCAAGATCGAACAAGAAAAGAAAACGAAAATAAAAACCTAACTAATCCGCAACCCCAGCCTCCCCAAAGGGGGCTGGGGCCGCCTAGGGTTTTCTTCTTATGAATATGTATCAATAAGAGTCAATAATGTGTGTCAATCTGATCTCATTAGGGTTGAGGCGCAGCTGCTATTTATAGAAAACTAGGTCGGCCGCTGCTATGTCGGTGTTGGACGCCGTCTGCACTTCTTCGACGCCGATTCACGCTTTGGATCGCTTCCACGCTTGTCCACTCTCGGGCCCAAACTCTCTGAATTAAAAATCTTCCCTGGACGCCAGTTCACTTTTATGGACGCCCGTTCAGACTCTTTTTTCTTCCAAATTCATCTCTATCTCTTTCCTTCCATGCAAATCATCACTTGAACATCTTTTAAGCTCCTTTCACCTCATGCAAGCGTACCTACATCACGATAAAAACATGCAAAAATGTAACATCTTACATCTAAAGATATTTATCCAATAAAATCACATAATTAGCTCGATTTTGCACTTTAATACTTCTAAAACTCATTTGCTCAATATTTCAATATAAAGCTCGATTTCTATGAAAAACATCCACATATGGGGAAAATTGACATAAAATATATCCTTATAAAACGTACAAAATCACCCTTAACAACTCCCCCACACTTAAACCTTGCTCGTCCCGAGCAAGACAAAACAAAATCAAGACTCGAGACACATAAACATTTATGCAACCATAAAGCATATTCAATAGTTTAGAGGTTCACCCACGTGTGTGTGCATAGCCATAGAAAATTTCCACTAAATCCGCACTTGAAATTGATTCAAGCAAAACTAGCCAACATCCCATTTAAAATAGGAATATAAAAACGATTATAACATGCACCTCACAAAACATACATATTCGAAAAGAATGATAGAGGGTATTTAAGACCTTTCTGACATACTCAGAGGATAATCCCTACAACATATCTTTCAGTTTATACTGGGGATAGTCAGAAGATAACTACGGTTTTTCAACCATCTTTTCACAATACCATTCACTAAATTTTTCTTTAAGACTAACTTAATTACACACGTATAGCATATGCCCTCATCCCCAGCAATAGGACGTTTCGTGATAACACCCTAGCTGGACTACTATCATCAGGCAGTCGGGAGCTATTGAACTTCATAGTGGTATAGGACATTTCGTGATAATGCCCTACCGCACTCAAATCATCGGCGACTACTTCCGACACTTATTATATATATATATATATATATATATATATATATATATATATATATATATATATATATATATATATATATATATATATATATATATTATTCATATTATTCATCTTAGATTGGTATACAAACCTTAAATTATATCCCTCCTATCACATTCAAACCTTCAAATATTCACAGTATGTCATACTTTAATTCCAAACACAACCAATTAAAATTTTCAAAATTCGTATGTAAGCAAAGAATCATGCGATAATCATCAAAAATATCTAATCAAATGGGCATAGCTCTAAAATATAGCTCATCATTTACTATGGCACGTGAAAAATAGTGTTGGATGAAACATCTAAATTTACTAAATATGCAAAATAATGCACCAATGATATACGAACTCAAATAAAGATATGCCTTTGTTCACTTGGGACAAAACAAACAATTTTTTTAAAATTTAGCACTTTTTCATAGAATTATAATATTATGGCAAATGAATGTAGATACATAAAACTATTCCCCTTCCCCACACTTAAATTACAACATGTCCTCATGTTGTGCAGAATTAAAGAAAAGATAAAAGAACTTAGCTGATTGTAGTTCGAAAAAGGGAGCAGTTCTGGAAGTGGCCAGAGATCCAATCCAGAAACGCTCGAGGAAGTCGGTAAATAGCACAATCGCTATCGGCAATATCCTGCACACTTGAAAAACAAGAAAGTATCTAGGGGACACGGGGGAAATATAACAAGCAACAATAATCATATAAGCACATGGTATAATTGCTCAGATGGAAAAATCACCATACAGGGAAAACACAGGACACCTAAGCGTCTAAACACAACGGAACGGAAGTTTGATATAAGCACAAAAAGAAATAAAGCCACAGAAGCTTGTAGAATAATATAGACCATATGTGCAAACAGAAACATCAAACTCCAACTAATAATGATAGAGGATTATACATGGAAAAGAAGTCATAGAGATTTTTCAAATTAAGCCCATATAAAGATGGAAATATACATGGAACATTACAAAACAGTAGGGCTAGGTGCAACTACATGAAAAAGATATTACAATGCAATCTACATGATAAAGTGGTAGCGTACGGCAAGCCGACAGTAACTACCCTCAAGAAAAATAAAAGAAAATAGAAAAACAATGCAACTAGATGACATGCAACTAAATGATATGCAAAAATAAAAGAAAATAAAAGAAAGAAAACTAGTCCACTCATTTGCAACACGACATGTATATCATAAACGTCCACCAAATAATGATAGTTTACGATAAACGACAGTACTATTCATTATATGCAGTGTAGACGCGCCTTAAGACTCATCAAAGGTGATAGCATTATGGAAAACCAACAGTTAGCTATACTAAACAAATATAACTCATAAGAAGACATGGTAGCATACGGAAAACCGACAGTAGCTACCCATATGAGTTACAAGAATAACAAGAAAGCACATAGGTCTCAAAGCTCACAGGATTCATCACAACGATATGTAGCATACGGAAACCGACATTAGCTACTAAATAACAATAAGAACAGCTATAACATACGAGAACCGACAGTAACTATAACATGCATGGATGAATCATGTATATAAAAGTTAATCAATTATTTAACATGGATCAGTAGATGGAAAGATGTACACATGCAAGTTCAGAACATCTACGTAAAAATAATTAGCCACAGAAGCTCATATAGAAGTATCCACGTCAAATAAAGCATTAAAAATCAAATTCTATTCACTAGAAGTCGACACTAATCGGACGGACGCTTAGTCAAACATGCACTTCGTCCGTAACCACATAGAGCAGACGGGCGTTCGCTTACTATGGACGCCCGTTTGACTCAGCAGAAAAGCACAGCAGACTCGACCTATATCAGAAGACAGCGGCAACCCCAGAAATAACCTAATATCATATCATTAAAACAGAAACCCTAGTGTTTATTGAAAACAAAACTATGAAACCTAAATTCACGTTTCATAAATTGAGTTAAAAAAACTTTTTGCACATTCTTAACCCAACGGTCATCGAAACACGGCAAAAATAAAAAAAATTCTCAGTTTATTTAACGGTACTTTTTATTGAAAGAAATAAAGAAACAAAAACAGAAAAAGATACGGAAAACCTAAACAGAAACCTACCTACGAAAAATTTAAAACAAAAAACAGAAAACGAAAAAAAAGGGAGAAAAACATGTTGAAATCTTCTGAGCCCAAAATGGAAGGGAAAACAGTGGATTTTGACCTCGAAAACGGCATGGAACGGCACGGCCTCAGGCCATTCACCACGTCGTCGGCGTTGGAACGAGCTTTCCGAATTGGGGTCCTGCGCGTAAATCCGACACTCGAGCCGAAAGTTACGGCCAAAATACTAATGAGTGCTAAAACGATCCCTTTTATCCAAAAATTTGACCGTGAAAAACGTGGAGTCAGATGATTCAACCTTAGAAACCTACCTACGAAACCTACCTATGAAAAACAGAAACCCTAAACCACGATATCTACCTAAAACAAAAATAAATAAAAAAAACTGGTGACAGACAGGCCAGACGGGCGACCAAGTTACTGGACGGACGTCTTCCTGGAGAAAGAACAGGACGGGCGTCCAAGTTACTGGACGCTCGTCTGCCTGGGCAAAACACAAATAGAGACTATCAGATTTGGACGGACGGACGTCCAATAGCTCAGGACGCCCGTTTACGTTCAAACTGAAGCACATAAACGCTGCTAAACACGAAAACAGGTCCAAACAAAACACGAAAACAGGTCCAAACAAAACACGAAAACTAAACAAAACCCTAATTGGAACCTAAACACAAACCTATGAAAAATTAATATTCACTAGATAACACAAACTACCTACGAAAAACCAAACAGAACAACCTTAGAAAAATTAATAATGAACTGGACAACCGCACCGATTCCCCGGCAACGGCGCCAAAAACTTGTCATGGATTTTATCTAACAAAGCAAACAAGTAATAAAATTTATAAATCCGGTATTCCTCAAGTGTAGGGATCGTAGCATAGCGATTAATACCGGAGTCGGTCACAGGGAATCGAGGTATCTAGTTCAATTAATTCTCCTAAGGTTGATACAATTATTCCTAAACCTAAACTAAAACGGAAAATAAATCGACAGAGGATTTTCACCAAAGCCAGGAAAATATCGCTTTAACAAAAGCAAATAAAATAAAACTACAACTAAGAAAACAATAAAACTAACTATCATGATAATGACTGCAAACAAATCAACATAGAACAAACATGATCCACCATCCGCAACCCTTAATTCTTCCCTAGATTATCTTATGATGATTCAATCAAAGTTGTGGTTCACCTAATCAAAGGTATGAATTCCTACTTCCGTAAGTAATCTGTCTATCAATCTCATCATCTTCCGATCTATAGAGATTAACGCTCTCAAAACAAGGTGCAAGATTTATTAGATCTAACAACCTAGAAATCTAACCTATCAACTTCCGTTATGTCAAGGTTAAAAGACTAATCTTTCCTATGGTGATCTAAGGTTTACACCGATTTCCATCATGCGGTAAACATCAAATAGCAATACATCTTCCGATATTGATTGCATAACAAATAATCAAAGGAAAGAAACAAACTTTAAATTAAACTCACAAAATATCCAAAGGAAGAAATAAAACGCTGCTGGAAAAGTTTCCCATGGCTGCTCCAAGTTCATATCTTCAGGCCATCATCAAGATCGAACAAGAAAAGAAAACGAAAATAAAAACCTAACTAATCCGCAACCCCAGCCTCCCCAAAAGGGGCTGGGGCCGCCTAGGGTTTTCTTCTTATGAATATGTATCAATAAGAGTCAATAATGTGTGTCAATATGATCTCATTAGGGTTGGGGCGCAGCTGCTATTTATAGAAAACTAGGTCGGCCGCTGCTATGTCGGTGTTGGGACGCCGTCTGCACCTTCTCGACCTTGATTGTTGCTGGATCGCTCCAGACGCTTGTCCACTCAGCGTCCAAACTCTCTGAATCAAAAATCTTCCCTGGACGCCAGTTCACTTTTATGGATGCCCGTCCACTCTGGACGGAGCTTGGACGCCCGTTCAGACTCTTTTTCTTCCAAATTCATCTCTATCTCTTTCCTTCCATGCAAATCATCACTTGAACATCTTTTAAGCTCCTTTCACCTCATGCATGCGTACCTACATCACGATAAAAACAGGCAAAAATGTAACATCTTACATCTAAAGATATTTATCCAATAAAATCACATAATTAGCTCGATTTTGCACTTTAATACTTCTAAAACTCATTTGCTCAATATTTCAATATAAAGCTCGATTTCTATGAAAAACATCCACATATGGGGAAAATTGACATAAAATATATCCTTATAAAACGTACAAAATCACCCTTAACAGAGTGTCTCGATCGGTGTTGTGAATTAGATCTGACGATCCAATTATGGATCGGATCCGGATTCGGGTTTATGTATATCCAGCATTCGATTCCCTCACTGCCTTTATTGCATATATTTTCTTTTTTTTCTTTGATTTTTTTCAATTTTCTTTTTCTGACTGATTTCCTCACTTTTTTCTCTTTCTCTCACAAGTCCGTTTGTCCCGGTTACCTCTCGTCATCCAAGTTGCTTCCCTTGTCTTACAACAATTTGTTGAAGTATATAGACAGACAAATAATGATTCCCGGTTAAAACAACTCATCATCTGATCTTAAACACTTCTCACTCAGATTATGTGCTCAAATTTTGATTGCAATGATAGAATAATAATTAATAAGTTACTACTTCACGCAACATAACATATGCTCATTCTTCCATACTAAATTGAATATGCTATAGTTCACTTCAAATTGAACTTGGGCTCCTTTTCTACCGATTCCTTACTCGAAAACGTGCAATAAGCAAGCTAAAAACAGTGTTAAATTTTTCAAAATTATTCCCTTTTTCGAATACCCAGCTAAGACGCCTACCCCGCACTTATTATAGACATTGTCCTCAATGACTAATAATAATGAAAGAAGAAGGTACTTAGCTCTGGTATTGATCGTCTGAGTCAAAGTGAATCCCGGAGCAGAATCATTAGCTCTTAGGTCATTCCTCTTTCAAGTCGTTACATGCGTTCCAAAATACTTCCAAAAATGGTGAGTAACATGTGAAGGGCAATAAGAAAATAAGGTGGCGGTAATCGTGCATACCGGAGGAATGCACAAAAACAGTTTAAGGCAATTTATTCTTTTATCGGCCTAAGCAAGACGAAACTTTTACGAGGGTATCACATGAGAATCGTGAAGGAAAAAACTACATATATCTTTAGTCAGATGACTGAAGATATATGTGTTGAAAAAACCTTGCGATTGTCATGCTACTTTATTGACTCAAAATAAAATAAACAAAAGCAATAAATAAGGGTTTTAGAAATAGTTCTAAATTTATAGTCGCCAGCTTGACTGCACTAATAAGGCTCCTTTATTCATATTCTGGCTCTGTCAACGTAAAGACTTCCAACTCAGGGTTATACTTGTGCTCTATGTAATGCTTCAGCCTGTGGCCATTAACTGTGTAAGTCTGCCCAGAGTATTCATGTCTAACTTCACATGCTCCAGAATTGAAAAATTTCGTGACTACATGTGGTCCATACCATCTAGACTTTAACTTCCCAGGAAAAAGACGAAGACACGAATTGTACACCAGCACTTTATCTCCAACTTGAAATGTGCGGTTCAGAATCTTTCTTATCATACAGACGCTTCGTTCTCTCCTTGTAAATCCTTGCATTCTCATACGCTTGAAGTCTAAACTTCTCCAATCTATTCAACTCTATCATTCTCTTTTCACCGGCTAAATTCTCATCCATGTATAGAAACCTCGTAGCCCACAGCGCTCGGTGCTAGAGTTCTACCGGTAAATGACATGCTTTTCCAAACACTATCATATATGGTGGCATCCCAATCGTGATCCTATAAGCTGTTCTGTACACCCAAAGAGCATAATCTAATTTCAAAGACCAATCCTTCCTCGTGGGATTCACAGTCTTCTCTAAGATCTTCTTAATCTCTCTATTCGTGACTTCTACTTGTCCACTCGTCTGAGGGTGATTGCTGCTGCAATCTTATGTCTAACCCCATGTCTCATTATCAACTTTTCAAACAACCTATTATAGAAATGACTCCCTCCATCACTAATTATGGCTCTGGGCACTCCAAACCTCGTCAAAATGTTTTTCTTAAGAAACCGCATGACAACCCTGGCATCGTTAGTAGGTGAAGCTACTGCTTCCACCCATTTGGAAACATAATCAACTACTACCATGATTTAACGATTTGATTCCGATAATGTGAAAGGCCCAACAAAATCAAATCCCCATACATCGAATAACTCCACTTCTAAGATACTCTGCAGTGGCATCTCATTCCGCTTAGAAATATTACCGGTCATTTGACAAGAATGATAGGCTCTTGTAAACTCGTAAGCAGATTTATGAATTGTTGGCCAATAGAATCCACACTGCAGTACCTTTGCTGCTGTCTTGTCTGGCCCATAATGACCTCCAGCTTCTTTAGAATGACACATGTGCAAAATACTTGAAATCTCATTATCATGGACGCATCTCCTAAGAATGGCATCAGGGCACAATTTGTATAGGTAGGGATCGTCCAAATGATAATGCTTCAGATACATGAAAAACTTCTTCTTATTTGTAATATTGAGTTCCGGTGGTAGGTATCTTCCTGCTAGACAATTCACAATATTGGCAAACCAAGGGTATACCTTGCCCACTCTTGATGTATGTTGTTGGGACTAAGATTCCACTCGAGCTACCACTGAGATGGCAAAAAGTTGTTCATCAGGAAAGCTCTCCTCATCTCAGTCAGTTGCTCTTCTTCCAGCAAAGTTAATCTCGACAGGTGATCAGCCACCTGGGTTTCAGATCCCATTTTATCTTTAATCTCAACATCAAACTCTTGTAAGAGTAGAATCCATCTCAACAATCTCGGCTTGGAGTCTTGCTTGGTTAAAAGGTATTTCAGAGCTGCGTGGTTAGTGAATTCAGTGACTTTCGATCCTATCAGATAAGGTCGAAACTTGTCAAATGCGAAGATGACAGCTAAGAGTTCCTTCTCTATAGTCGCATAATTCCTCTAGGCACTATTAAGGGTACGACTGGCGTAATAGATAGGCTTAAATATTTTATCCTCCCTTTGTCCCAGGGCTGCTCCAACTGCCGTGTCGCTTGTGTCACACATAAGCTCAAAAGGTTTGTTCCAATCTGGGGCTTCCAGAATTGGGGCGGTTATAAGCATTTGCTTCAATGTGTTGAATGCTTGCTTGCACTCCTCTCCAAATACAAAAGGTACATCCTTTGCAAGTAATTCCGTCAAAGGTCTAGAAACTTTAGAGAAGTCCTTAATAAACCTTCTATAAAATCCTGCGTGGCCAAGAAAGGCTCGCAACGTCTTTAAATTCGTTGGAGGTGGTAACTTCTCAATTACCTCAATCTTTGCCCTATCAACTTCCATTCCTTTCTTCGAAATCTTATGACCCAACACTATTCCTTCTGTAACCATGAAATGACATTTTTCCCAGTTAAGTACAAGGTTGGTCTCTTCACATCTTTTTAGCACTCTACTCAAGTTGTCCAAGCATTTATCAAAGCTATCTCAAAAATACAGAGAAATCATCCATGAAAATCTCTAGAAAATCCTCCACCATGTCCGCAAATAATGACATTATGCACCTTTGGAATGTTGCTGGTGCATTACATAACCCAAAAGGCATGCGATTGTACGCAAAAGTACCATAGGGACATGTGAAAGTTGTTTTCTCTCGGTCCTCGGGTGCAATATGGATTTGATAATAACCAGAAAATCCATCTAAGAAACAATAAAACGTATGACCGCTTAATCTTTCTAACATCTGATCAATGAATGGTAATTATCTTTACGAGTTGCATCATTCAGTATCCGGAAGTCAATGCAAACTCAATGTCTAGTAATTAGTCTCACAAGGATTAATTCATCAAACTCATTAAGGGGTAAAGTGAATCCTCCTTTCTTGGGCACCACATGAATCGGGCTTACCCACTCACTGTCTGCAATTAAGAAAATGATTCCCATCTCCAACATTTTTATGATCTCTTCCTTAACAACATCCTTTAGTTGTGGCATCAACCTCCTTTGAGGTTGAGCTACCGCTTTCTTTTCAGGGTCCACAGAGATCTTATGCATGCACACCGATGGGCTTATTCCTCTAATATCTGTAATCGTCCATCCAAATGCTCCCTTGTGCTCTATCAGTACTCTTAAAAGTTTCTCCTCCTCTAAAGGTGATAATGAAGATGAAATTATAAGGGGGAGAGTATCATCTTGTAAGTATACGTACTTCAGGTGAGAAGGCAAAGGTTTTAACGTTAAGTTCCTTGGTGGCTCCTCTAATGATGATCTTAACAGCTTACCAGTCAATTGTAAGTCAAAGAACTTGTGCCACGAAGGTCTATGAATGGTTCCTCCTAAATCCACAGAAGATATAGGCTCTATTTCTCGCACTTGACCTTCGCTACACCCAGGCCAGGTTTCCTTATAACTTTCGTCTTCCTTCAGGAGTAACGTCTCTGCTACTTTAGGGACTAGTGCCACTTGCTGATATAATTCTAAAACAAGATCGTCTATGGCATCTAGCATATAGCATGCTTCTCCTTCATCTTGTGCATATCTCATTGAATTCATCACATTGAACACTACTTTGTCCTCATTCACTCTCAGAATCAGCTCATCCTTATGAACATCTATCAAGGCCTTACACGTAGCTAGGAAAGGTCTTCCTAAGATTAATGGAACATCGTGATTAGCTTCCATGTCTAGCACCACAAAGTCCACAGGGAATACAAACTTATCAACTTTTACCAGTACATCCTCCATCACTCCACAAGGTTGCTTAATTGACCTATCAGCCAGTTGAAGGGTTATAGATGTTTCATTCAAATTTTTCATGCCCAACTTATGAAAGATGGAGAGTGGCATTAGATTGACACCAGCTTCGAGATCACACAACACTTTATTTAGGCACACTCCTCCAATTGTGTAAGGTATGAGGAAGCTTCCAGGATCTTTACACTTATGAGGCAGTTTGCATTGCAAAACTGCCGAGCATTCCTCGCTAAGGCATATTGTCTCCAGGTTTAACAATTTCCTTTTGGTAGAGATTGCTTCTTTCAAGAACTTTGCATACTCTGGCATTCCGGCCAGAGCTTCTACCAAAGGAATATTCACTAGCAACTTCTTAAACATCTCTATAAACTTTTTATAACGAGCATCATCATTATTCAGCTTATATTTCCTAGGGGGATAGGGTAAAGTAGTAGGATTAATAGTTACAGTTTGTGAAGACTTACCTGCTGACTGCCATTGCTCTGCCTGCTTGTCTGCTGAATTTTCAGACTCCCGGTTTACCGGAGTAGTGTCCCGGGTTACAGGCCCCTCTTTTTCTCCAGAATCTGCTGCTGAATGCTTTCTGATTCTTCTTGGGCAGCTGGTATAACTGGTCCAGGCAGTTCCTTTCCGCTTCTAGTCATGATTGCATTCACCTCCTTCGGATTCGTCTCAGTATTACTTGGAAATCCTCCCGGAGGACGGGCTGACACTTGTTCTGCAATTTGCCCCACTTGGTGTGATAGATTCTACACCAATGCTTCCTGATTGGTCAGTCTTGTATCATTCTTCTAACAATATGTGGTGAAGTTTGTATTTAGCTCAGTCATGGATTTCGTAAGTTGATTGACCGTGTCGGTCATATTTGAGCTCATTTTATCCATGGCTGCTTCCCAACCACCGGACTTGTTGAATTGATGCATGAATCCACCTGTTTGTCTTGGTATCTCTCCACCATTAGAATCACTTTGTCGAAACCCCAGTAGGGTCACTCAGTCTAAACCCATGGTGGTCATGAGAACCTGGGCGATATCCGCACCCATAAGGATTTCCTTGCCTCCCTATATAGTTCACGTCCTCAGTGTTGGTTGCTTCAATCTCATGAACTTTCTCAACATTGGCAATGCGATCTTGCATGCTATCTATCTTCTCATACATCGCCATTAGTTGGTATAAAATCTTTTGTGAAGTATCTTCTCCAAATACGCCTTCAGCTACTTTGGCTATTTCAATTTGATGCGTTCCCCATTGACTTGTCAGTGCGATTTGCTCCAACTTTTCTTCGGCTTCTTCAGGTGATAGAAACACAAAGCATCCGTTGCTTGATGCATCAACTCTCATTTGTTCACTTGGCCGCAAGCCGTGATAGAAACTATGTATTCGTACGGGCAAAGTGATATCATGGTGAGGGCATCCCCTCTGTGCTTCCTTAAATCTTTCCTAAGCTTTTACAAAGGTTTCAGTGGGTTTCTGCTTGAAACTCATAATGTCTTGTCTCATATGTAGTGACTTTCCAGGTGGGCAATACTTATTCATAACTTCTGCAACAGATCGGTCCAAGTTTGGATCGATCCTGGTGCTAGAGACAATAACCATATCTTCGCTTTGTCCTTCAGAGTGAATGGAAATAATTTCAGCTTAATGTTGTCTTTAGGTACTCCTGCTGGCTTGACCGTGCTGACTATCTCCAGAAATTTGGTGACGTGTACACTAGGATCTTCGTTCGGTACCCTATGAAAGGTAATGTAATTAGTCACCATCTGTATCACATTCGGTTTCGGGTGAAATATTTCAGCCGCATTCTCTGGCTGAACAATTGCTGGCATGAATTGCTCAATCGTTGGCATTGCATAACTCTGTAGAGTCCTCCTGTCTGCTTGTACCACAACTCCTGCTCCATTTTGTCCATTCTGTCCGTTTTGTGCCATGTCGATTTCTGTATCCTCCAAAGGTGGAATCTCTTCTTCCCTTTCGCTGTGATCTCCTTCGTTAGAAATCACGTCGTCTGCCAGCCTAACAGATTTCTCTCGAGCTTCCTTTCTCTTTTGCCTAGAAAACTTTTCAATCTCAGGTATGAATCTCTCGAGTTTGGCTGCTGAACTTCGTGTAGCGTACAAGACACAAAAAGAAAATAAAAAGGTTAGCGACTTGCCTCGGCGGTTGTTACACACGCGACTCAAAAATATAGACTCTGACTACTGACTTGACGCTGAACTAACAAAAACAATTCTGCAAAAATTTAGACACTCGGTTTACCGCGGTAGACCCTCGGTAAACCGGACACTATTTTTTTTCTAGATTTTAACAGAACTGACTCTGTACGACTCCAGTATATGCAGAATATAAAACAGACTCAATTAAATAGACTCAAATATATACATAAAACTCAATCTTAAATAAAAAGTATTCTTGACATGAGTCCCCGGCAACGGCGCCAGAAAATCTTGATCGCGTGCAAATATATTACTAGCAATAGGACTAGGTCTATCGTAGTAGTGTACTGGCGAGTCAAGGTCGATCCCACAGAGACTCGTAAGAACGTCTAATTATCAAGATTGAGCTTGTCACGATTATGGTCTTTGACCAACTATAATATAGACAGTAGTAAATTTGGTTCCTCAAACTAACAAGGTTATGCTAGTTCACACGAAGCAAAATGAGTTTCTAATGTATTAGTTCAATTATGAGCAATTAGTTATTCCCCCCACACATGCAACAGTCCTCCCCATTGATGAATTTATTCATTGTTCAGCTACGGGTACAACTCCTAAACCTATCTACCCCGACAATGGTAGAAGACAATCTATACGCCAGCCACCCTCGTTAATTGGTCCGTAATAGCCCATACACATAAAGAACTAGAGCTGTCGATATTGAGCGCTAACTCATACCGCAAACCCGCCTAGACAGCTGTCGACATTGATCAGCACGTTCCTAGGGTCCATTCAAGATAATGTCCAAACATAGCACTTCACTATTCGTATTTCATGCTAGTTTAGGATGACATGCAAATAGTTGATCAGGCTACTAACATGTAAATTAAATCTATCGATCAACGTAGATGGCGCTGATTATCATGAATTTGTAATTTACTAGGTATTCAGATCTAGCGATATAGACCATCACAGATCTGAAGAACGCAACCACTATTTCATGATTTCTTCACCAATGAATCAGATCTATAGCACATGGGGTAAAATAAACTAATTACTACATAATTAAACTAAATAAGCAATTAAAACATACTAGTCGAATAGAACAATGATGGATCTACATCTTGCAAAAGACAGAAAATCATACCCTCGAAGACGAGCGTAGATCTCCCTCGGATCTCTCCCTAGGTGGCGACTCCATTGTCTCTCCGACCAGAACTCATAAAATAAAAATAAAGAACAAAGAACTTTTATTGCATAATTTGCCTTGAATAATTTGGGTACATTGAATTCTGAGGTGAAGCTTCTTATTTATAGATATATAAACAGACGTAGAAACACCTACTTTTACCCCTCGTCCAAGAAAATATGTTTCGGAAGGATCTCGAATCTCGGTAAACCGGCGGCACTTCCCAGTAAACCAGGGGTATTTTCATCTTTTTTCTTTAGCCGACTTAACTTGGAAGGTTCTGGAATACCCTAGGCCCATTCCTTTCGTTCAGTCCACTCTAGATTCGTCCATGATGCTCAGCCCAATATTTTGTATCCTGAAAATCATCAAATAATGCACGAAATAATATCGAAATAGGGAAAATAAATGCTAAGTACAGATTTCTCGACTCACGAACCCGACATATGCTATTCAACTCTAATGGTTCATATATAGGTCGAAACAACCATTTTTAGCTCATAATAGATAGAATGTTGATGCCTTAGGATAGACTATTTTAACCATCTTCAACACATCCCAAAACCCTTCCATTTTTCATTCCCACCTTTTCCAGACATGAGTATCGGCCGTGTGGGAGATAAAAAGAGAGGGAAAAAAGAAAAGAAAGAGAAGAAGAATGGGAACTTTCGACTTTCCGATCAATCCAACCGTTGAAATCACAAACCGATTGCACCAAAATATTTCTCTTGATGAGAGCTTAATTTTGATACAAGGTTCACTCCGATCGGGTAAGAATTTCGAAAACCCATTTTTTAGATCTATAAGTGTTATTGGTGTTTTTCTTAGCTTTTTTTTATGCTTTAATGGTTGTAGTAATCCTAGAAATCCGTTTTGGGTTAGTTTTGAAGTGGTTTCATAGATGCTTGGAGCCTTGCTTGTGGAACAAGATTTTCTTGGAGTGTTCTGAAGAGTTTTTGGAGCTTTTTGGTGAAATCAAAGGTAAAGGGGTGTTCAACCAAATCTTTATTTGTTAGTAGCCTTTAAATCTTGCCAATGACTTGTAGAAATGTTAGATTTGATTTTTAAAAAGTGTTAGAAGTGTTTTGGATTCAAAGTTTGTAGCTTTTCACTTCAAGCATGTTTTATAGTTATTTCATATCACTTTGGCTTGAATTTCATGTTGTATTGGTGTTTAGATCTAGTATAATATTTATATTGGCGTTTAGATCTAGTATAATATTTATGTTGGTGTTTAGATATAGTATAATGTTACAAGCATGTTGTAGAATAATTCTCGTATTATTTTGTATGGATTTGGAGTAGATTTAGTTTTTAATATGGTGAAGAAAACACGGAATTCCTTGGCTGATTTTCTAGGCAAAAATGGAATAGAGAGTTATGTGGAATGTTGTAAAGTCAAGTGTACACGTGTTCTAGTGACTTTTGCTCCACACCGTTTCTCATGGGAGCATTGGAACACTCTATATTTGGCCTTATGTGATGTTGACGTGAGATCAATGTCTTACTTGTAACATGACGAAGTTAAGGGTTCGGTTTCTGGTGTATTCGGCTTAGCACCTTGTGGAGACCCTCTGCGGAGAGATACTCGGAATCACCAAAAGCCTTATTTCTTAGCCTCGTGGGTATTGGATTAGATTCCAATATTCTGTGCAATGTGTTAAGTAGTGTACTGTAGAGTTGGTTTAGGGTCTAGTGGTCCCTAAGAAGCCTTTTATGTGTAATAAACTTAGGTGGTTAGATTAATCACTTCAATACATACTTGATGAGTCTAAAAGCTAAAACATGTTAGTCCTTAGTGAGGCACATTTTTGTAACGCATCATGGAACTATTACACCTCCTCACTTTTTAGATACTTGTGCGAAACGACGTCGTTTGGTAACAAAAAAATCAAACGTGCCTAAAAAGTGCGGAGGTGTAATAGTTCACTGATCCTTATTTTGGGTGGGATCAGTGTACACCATATTTATAGAAAAATGAAGTTCCATCACTTGTGTGATATCTTAGACTTACCCAAGGTCATCACAGACTTCCTTGGTTGTAAGTCAAATTAGCAAAATGGTGTTGTTGAAAGGCAAAATCAGCATTTGCTGAATGTTGCCAGGGGTCTGAGGTTTCAGAGTAATTTACCCATTGAATATTGGGGTTTTTTCCTTTTACAAGCTGTAAAATTGATTAATGCCACACCTACACCGCTGCTGAAGGAAAGCATTCCCCATGAGATGCTTTATGACACCAAACCAGATTATTCTGTGTTTAAATTTTTTGGTTGTTTAGTTTTTTCTTGTACACATCAGCAGTACAGGACAAAATTTGATTCCAGGTGTAAGACTTGTGTGTATCTTGTTAACTCAAACACTTCCAAGGGTGCTATTCTCTTTGACATCACCTACAAAGATATACTTGTTGCCAAAAAATACTTAGTTCCATGAAACTTATTTTCCTTTATTTCCACAGGTCCTGGGGAAGGCTAGATATCTCTCTGATATACCAGTCCTATTACTAGTTATTGACAACTTTGATGATCTGGTCAGCAGGGCAACATGACACATGATCAACTGTTAATGAGGTTCCTAGTGAAGGAAATGTTCCTGTCACCTACACCTGTTCATTTGAGAAGATCCACAAGGACAAGAAATTCACCAGTCTTTTATCAAGATGGTGCTCATGCAGTTTAGCAGACACATCTGTTGAGTGAAGTGATGAATCTGGAGAAACTTTCAACAGAGTATTCCATATTCATTATGCTATTGATGTTGTTAAAGAACCTAAAACTTATTATAATCAATCCATCATACATGATGAATGGAAAGAAGCAATGCAAAAGTAGATTGAGGCTGTGCAGACCACTCATACTTGGGAGATAGTTGATTTACCCCCAGGAAAGAAACCTATTGGGTGCAAATGGGTATATAAAATCAAGTATAATCCTGATGGATCAATAAAGAGATACAAAGCTGGGTTGGTGGCAAAGTGATACTCTCAAACCTATGGTATTGACTATGAGGAGACCTTTTCACCTGTTGTTACAATTAACACAGTCAGTGCTTTACTAGCAGCAGCATCAGCTAACAACTGGCATCATCAGTAAATGGATGTCAATACTGCCTTCTTGCAAGGTGATCTACATGAAGAAGTATATATGTAGTGTCCCGGATTTTATCAATACAAAACAACAAGTAATAAACCGGTTAACCTCAAGTGCAAGGATCGTAGTATGGAGGCTAATGCCGGGTCGATCTTACGGGGAACTAGACGAATGTGAATCCTAGCTTTTGTTTTTAACTAACTATTGTCACGAAACTAACCTAAACAAATATTGCATAAAAGTAACTAGACAGAGGAGATTAATCCAATGCTAGGAAAGATTGAAAGCAATAAAAACTAACTAAGTCATGAGAAAAATAAAATAAACTAAACTAAGCTAAGCAATTCGAGTCAAGTGATTTAAATCAAATTATAACGAACGAACAAGCAATTGATCCACCTATCCTATCAACATTCAATTCTAACTCGGATTAATTCGTGATCTCTACTCAAGTCGTGATTCACCTAATCAAAGGCATAAACTCCTACTCGTAGAGCGAGTTCGTTTTCTAATCTTTTATCTTTCGATGTTAAAGATTACGTCTTTCTAACCTAGGCGTGAAATCTTTCAATTTCTAATCTAGAAAATCAATCTAACAACTCTCGTTTTAGTTAGATCGAAGATCCATTCTTTTATCATGGTGATCTAGGGTTGACATGACTCTCATCATATAAACAATCATCAAAGCAAGCATCTTTCGATTAAACATGCAATAAGACATACAAAACATGATAAAAGAAACGAACTTGAAATAGATACTCACAGATTAATCACGAATCAAAATCGAATTGTTGAAGGAAGGCTTCACAACGCTTGTTCAAAGAGGATTAGCCTCTTAGCATCTTCTTGGCAACTCGAATTGATGAATAAAAGTACATGAAATTATCTAATCTAATCTAGAGTTTAAGTGCATAAAACTAGAGAAAAATGAAGGAAAACGCAGCCAAGCTGCCCACAGGGTTTAGGGTTCGAAAATTGTATCATTAGGGTTTGGGAAATCGCGCCTATTTATAGATTTTTAGGTCGGTTTATTTGAGTCGGTGCCGTGGACGCCCGTCCACTATCTTGGACGCTTCGTCCAGCCTCTATGAACGGAGAATGAACGCCGCTCGTTGAACGCGTCTGAACTCTCGAATGTAAAATATGATTACGGACGCTTGATTCACTTTTATGGACGCCCGTCCACTACCTTGCTCTAGTATTTTGCTCATAACTTCACTTCTAGGGCTCCAAATGAGGTGATTCAACATGCGTTGGAAAGCTATTTCAATCCTCTACAACTTTCATCAAGACAACTTTCCCTGAAAGTGCCTACAAGTGTGGACAAAATCCCCATGAAGTGCCTGGTTCCGGTTTCTTCAATGATTCTTCACTTAAACATCTTTCAACTCTTCCATCTTCATGTGATCATCGTTTAAGCTCGACTCATCATGAAAACGTACCTAACAACATGATAGAAACATGCAAAATGTAACATCATACGAATAAACATAAAACACCGATAAAATCACGTAAATATCTCGATTTTGCATTTAAACACATTTAAAACTCGTTTGCAATAAATCTAATAAGCACTTACTTTTCTATGCAATTTATCAGATTATGGGAGAAATCGTTCACGAAATATAACGGTATAAATCACATAAAATCACCCTTAACAACTCCCCACACTTAAACCTTGCTCGTCCGAGCAAAACAAAACAAAATCAAGCTCGAGATAGTATAGACATCTCAACAAATATAACATATATTCAATAACTTAGAAGTTCACCATCGTGTGTGTGCATAGCCATAGAAAACTTCCACTAAATCCAAACTTGAGGAACTCAAAGTAAAACTAGCTAATACCCCTCGTAGACTAGCAATAGATGACACTCATAAGATGCACCTACAAACGTGACATATCCGAAAAGAATGATCGAATATATCTAGGGCCTTTCAAAATACTCGAGAGGATAATCCCTACAACATATCTATCAGTTTATATTGGGGATAAGATTAACGAAAGACTAAGTCTTATATTCATTTCATAACCAATTTCAAGTTGATTTAATTACTTCACATTTAAACACACATCAGAATGAGCTATTGCCCGTCATAGCAGAATAGGACATACGTGGTATACCCTACCTTACTCAAATCATAAAGCGACTTCTTACGATCGTCGTGAGCTTTTGGTCATCATAGTGGAATAAAACATTTTGAGATAATGCCTTACCGCACTCAAATCATCGACCGACTTCCGACACACACTATTGATTTCATTATTAACTCAACTTTTTCAAATGACATTAGCTACGTATACTTATCACATTCAAACTTCTAGATATTCACAATACCCTCATACTACGGAACTAAATACAAACTACCATAAATCTCACGATATATACGTAGCACTAAGTACATGACTTATAAGAAAATCAAAAACTACTAATCCAAAACGGGGTATAGCTTTATAAATTAGCTCATCATTCACTATGGCACGTGAAAAATAGTGTCAGGTGAAACAACTAACTTACCAAACATATGACATAAAGCATCGATGAATATAACAAACCGAACAAAAACGTGTATTGCCTACTCGGGACAAAACAAAAACAAAAGTGTCGAAAAATTTTGAAAAATTAAGCCCCTATTTTGCACAAAAACATCATATATTAAACAAATGGTAGATACATAGCGATCATTCCCCTCCCCCACACTTAAATAACAACATGTCCTCATGTTGTGGAGAAAATAAAAGGAAAGGAAAACTTAGCTGTTCGTATGTCGAAAGAGGCAATTCTGGAAATGGTCCGGAGCCAGGTCCAAAAATGTTGAGGAAATCAGTAGACTGTGGACCATCCACCGGAAAACTGACTTCATCTGAAACTCACAAACGCTACCGAAAATACCCTGCACACTTGAAAAGCAAAGAAATACCTCGGGGGATACAAGGGATTAAACCATATCGCGCAAAAGTGATAGAGATAAAGATAAGAGGAAATCGTAAGCAAAACCACACTTCGACCCTGTATAAGCCTAGGACGGCTGACTGACAAAAACAAACACAATCCTAATAAAACTGAACTAAAACAACGAAAAACAACTAAAGAAAGGAACTAATATAATAAGGGATATCTAGGATGCCTCTAGTAGTAGCGCTAATGGTTATTGTCGTTAGCTCGACACATTTGAAGCTCACTGGATCAGGCCATTTAACCTTTCGCCACCACTACCTCGTGTAAGCTCGAATCAAGAGTGTGGCGCGAGAAGCAAGAATAACACATGGGGTTAAATCTTTGAAAGCTCTCCATACCTTTTAAGTTTCCCATGGTTGCATTCTTTCTTCTCCGGTTCCTCGATGACGTTTAAGTTGTCGCTCCCTTTCAAACTCTTCCATATCAAGACTACACCGCTAGAACATCTTGATTTAACACAACCGTCATCCTCGGAAAACAAATCGGGTGAAAACTCGTCAAAGTGGTTGACTTCGAAGTCCCACACCCGAGGATTTTGAGGAATTTAACAATCAAAGGTTTTTCTTTATGTTCACCTATATAGTGCTTGCACCTCGACCATTAACTCGGAACGGTTGATCACCATAACCTCGTAATTCTAGCACACCTCCAGGAATGATTTGGAGAATCTCGAAAGGACCGGACCAACGTGTCCTCAACTTGCCAGAAACAAATGCAACCTGGAATTGTAGAGTAACACTTGCTCACCGACCTTGAATTCTCTCTTCTTTATCTTGGCATCGTGGAGAGTTTCATCTTCTCCTTACTAATCTGGCGCTTTCGTAAGCTTGGAGTCCGAATTCATCCGGCTCATGCAAGCTGCTGCGCGGTGTTTGCCACAGATTGGGAATCGAAGTTAAGAAACTTCGTAGCCCGAGACATACTGTGCTCTAGCTCGACGAGCAGATGACATGGTTTCCGTAGACCATTTGATATGGCGATGTACCCATAGGGGTCTTATAGGCGATCCTATATGCCCAAAGTACATCGTCCAACTTCGCACTCAGTCTTTTCTATGACTATTCACCGTCTTCTCCAGGATTTTCTTAAGACTCGGTTGCTTCGCTCCACGACCACTAGTCATCGGATGATATGGTGTGCCAATTTTATGACGAACACCATACTTCTCAAGTACTTTCTCTGAGGGTCGGTTGCGTAAATGCGTCCCCTTCATCACTCGATCAAGGCACGTGGACATCCAAACCTCACGAAGATATTCTTCTTTAGAAATTTCATCACCGTCTTATGATCATTGTGAGGAGTGGCTTGGGCCTCCACCCATTTAGACACGTAGTCTCACGCAGACTAAGATGTATTTATTACCGCAAGATGATGGGAATGGTCCCATAAAATCGATACCCCATACATCAAAGACTTCGTGATTCGAGGATGGGTTTTAAAGGCATGTCAAA
Organism: Gentiana macrophylla; assembly: GCA_026214975.1. Lineage (NCBI taxonomy): Eukaryota > Viridiplantae > Streptophyta > Magnoliopsida > Gentianales > Gentianaceae > Gentiana > Gentiana macrophylla. The sequence continues at coordinate 43,916,885 of CM047817.1, forward strand.
ACGCTTGTCGAGTACCGGTTCTTTGGCACCTATCACAAGCTTTCTGTAAAGCTTCCGTATCTTTAAAGATCGTAGGCCAATAGAAACCGGATTGAAATATCTTAGCAACGGTTTTCCAAGGACCAAAGTGACCTCCTGTGGGTCCACTGTGGCCTTTGCTCAATGATGTCACGTTGCTCGATTCGGAATACATCTCCTAAGCAAACCATCTTTACAGATCTTGAAAAGATAAGGTTCATCCCAAACGAATATATTTCATATCGAGAAGAACTTCTTCTTCTCTTGATAAGACATTTCAGGATCGAGATAATGGGCATGAAGGTAGTTTACAATGGAGGAGTACCATGGAACATCGGGAGGACAACCGTCTATCAACATAATGTTTTCTAGAGGAAAGTAAAGATCTATATCATCCGGTTCATCCTTTTCCTCACTTAACACCCTAGAAACATGATCCGCCACTACGTTCTCAACGCCTCTTCTTATCTTTGATTTGAACGTCAAACTCTTGGAGGGTCGATTCAACGCAGAAGCGCGGTTTAGCTCCTTTTGGTCATGAGATAACGCAAGGCAGCGTGATCAGTCCACACAATCACTTGAGCACCTAGCAAGTAACTACGAAACTTATCCATAGCAAAGACTACGGCTAATAGTTCCTTTTCAGTTGTCGTGTAGTTAACTTGAGAAGGATTCAGTGTGTGACTGGCATAATAGATAGGCTGGAACTTTCCATTAAGCTTTTGCCCTAAGACTGCACCAACAGCATAGTTGGATGCATCACACATAAGCTCAAAAGGTAGGTTCCAGTCTGGCGATATAAGAATTGGAGCAGAGATCAGTCTACTCTTAAGCTCCTCAAACGCGCGCTTGCAACTATCATCAAAATCAAAAGTAACGTCTTCTTTTAGTAAGGTAGACAGGGGCTTGGCGATCCTTGAAAAGTCCTGGATGAACCTCCTATAGAAGCCGACATGTCCGAGAACACCTCGGACTTCCCGAACATTCTTAGGATAACTCATCTTCTCAATAGCTTCTACCTTGGCCCTATCTACTTCTATACCTTTGGCGGACACTTTGTGGCCAAGGACTATACCTTCATCTACCATGAAATGGCATTTTTCCCAATTAAGCACTAAGTCCTTTTCCACACATCTTGACAACACCCGATCAAGATTATCGAGGCAATCATCGAAGGAGTGACCAAAGACCGAGAAGTCATCCATAAAAATCTCCATGCACTTTTCAACTAGCCCGTCAAAGATTGCCATCATACACCTTTGAAAGGTGGCTGGGGCATTACAGAGACCAAATGGCATCCGCCTGTAGGCGAATGTACCATAGGGGCAGGTGAAAGTGGTCTTCTCTTGGTCAACAGGATCGATGGGTATCTGGAAGTATCCTGAATATCCATCCAGGAAGCAGTAGAATGCGTGCCCCGCCAGACGCTCAAGCATCTGGTCAATGAATGGAAGGGGAAAATGATCTTTCAGTGTGACCTCATTGAGCTTTCGATAATCGATACATACTCTGTATCCAGTAACGAGCCTCAATGCTATCTCTTCTCCCTTCTCATTCTTCTCAATAGTAATTCCCCCTTTTTGGGACTACTACGAGTCGGGAAACCCATTCCGTCAAACAATGGCGTAAATGATACCCATATCTAGAAGTTTAATGATCTCCTTCTTGACTACCTCTTGCATGTGAGGTTGAGCCTTCTCTCGAGGTTGTCTAACTCGTTTTGCACCCTCCTCGTCTTGATCTTGTGCATACAGATGTCGGGAGATATCCTCGGATATCTCCCACACCGCCATCCAAAGGCTTTTTCATTTTTGCGCAAGACGTTTAACAGATTTAAGCTCTTCTATACGAGATAGCTTGGCGCAGAGATGATCAAAGGAAGCTTGTCACCTTCTCTTAAAAACACATACTTAAGATGTTTAGGTAACGGCTTGATACCAAATCTACGGGAGGATCCTCTAGACTTGATTTAAGATCGCCACTCTTCAACTCAACATTGAGCTTACTTAGTGGTCCCTCTCGCCAAGGCTTCTTCTCTTAGCTCGTCCTCAAAATCACCGCTAAGCTGGTCTAGATTAACCATACCATGACTATTCAGATTATCGATCAATCGCTCATATTCCGCTTCCATGGCCCTTGACTTGCTCGTCCATACAGTCATTGAAGTCATTAAATGACTCCTCAATAGAAAAGCCGGTTGGAGAACCAGAGGGTACTTGAATGGATTTAGAGACACTATAGCTCACCTCTTGGTCACCAACTCGAATAGTTACTTGCCCACCATCACAATCGATGAGGGCTCTAGCTGTAGATAGGAAAGGTCTTCCAAGAATCAGAGGGACATTTTCATTTTTCTCCATATCTAAGACATACCACCAACGGAAAGGTAAACCTACCAACTTGAACCAATACGTCCTTTAGGATCCCTGAGGCTTTCTTTGAAGATCTATCAGCGAACTGTAAGTTCATGGTAGTGGGTTCTAGAAGACTTTGTAAACCCAGCTGCTTGCACACAGATAATGGCATCAAGCTGATAGATGCACCCAGTCACATAAGGAATTTGGGAAGACTAATCCCCCATCCGCAATGTGAGCACAAATTTTCTGGGTCGCTTCTCTTGATTGGTAAGTTGTCATAATTAACCGCAGAGAACACTCCTTACCAACCGCTTGATCCATTCTCGCTAACTTCTTCTTGGAAGATACAACATCCTTGATGAACTTTGTATACTTAGGCATCTCAACCAAGACCTCGGATAATGGCAGATTTACCTGAGTATTTTTCAACAATTTAAGCACCTTTTCGCACTTCTTATCTTCGCTTAACGGGATGTTGCTCTTTCTAGGTGGAAAGGGAAGCTTTTTCAAATCATCCTCGGAAAATACTTTCTTCGAGGACGAACTAACGGCCTTGTCTTCCAAATCTTTCCATCGAACCGTCTTTTCATTCTTTTTGCTAGTCAGGGGATCAGCCACCTGACTATCATTTAACTCATCACTCCTCAGGGGATCAGCCACCTGAGGATCCTCAAATATTTCACTTCTCAGGGAACAGCCACCTGAGGACTTCCAATTGATTCTTTATTCCTCGAGGATCAACCACGAGGAATCTCAACTCTTTCTTCTATCGAGGATCGGCCACCGATTTTCCTCTCTATGACCAAAGGGATGATGGGTGCTCAACTTCCCTCCCGCCTTACCAATGGCGAGGAGGGGCTAGTGGTTTCCCTGGAAGCCGGGGACCACCAACTTGAGAACCACTTCTCAAATTCATTGCTTGGCCGCCTCTCTCTACCGTATGGAGGTGAAGGTACCAGTCGGTCAGCATTGACTGCTTGCTTAAATCGGCGTGAGCGACTTGACCGCCTTTTGGGTTTTTTCAAGAAAGCGGGCGAGATGCCCTGGGGTCTTGACGCTAGCCTCGCCCAATTGCCCTATTTGTTTCTCAAGATTTTTATTGTCCGCTTTGCTCCTCCAACTTGGTTTGAAATTGTTGGATTGGGAGGGTCCTTGAGAGTTCGATGATTTTGAGGTAGTGGTGATTGGGTGATTTGGAAATGTAGAATTAGAATTGGCGGGCCAATTCGATTGAACCTTTGCGTGGATTGGAAGAATTATAGCTTGGGTTCGATTATAACCAGGGTTTCTATTGAAGTTCGAATTAGGATTAAATCGAAGATTGATTAAACCCTTGGTTTTGAAGCTGATCGCCGAGAATTGGTTATTAAATCTCGATTTGTCCGGCCAGAGAAAGCATTGACTTTCGCGATTCGCGCCCAATCATGGGACGAAGCGAGCAAGATGCCCTACGTCTTTGTCACATACTTGGCATGTGATTGGATTATGTTTGTCCATAGTCATGAAGCAGCATTGACTTGCCGAAAGCGAGGGGAAGAAAATTGACATTGGCGATCCATATGGCGGTCGACAAAGACATGCTTCACAATACAGAACCTGAGAGTTCTGTGGAAACGAAAGAGTCTGATTACTCGTATTAGGAACAATTTGGGATGTTGTCTGCTGAGAATTAGCCATTTGCTTTTGCAACATGGCAATCAGATTTTGCATAGTCACATCCTCGACCTTGGGAGGAGGAGGAGGTGCCTGAATAGCTTGATAGGATGGGGCATAGTTGTATTTGGCAATGTCTTCGAACAATGCCCATCCTTCATCAGTGTTTTCTTGAGAAATGCCCCACTGGAGGAACTATTGACCATGCCCTTGGTGAGCTCGGTCAATCCATTTGAAGAAAGTATGGACTTGCCTTTGCTTTGGCAAGCCATGATGGGGACACTTTCGCAGGAGAGACTTAAACCTTTTCCACGCCTCAAAGAATGACTCATTTTCCGGTGACGGAATGTGAAGATTTCGTTCGAGACAGCAATTTTTTTTGAAGGAGGAAAGTATTGACTTAGAAATTCCTTCTCGAGCTCCGCCCACATAGTGATAGATTCGAGAGGAGAGAGTGATACCACTGAGTGCCTCCCCGTAGGGAAAATGGAAATAGTTTAAGCTTGATGGCGTCCTCACTTACACCTTGGATACGGGTAGTACCGCATATTTGCAAGAATGTGTGTAAGTGAGTGTGGGGTTTTGATTGGAAACCATGGAAAATTGATGCATCTTTGCATCATCTGTATAAGTCGGGTTTAAGCTCGAAGTTTGGGAGCGATAATGGTAGGCATGGCGATAGCCGGGTTGATGGTGATTGTGCCGGGCATGGCATAGTCGGCCAACGTCCGTCTATCTTCATTGCCATTACTACTATTCTTTCGATTTCTCTGAAAGATATTGCTCAAATTCTCGATCTAGAGCGTTTCCTTCGTCGAAACGAAGTCTCCGCCTATTGGGTCGGACTATGGTCCGCTTCGGGTCGAGGGAATAGATTAGTGGTCCCTTATGACTACGAGTTTGCATAAACCGAACACCAACTCAAGGTGTTGAGCAAGAAAGGATAGAAAGTGATGAAAGGACGGATCAGGCGAGAGGGAAAGGATAACTAAACCTAGAGGAATCAAGAACTACGAAACTTAACTACGAAAAATTTAAAAGCAAAAACAGAAAACAAAAGCGTGTTGAAATCTTCGAGCCCAAAATGGAAGGGAAAACAGTGGATTTTGACCTCGAAAGCGGTGTCGGACGGCCTCTGGCGTCCGCCACGTCGTCGGCGTCGGAACGAGCTTTCGAATTGGGGTCTCGCGCGCCAATCCGACACTCGAGCGAAAGTTATGGCCAAAATACTATCAAGTGCTAAAGCGGACCCTTTTATCCAAAAATTTGATCGTGAAAGATGCGGTGTCGGATGATTCAACCTAAGAAACCTACCTACGACACTTACCTACCTAAAAAAAAGCAGAAAACCTAATTGAAATAAAAATAAAAGCGATGGCGAGCGGGAAGAGGCACGGGCGCCCAATTAAGCGGGCGGGCGTCTTCTCGAAGAAGAAGCGGACGGGCGTTCGACTCTAATCGACGCTTTCGTTCAGAGAAGCGAATAGATAACGAGAATAAGCAGACTTGATTGGGCGGCGTTGGTGATACTGGCGTCCGTCCGGATCAATCTGAGACAGAAAGAACGCAAAAAGCAGTATCAAAACCGATCTAAAAAAACTAGTTATCTAACTTAATTTCAAAAGGAAAGATTTACAACAGGATCGATTCCTAACAACTAATCTAACTACTAACTAACTAATTATGAACACAAACAAATAAAATAAAGTCAACAAATTAACTAAAAAAAAAAAAAAACCAAAAACAAAAACTAGGCAACCGTCGGTTCCCGCAACGGCGCCAAAAACTTGTCCCGGATTTTATCAATACAAAACAACAAGTAATAAACCGGTTAACCTCAAGTGCAAGGATCGTAGTATGGAGGCTAATGCCGGGTCGATCTTCTACGGGAACTAGGCGAATGTGAATCCTAGCTTTTGTTTTTAACTAACTATTGTCACGAAACTAACCTAAACAAATATTGCATAAAAGTAACTAGCAGAGGAGATTAATCCAATGCTAGGAAAGATTGAAAGCAATAAAAACTAACTAAGTCATGAGAAAAATAAAATAAACTAAACTAAGCTAAGCAATTCGAGTCAAGTGATTTAAATCAAATTATAACGAAGCGAACAAGCAATTGATCCACCTATCCTGTCAACATTCAATTCTAACTCGGATTAATTCGTGATCTCTACTCAAGTCGTGATTCACCTAATCAAAGGCATAAACTCCTACTCTCGTAGACGAGTTCGTTTTCTAATCTTTTATCTTTCGATGTTAAAGATTACGTCTTTCTAACCTAGGCGTGAAATCTTTCAATTTCTAATCTAGAAAATCAATCTAACAACTCTCGTTTTTAGTTAGATCGAAGATCCATTCTTTTATCATGGTGATCTAGGGTTGACATGACTCTCATCATATAAACAATCATCAAAGCAAGCATCTTTCGATTAAACATGCAATAAGACATACAAAACATGATAAAAGAAACGAACTTGAAATAGATACTCACAGATTAATCACGAATCAAAACTGAATTGTTGAAGGAAGGCTTCACAACGCTTGTTCAAAGAGGGATTAGCCTCTTAGCATCTTCTTGGCAACTCGAATTGATGAATAAAAGTACATGAAATTATCTAATCTAATCTAGAGTTTAAGTGCATAAAACTAGAGAAAAACTGAAGGAAAAACGCAGCCAAGCTGCCCCTAGGGTTTAGGGTTCGAAAATTGTATCATTAGGGTTTGGGAAATCGCGCCTATTTATAGATTTTTAGGTCGGTTTATTTGAGTCGGGTGCCGTGGGCGCCCGTCCACTATCTTGGACCTTCGTCCAGCCTCTATGAACGGAGAATGAGCGCTCGTTCGAACGCGTCTGAACTCTCTCGAATGTAAAATATGATTACGGACGCGATTCACTTTTATGGACGCCCGTCCACTACCTTGCTCTAGTATTTTGCTCATAACTTCACTTCTAGGGCTCCAAATGAGGTGATTCAACATGCGTTGGAAAGCTATTTCAATCCTCTACAACTTTCATCAAGACAACTTTCCCTGAAAGTGCCTACAAGTGTGGACAAAATCCCCATGAAGTGCCTGGTTCCGGTTTCTTCAATGATTCTTCACTTAAACATCTTTCAACTCTTCCATCTTCATGTGATCATCGTTTAAGCTCCTGACTCATCATGAAAACGTACCTAACAACATGATAGAAACATGCAAAATGTAACATCATACGAATAAACATAAAACACCGATAAAATCACGTAAATATCTCGATTTTGCATTTAAACACATTTAAAACTCGTTTGCTCAATAAATCTAATAAGCACTTACTTTTCTATGCAATTTATCAGATTATGGGAGAAATCGTTACGAAATATAACGGTATAAATCACATAAAATCACCCTTAACATGTAGCTGCCGCCAGGTTTTGCATCCACATAACCAAATCAATTTTGCAGGTTAAAAAATCTTTATATGGTCTGAAGCAAGCCAGCAGATAATGGAATCACAAGTTGACTGAATCCTTGGAAGCACAAGGATTTGTTCAGTCCAAACATGATCATAGTTTATTCACCAAAGGGTCACGACAGTCTTTTATTACTTTGCTAGTATATGTAGATAACATAATAGCAACAAGTCTTGATGAGCAATTGATTCGGCAAGTTAAAGATGCTTGCAACGGCAGTTCACTATTAAATATCTTGGAAAACTGAGATTTCATAGGCATTGAGGGTGCAAGGACTCCTCTAGGCATCTTCATTTCTCAAAGGAAGTAAACATTGAACCTTCTAGAAGAATATGAGTCTTGGGGGGCTAAACCAGCAAAGACACCCATGGAGTCCAAGAAGACCTTACAATATGGAGATTCACCACTTTAAGAAGATAATATTGCATCTATCTCACTTTTAACAGACCATACATAGCTTTTACAGTGCAGCAATAGAGTCATTTTCAGGACACTCCTATTGAAAATCACATGAACGCAGCACATAGACTGCTGAGGTACTTGAAAGCCAATCCAGGCCAAGAAATCTTATTCCCAGCAGAGAATAGCCTTGGTTTGAAAAGGTTCACATACAGTGATTGGGCTGGAGCGACCTGAAACCATAAAGTCAGTATCAGGCTACATGATGTTTTTAGGGGATGCTTCTATTTCCTGGAAAGCAAAGAAACAGACAACTATAGTAAAAAGTTCATCAGAGGCTGAATATAGAGCTATGGCCAATGCATTTTGTGAAATTCAGTGGCTAGTTTACATCATGCAAGATTTGAAGATTCCTGTTCGGCTGCATTCCTTACTATTCTGTGATAATGCTAGTGCTATGCACATTGCTCATAATCCTGTATTCCATGAAAGAACAAAGCATATTGAAATTGACTGTAATGTTGTACGAGACAAAGTCAAGTTTGGACTTGTCAAAATTCTTACAGTCAACACAAAAGAACAACTTGCTGACATTCTCACTAAAACATTAGCTTTTTACCTATCTGCTGGACAAATTGGGAATTTCAGAGATATTCTAAAGTTCAAGTTGGTGATGGGACTGTTGAGTGCAAGTTGTTAATGTATGACTGTCAGTTTCAGGGAGGGTGTTAAAATATATGGGACGATGGGACTGCTGAGTGCAAGACTGTTGAGATGAAAGAACTCTGCAGACCACATGAAGACTCAATAGATTGCTGAGTTGTTTAGTGTAGGAAACGGTTATTTAGTTATATTTTGTTGTAACCGTTTGTAACTTACTTATAACTAATTCATGAGGTAGCATTGTAACTTAACTTGTTGATTTTACTTCAATAATAATCCTTCCGCATTTTCTTTACGTTTTCTTTGTCTTTCTACAAATTTCAACAGATGCCGCATGCCACAAGTGAATAAAATATTTGATTTATGATTATATATATATATTAAAACATATCTCACCTTACCGACTAAATGGCCCGGCCTGACCGACCAACAAACCAAAGGGCTCTGCCCAACCAATCGTCGGTAGGCCCTCTTTAGCATAGGACGAACAATGTGTCCATCGTAGCCAAGGACCGAGTTGACCAGTAGGTGGTCAAGCTCATTAATTATGACTTTGAGAAGAAGGATAATGAGTTCAGAACTCACAAGAGATGAGGTCGGACAAGTATCCTTCCCGACCCGTCCAATAGTCGGTGACGACCTATTAAGAGATTGACGGTTCAGATACTAAACGTGAAGAGATCATATTCAACAGGTATATATATATATTTGAAGGGAACATGTATATATTCAAACTCAATTTTCAAAAGTTTATACAATGTAATTTTTTTTATTGAAAATGAAAGAATTGTTAAGGGCGTAACCGCGCAAGTAATTGATACACATTGAAATATCGCGTTATTCAACTAATTTTTGGTGCATCACGTTACAAATATAATCCTCTCAAATACTAGCCGTAATTATATCTCGCATATAAGTGAATAATACACGCACTCAAAATATGAAAATGATCTAGCCATAGATCTTTTATTCTTTTCAAAATTATGTTGTTTTGGTGTTAATGTCTAAAAACACTTATGGCATGTTTGTTACACATAAATAATATGGAATGGAATGGAATAAATTCATTCCATTACTGTGTGTGGAATGTGAAATAATTGAATGAATCAAATTATAAAAAATGTGACACATCGAATGATATGTAGGGCATGATAATCGATTAAGGTTGGGTGGGTGCTGTAGGGTATGATATGGTGGAAGTATAAGGTTAGGTGGAGTGTGTGAGGTGGGGTAGCTCTACCCCACAACAACCCCACACAACTATACCCTACTCTACCCACATTTCTTTACATGCTGCTCACCTTACCATTCACCCCATTATGCACTCTACCCTACCTACCCCAACCAACCCTATAATACCCCACCCCACTCTAAACAATCCTACTGATCGCGTTTAAGTCACTAACGTCGATATTACTAGCAAGAATACAAGGTCCATCGTAGTATAGTAAGTGCGAGTCAAAGTCGATCCCACAGAGAAAATGCAACTTTAAGTACAAACGATTCTAACCTAATTAAGAAGACACATACATGTGGTCATTGACCAACAATAAACAGAAAAGAAACGTGGTATTCCTCCCCCTGTTCCCACCGACCTACTAACTTGGATTAGTTAATCCTTACGTTTACTTCCCCACATAATTTCCTTAAAATAATCGAGCGTGCTTTTAACTTAGTTTTAAGCTACGGGTGCAACTCCTAACCCTATCTACTCCGACCATGGTAGTAGATAATCTATACGCCAACTACCCTCCTTACTTGGTCCGTAATAGCCCATACGCATAAAGAACTAGAATTGCCGGTATCGAGCGCTAACTCATACCGCTAACCCGCAGAGGCAGGTGTCGACACTGATCAGCACGTTCTTAGGGTCCATCAAGACAATGTCCTGACTTACACTTCAATATCAGTACTTCAAGTTAATTTACGAATTACGAATACTAGATTGGCCAGTCCTATTACTCGTTTTAATTAATTTTTTCGATCAACGTAGGTGACGCTAATCCTCCAGATTAAGTTTCCTAAATATTGCCAACCGGTATAGACCGCCGGTTGACCGGTATCGGATTTTCTTAATTCAAGATCTACATTGCATAATTTCGATTAATCTAAGTAAATCATATACAAACAGATCTACCATATTGAAGACAAAAAGGAACGTTCAAAGCTTCATACCTTCAACAATGGAGATCTAACTTGATCCACTCAAGCTAGAGATGGTGAGGAAGGGAAGGAAACCAAAAAATAACTCCTCAAAAGCTTAAGAAAACTTTATTTCATCAAATTGTATAATGTATATAATAAAATATGCAGAACTTATGTAATAATCAGTTGATGTGGCTTTTTATTGATACAATAGCCGACTTATGACTCATAGAAACCCTAACCGACCTAGTAAATACAGCAGAATCGATTTCTTGTTCCTCAAGGCCCTCGGTTTACCGGACCTAGCCCACGGAAAACCAGGCTAACTCTTCTTCTTTTTCTTCAGCAGATCTCTTCTTGGACTTTATTTACTTGGCCCAACATTCTTCTCTTGATCCAAATCCGTTCTCTAACGCTCCAGATTTGGTACATCCTGTAAAACACATAAAATGAGGCAAAACAGTACCAAACTTTTGGGAAAATAACATAAATGCAGAATTACGATCCTAGAGATACACATAGCATTTAACACATATTCCATACAATAACGAGCCTATCCATCCTCTCTTGAGCATAGTTCGGGGTGAATAAAGGTATAATTAATGGTACTATTTAGAGCATTATCAACTGCCCCCACTTAGCTTTTGATTGTCCCGAGGAAAAAGGCAAAAAGAAAACAACACCCTGATCAGTATATAAGTTAATTAAAAACAGCTATGCCTCAAAAAGTCAAGATCAAGATCATGGCACTCATATCCATCAGTAACGTATTAAACAATATTCATGCCATGAGCCAATGTGTGTGTGCAATAACGCCACATCCACTTAGTAATGCAAACAATCTCACATTACGTCAACCCGTAGTCGAACTAACCAGTCTCGAACATGTTTTTATTAAATCAAATTAGCTGGCAAGGCGTATCAAGAACCGAGTATGTATTACTCTTAGGCTCGCGTTTATCAGTCTATGCAAAAGTCGCGCGTTTTACGCTCCATCGACTCAATTGTGCCAAAGAGAATATATATGTATATATTGCAATGCACTTCTCTTTCTTGGCGGGTGAACTCTCATTAATTTATCTATCCTCATGGTCTCACTCTTGATAAACTAACGAATCCGAAATTCCTTTTCCCTTATAAGCATTGGTGGAACATGATTCGGGATAAAGCCAGGGTCAACTCTAGTCAACACAATGCGCTATGGACTACACACCAAGGAAAGTGAGTTATACGTGCTTAAAAATGGTAGCTCATACCAGAATATTGTTGGATCGATATAGGCGCAATCACACTCTAGAAGGGGGGGTTGAATAGAGTGTGGATGATTTTTAAACTCTTTTCGATAATATCAACACAAGTACTAATTAATTAAGGCAGAAGCCAACTTAATCAATTATTCGCTTGTGTTATAAGACCTATGTGATCAAGGGTGATTAATTTGTGTAATCAAAACAGGTCAAGCAAGTTAGCAGATAGTATTAAAAAGATCAACACCAAATATTAATTCAAGTGTGATTAAAGTGTGATAAAGCAAATTAATTCTATTTGATCAAGCAAGTTGCAAGATTGATCAAAGGACAGATTATCACTATTGCAGATTAAAAAGATTGTTATTCACGAGAGATAATATTTAACACAAACTTTGCAGGCTGATTTAAATTAAAACTCGTGCTTATAGTGACGTTTTAGCAATCATCACAAGAACTTAGATTCGGCAACAACGAGTTTGCATACAAAGCAGATTGAACCAAACAATATATAAATGTATTAACCAATAGTCAAGTCCACAAGGAGATTTTGCCAAAGATCAAATCAGATGCAGCAGAAAACAAATCAGCAACATAGATTAAAAGTTTTTCCAAGTGAATCAGATACCACAAGAATATGCTTTCAGTCCAGGCAAAACAACAGATCATAAACGTAACACAAATAAAGACTCAGTTCCAAGAATCAATACTTTGAAGTCCAATTACAAATAGGTTCAAATACAACTTCTGTGTTCTCAAAAATACACCTACAGGATGGATCAAAGCAGGTCCAAGTTCAGTCCACAAAACAGATAAACAGAGCAGCTTATACAGATCAATATGGCAATACAGATTACACCAGATCAGCAATAACTGAGCTGAAATTTCAACTGATCTTCAAAGATGATAATCAAGCCCAAGGGGTGAGATTATCAAGTTTGAAAATCAAATGCTGAATACAATGTTCAGCAGATCTAAAAGCTGACACAGCAAAGCAACTGTTAGACAGATTGAACTATGATCTATTTCACAGAATTAAAATCAATCTCAGTAAAGCTCTTCAGGTAGTTGATGCAAGGCAGGATTGCACAGATATAGCAAAACAGATTCAGCAGGTTGAGTGCACAATAGATGATGCATCAGGTGTTGCTAAGGCACAAAATATGCAGCAAAGGTTCAACAGATTTATTAGCTTGGACTCAACCAAAATGGATCAACCAAGGATATCACACAGCAGATTTTATGCACAAAAAGGTTCCGCACTTAGAGATGTGATCAACCACAAAATCAGCCAACAAAACACAAACAGAATCAGAGAAGGATTTCACTGATGTTAACTGAATAACATAAATATGATTCAATAGATATAACAGTGTATTCAAGTGCTAAAAGTGAGAGTGCAGCAAATGATCAAGTGTAATATAGTGAATGTGCAAGGCAACAAAATGTGCAGATTTTATCAAAACCAAAGCCAAGCACAATCAGTCACAAAAGTGACAAGAATTTCAACACTTAAACTTAGTGAGTTTGAGTCAAGATTGAAATTTAGTGATGGTAACAAGTAAACGGATAAACACAAGATTCTAGCTTTGGTGAACAAAGCTACACACTAGAACAAGCCACACACCTTTCCGACCTTATGCTCAAGCGCAAAGTGAACTTGGTAACACAACCAATTCAAAGGTTTGACCTTGAAACCGAGTGTGATTTCACCACTGAATAAGAACAAAACACTCAATCTGCAATGCGAGATTACACAAGATCAGATTGTATAGAAATATGAACAACAGGCGAATCCTCTCGGGGCCTTTTGCTAGTTCAAGCTTTCTATTACAATTTCGATCTTGAAGCCCGACTCTTTCAGATTCAATGTACCACACAGACAGACTCAATTACGAGATACTACACAAGTACAATCAATTGAGACACTAGACACGAGATGCAATACAAGCAAAGCAAGAGAAAAATTAACAAAAATGGCAATTCGAGTACCATACGCACAAGAAGAACCTCGAATTTTACCTTCACTAATCTGAACCACCTTAGCTATTGATTGGAACTACTCTTCCTTCAATAGCACCGCTTGAGATCAGTCCACAAGTTGAAGTATCTCTCAAGATACTCAACTCACTTGCCCACACTCTCAGACTCACACAAAAGACAACTTTTTGAAAGATTGAAAATGTCGGATTGCTATGTATTCAACTGGTGCAATCCTGTGTTAGTGTGACTGGCTATTTATAGCCCTTGAGGTATAATTTGAACCTCAAAGATTTGTGTGAACAGAATCAAAAAGGAAATCCTGAAAATCCGAGGCACTTAATTAGTGATTTTTCCAGCCATAATTAACCGAAGCTTGTCTATGGTTCAGTGTCTTATGTACACTCTCTAAGGGAGGGCCGTTAGGCAAATATGAGAGGGTGATACCGACTATTTGAACCAAAATTATTGGTTAATTACGCAATCACTTAATGATTTAACCGACCGATTTCCTTTTTAACTAAGTTCTAATAGCTCAGTGTGAGGCACCCGAACCTTGGTTCAATGTTGAATATAACAACTTACCATTCACTGAACCAAGGGTTAACTCATAGTCAAACCAATGAAGGCTATGATGCCAACCAACATTGGTTTAGCGAGTTATTTAGCCATCATTGGGTCACTACCCTCGGCTTTGACTTGACCATGACTTCTAGGGTGCTTACCTCGGTCATTTAACCTAGGACCGGGCATAGAGAGAGGTCAAGCCATTTTACCATAGCGGGTTGGGTAGGGATTCACCAAACCGGGCAGTGTAACATGACTGAGATTCGGGGCAGGTTCAATGGCTGCAATATTCAGAATAAACACCTTCACGTTTTCAACGTGTTTTGTTGATTACGCAATTCTGATTTTGATAAGCAGTTTAATCCCAGAAAATCAGGGTCATTACTTCCCTGATTTTCTTTACCTAACACACAACACAAATGCACAAATCGGCCTGAGAGATCACGTTCTTAATCGGTCAAATATCAAGGACATTAACATACTTAAAAGTAGAGTAATACTTCAAAAATACCGATTATTAAAGATCCGATTTTGACCATGTGGTAAGCAGAGGTGCGAAAAGCCAAGCCTTTGAATCAACAAGGTCGCTAATCGAAAACCTCTTTCAAGCGTTGGGTGAGACACGTTGAATCAAAGTCAGTAAATGCTCGATTCACAAAGAAATCAACAATAAAGATTTTAATCTTCGACACAGAAACCTTCACAAGGTATATAGCATAAAATCAGGCAGAGATCTGTTCTAAATCAGCGTAATAAATGTAAAAAAAATGAATACACAAGAAAGATTTCACCTTGCCAGGATATGACTGCGAATCATTCAATATAAATGTTCAAATCAGCTTTCGTGTGAAATCATACGTTGCAGTGATTCAATCGAACCTTCCATAAATGGTGTTACGCAAATGGTTGCTCGAAAACGACCAAGGCAGCTTCTGTGTTCTTACCATAATCGAATTTAGCACGAGGTAAGAATGGAAAACAGAGAAAATCGGGATTCGATTTCAGAGAAACGGAACGGCAATAGTTATTGCAATGAATGCAATTTAGGGCTTGTGAAAATACGGGTAGGGGTTATGCAAGAAGGGTTATAATAAGCCTGCCAAGCTTTTAATAAAAACAATTTAATTTATATTAATTAAATAATTAATTAAAATATTCATAAAATTAATAAGATTAATTTTACAACATATTTTAATTATTTAATAATTAATTACTGATTAAGTTATTCGTTCCTGCAAGGATAAACACAACGAGGATGCCATATTAAGTAAGTCAAACACTTCATGGCTCATTAGTGACAATATATTTAGCAAATAAGATACGTATAGATTAAATGTCACTGATATATAAATCATACTTATAAAAGCTTTAAATCGAGAGACATTACTTTTGAAAATTAATCAACATAATTCATACTACCACAAAATACTCAACAAATATGTGCTTAATAAACCACTACTTCTGAACTGGACACAACTTTTACTCATACAAAGTGAAACGAAGATGGAATCAATTTACTTCAAAAGATCAAAGATGTCATTTGTTTCCGAAATTCTGTCGAAACGAATCAAAGTCTAGATGGTGAACAGTGCTTCAAAGAGAATCAAGATGATCTAATAATTTTGGAATATAATGTCAAACAGCTAAGTGACGTCCCTTACCCCCCACGTAATCGAAATATTGTCCCCAATGTGTAAGATGCAAATAGAAAATGAAAAGGAACTTAGCTTCGTTTAAGGGTGGAGCCAAGAAAGAACTGGATCGTAGTATATGTCATCGGGCTTATGTAAGTAGTCCTCAAAGAATATGTGCTAAGTAACCGTATAATAATCGTGCGGAAGTAAAAGAGAAAATAAAAGAACTCCAAACAATTTAAGCCGTCAAAATCATTACATTATCAAAATTCTGCTACATATACTAGATAGGAAATAAAAAACAAGAAAATGGAGAATAACAATAAAATAAAAAGAAAGAAAACTAGTCCTTCTCATAATAATCCTCCCAGTCATCTTTAGGCTCAAAATCGGGAGGTGGTGCAAAACTCGAGGCAATAATGGCGGAAGAGGATGCTCCATGACGTGGGGCAGTCCTAGGTGGTGGGGTCGATGGAGGAATGCCAAAGAAGTCTATAATTCTATCCATTTTGTGATGTAGACTCGCAATTTCTCTTGAATGCTCATCTAACAAGGCTCTCTAGGATGGAGGTGCTCCGAGAACCGGAGTACGCTCTCTCTCAGCTCTTGAACCGACCCGTCTCAATACTTTCAGACGGACTATGAACTGATCATCAGTTCAGGGTCTTCCCAGTCATCACTAACCAGAACCGGAACCTCATCCTCTATAGCGAACATATCAATCATAGGACCAGATGGCAACTGCTCTCACTCAGCATAGCTGCAATCTCATATATGCGGCTATGCATCAGTAGACCTATGTTGATTGGAGATCCCTGCTCCAGATAGAACATCAACTCTGCCCTCTTTGGTGTGATAGACACCGTATGCTTGGTTGGTAGAAGGTGAGCACACACAAATCTGTTGACCACCTTCATGTCCCAGGATAACTCATTTTCCAGGAAGATGGTGGGGGCTCCCATAGGTTTGAGCTTCCATTGCACCCCAAAGTACTCAACAATCATTTACATCCTCTCTAAATCTTCAATATTGGTCGAGGATGTGTACTCATCTGGGCCCACTGGTGGATTGCGAACCCCGTAATACTCGTTGATCCGCTCAATCAAAAAATCAACTTTGACTCCCCGGACCATAGCAAATGTAGCTCTCGGGTTATGCGCCAGATACACATAAAATTCTCTCACCATTGTAGCATTGAACCGTGTCAGTGTCTCTGCCATATCCAGAATATCTTGTACCTTTAGGGCTCTTGGCAAGATCGTACCGCAATCGTCCAACTCTACTCCTCGTTCTCGGGCAACCGGTCTTCCGTTCCAATGCCCTCGGAACGATTCATAGATCTCTAAGGAATGAAATTTCTCAACCCCATCTATCAAGGGGTTAGCATCTTCTTAGACATATTAGCGACCACTTGGACGATGGGTTATTCTTCTAGGTTTGGGACCCATCCTGATTGATACAGGGACTGATAATAAAGCTGAATCTAAAAAAGTATCCTCGGTAAACCGGCCCTATGCCCCGATTTACCGGCCCCTAAATTTCCTCTATTTATTGCTGGGACTGTGCTATGATGATAAAAGAGAAAGAACTGCAGCACTTCACTTTGTAGCAGTACTACTATTCAGCAACATGGATGGAGAAATTGGTGTTTGGGTTGTTGAAATGGAAGAAAAATGTTTGATTTTGGTGGAGGTATGGTGGTGATAGTGATGGTGATGGGGGCTGAAATTTATAGAAGTAGAAGAAATGGAGAGTTTTGGTGATGGAAGAAGATGATAGTTGATGAGGATGATGAATAATGGAAGTGTAAGGGTGTTTAAATAGAAGAAATGGTTAGAAGGTGGAAAGATTTGGTGGGATAATGGGTAGAGGAGTAATTAGGTTGAGGGATTTGAGGGGTTTGGTTGATGGGATTGAGGTGGAGTTATGGTGGAGTGTGGGAATAGATGAAAAGGTGGGAAAAAAGGGAAAATGGGACGGTTTTTGCTGACTGGTGGTTTCTGATGCAACGTGTGTCCTCCACGTGTCTCTAAAAATCCTGCTTTTAAATCTGACACTCAAACATAAAAATTCAATCTCGGTAACCCGGAGGTAACTCTCGGTTTACCGAGGCTTCTTTTCCCTAGATATTGATGTCCTCCTTCTCTACACACTTTAATTAATCTCACTACTCAATCCAGACCTCAAAATGACTAGTCACTTACTCCTTTTGTTGCTATCTCCGACTCAATCCTAACCTACTTCATTATAATCCACAACGAGCAAAAAAAAACCTTCCCAACAACCATCGGTTGCAAGCCTAAGGGTGCGGTAGGATGAAAAAAAGCTCGTCACTTTATCCGGCTACTTTTTTTCACTCCTATTCTACCTAAGGGTTCAAGAAAATAGTTCTGAGTTTAAAGTTGTCACCTCAACTTACCTTCAGATCTTTACTCAGTCAAAATTTGGGGCCTTAACTCACCAAAATCGCATCTTCGAGGTTTCAACCATCATGCACTTCCTTTCTCGTCGATCATTATCTTTCAAGAGTGCCTTTCACGGTTTTCCATAGAAACTTTCTAAGCTCTCTTTCTAGCACGCCTCTCTCTCTCTCTCTCTCTCTCTCTCTCTCTCTCTCTCTCTCTCTTTGCTTGTGTACTAGGTCTTCCTCTGCTTCAAGATTTAAACTTGATGCCCAAGTATTCCACACTTTCCACTTTAAGCTCTAATCTTTCACTACGCAATATGGAAGGACTAGCTTCCGTGAGCGTCTTGCTGTGGTCCTTCTCTTCGCACTCTCTAAGCATTAATCTCATGAATTCCTGCTTAACGGTTTTTATTACAACCTCACGTTGCCTATGCCCTTCCTTCTCTATCTCCCTGATTTCTACTTTCCCTGAATCATAAGTCATCTTGCAACTTTCCGGCTTATTATCTAGGGACTCTAAGATTTTGAAATATACTGCATCATTGCTCAACCTTAAAGTGATTTCCCCATTATCAAAGTCCATGATTGCTCTGCTTGTCACTAAGAAAGGTCTACCTAACAAAACTGGGGCACTTGGGTCATCTGGTACGTCTATAACCGTGAAATCAATTGGAAAAGTGAACCGTCCTGCCTTTATCGTGCACTTCCTCAGCAGACCGGCAGGCATATCTCTAGTCCTATCAACAAAGGTCATAGTTCAAGTTTGATTCATAATGACCGGAAGCTTAATCTTTTGGCAGAGGGATAGTGGTAGAATGTTACAACTTGAACCGGAATCACAAAGGCCTAAGCCTACAGATATACCATTGATAAAAATTGGGAGTCGAAACGTTCCAGGGTCTCCTAACTAACTTTTCTACCATGTCAGAGTCCGGGTAATCCTCAGACTCTAAGAACATAGTGTCCGGATCCTCCTCCGGATCATCGGAGTCGTAGTCGGACGATATCTCAATTAGCTTGATATGAAACGTACCTGGCCGATAAGTCTCGTACTCCTTCAGGTTTTCCTCGGCTTCATGTTTAAGAATTTTAGTCTCATCCTCCAAGCGCTTCTTCTCAGCTTCATATTGCTCTCTGGCTTCTGATCCAGGATACATAGAGATTGGCTTGATGTTCAACACAGTACGAGGCATTACGTCTGACTCGTCTAGCCTTAATCGCTCTTGCTTGACTGAATTTCAGAAGTGTCCAGATACTCTTGCAAAAGAGAAAAAATAAAATAAAGAAAGTTTAGCAACTCCCGCCTCAGTTGGGCGTGAACCCAACTGTTGCGGACCTACTAACTAAAAATCAACTGGGATACACATAGAATAACAGGGGCTGTCAGAATTCAATTTTCTGGACCTCGGTGAAATCGGGGGTAACCATCTGTAAACCGGGCCAAGAATTTCTTATTCTGGATGTTATACTTGGAGGTTTGATACAGAATTAAAACGTTTATCCTTAAAATTGGCCATTGTCCCCAGCAACGGCGCCAAAAATATTGATCGCGTGTAAGTCACTAACGTCGATATTACTAGCAAGAATACTAGGTCCATCGTAGTATAGTAAGTGCGAGTCAAAGTCGATCCCACAGAGACAATGCAACTTTAAGTATATATGATTATAACCTAATTAAGAAGACAAATACAGGTGGTGATTGACCAACAATGAACAGAAAAGAAACGTGGTATTCCTCACCCTCTTCCCACCGACCTACTAACTTGGATTAGTTAATCCTTACGTTTACTTCCCTACATAATTTCCTGAAACTAATCGAGCGAGCTTTTAACTTAGTTTTAAGCTACGGGTGCAACTCCTAACCCTTTATACTCCGACCATGGAAGTAGATAATCTATACGCCAGCTACCCTCCTTACTTGCTTCGTAATAGTCCATACGCATAAAGAACTATAATTGCCGGTATCGAGCGCTAACTCATACCGCTAACCCGCCTATGCAGCTATGACACTGATCAACACGTTCCTAGGGCCCATCAAGACAATGTCTTAACTAACACTTCACTATCAGTACTTCATGTTAATTTATGAATTATGAATACTAGATTGGCCAGACCAATTACTCATTTTAATTAATGCTGTCGATCAACGTATCTGACGCTAATCCTCCAGATTAAGTTTCCTAAATATTTCCTCGGTAAACCGGTATAGACCGCCGGTTTACCGGGGTCAGCTTTTCTTTATTCTGGATCTACATTGCTCAATTTTGATTAATCTATGTAAATCATAGGGTCGTTAAACATGCAGATTAACTAAAACACATGAATACAAACAGATCTACCATATTAAAGAAAAATATGAATGTTCAAAGTTTCATACCTTCAACAATGGAGATCTAACTTGATCCACTCAAGCTAGAGATGGTGAGGAAGGGAACGATACTAGAAAATGACTCCTCAAAAGCTTAAGAAAACTTTATTTCATCAAATTGTATAATGTATATAATAGAATATGCAAAACTTATATAATAACCAGTTGATGCGGCTTTTTATAGATACAATAGCCGACTTATAACTCAATAATTATACCCTTATTCACCCTAAATTCTGCTCAAGAGAGGATAGATAGGCTCGTTATTATGTGGAATATGTGTTAAATGCTATGTGTATGTTTCTAGGATCGTAATTCTACATCTATGTTATTTTCCTGAAGATTTGGCACTGTTTTGTCTCGTTTGTGTGTTTTATAGGATGTACCGAATTTGGAGTATTGGAGAATTGATCTGGACCAAAAGAAGTATATTGGGCCAAGTGATTAAAGTCCAAGAAGAAGTTTGCTGAGGAAAAAGAGGAAAAGTCGGCCCGGTTTACCGAGGGCTAGGGCCGGTAAACCGAGGGCTTGTTGGACATGAAATCGGTTCTGCCACCTCTACTAGGTCGGTTAGGGTTTTAGAGAGTCATAAGTCGGTTATTGTATCTATATAAGGCCGCATTTAAAGATTATTGTATAAACTTTCATATTATTATTATAAAATCTTTTCATTACATTACAATTTAATGAAATAAAGTTATCCCATGCTTTTGAGGAGTTATTTCGGGTTTTCTCCCTTTCTCTACCATCTCTAGCTTGAGTAGATCGAGCTAGATCTCCATCGTTGAAGGTATGAAGCTTTGAACGTTCCTTTTTGTCTTTAATATGGTAGATATATTCGTATTTATGTGTTTTAGTTAATCTGCATGCTTAAAGACCCCATGATTTACATAGATTAATCTTAATTGAGCAATGTAGATCCAGGAATAGGAAAAGCTGACCCCGGTAAACCAGCGGTCTATACCGGTTTACCGAGACAATATTTAGAAAAACTAAAACTGGGATTCACTACAGCTACGTTGATCGACATGTTTAATTAACAGTAGGTTAAATCTGGCCAATATGCTTATTGTAATCGTAAAACTAGTATGAAATATGAATAGTGTAGTGTTAGTTTGGACATAGTCTTGAATAGACCCTAGGAACGTGCTGATCAGTGTCGACAGCTGTCTAGGCGGGTTAGCGGTATGAGTTAGCGCTCGATATCGGCCATTCTAGTTCTTTATGCGTATGGGATATTACGGACCAATTAAGGAGGGTAGCTTGTGTTTGATTGTCTACTACCATTGTCGGAGTAGATTGGGTTAGGAGTTGCACCCGTAGCTGATAACTAAATCAAAAGCTCGCTCGATTAATTTAAGGAAATTATGTGGGGAAGTAAACGTAACGATTAACTAATCCAAGTTAGTAGATCGGTGAGAAGAGTGGGAGAAATACCAAGTTTTTTTTATGTTCATTGGTTGTCCATGATCTCCTATATGTTGCTCTTAATTAGGTTAGAATCGTTTATAGTTAAAGTTGCATTGTCTCTGTGGGATAGACCTTGACTCGCATTTACTATACCACGATGTACCTAGTATTCTTGCTAGTAATATCGACGTTAGTGACTTACACGCGATCAAGATTTTTGGCGCCGTTGCCGGGGACAATGACTAATTTTAATGTTAAAGATTTTAATTCTGATTAAGAAGTCATTTTTATTTTATTTTATTTTCTTTTAAGTCTTGAGTCGTTCTGGATCAAACCTGCACTTGTTAATATGCTTGAAGGAGAAATTTTAGGTCTGGTTTACCGAGGTTTACCACCGGTTTACCGAGACCCACAAAATCAAATTCTGACAGCCCTGTTATTCCATGTGTATCTCTGTTCATTTTAGTTAGTAGGTCCGCAAAAGTTGGGATCATGCCCAACTGAAGCGGAAGTTGCTAACCTTTTCTTTGTTTTATTTTGTCACTTTCGCAGGAAGATCAGGACACTTCAGAGATTCGATCAAACCGGATTTGAAAAAGAGCAAACAGGTCAAGCAATATGCCTCGGACAATATTGAACATCACACCAATTTCCATGTATCCTAGATCTGCAATCAGAGAGCAATACGAAGCGGATAAGAAGTGGGTGGAAAAAGAGAAAGAAGCAATCAAGCAAGAGCCTGAAGAGAACTTAAAGGAGTATAGCACGTATCGTCCAGGTGAGTTCCTTATCGAGCTAATTAGAATATCATTTTCGGATTCTGATTCAGATGATCCTGAAAAGGTGTTAGGTGTAATGCCCAAAAGACAATTTTGTAATTTTTTTATTTAATAAATGAAATGATATTATTATTCATATTTATTATTCTCATATTCACCGATGTGACAATATTATTTACACTACAGAAAATCCTAAAGTATATCGTTTATGTAATCACTTAACTCAGTGTATGGGATATACACGGGAGGATTGAGTTAGTGAAGATGTACTT
Source organism: Gentiana macrophylla (assembly GCA_026214975.1). Lineage (NCBI taxonomy): Eukaryota > Viridiplantae > Streptophyta > Magnoliopsida > Gentianales > Gentianaceae > Gentiana > Gentiana macrophylla. The sequence continues at coordinate 43,940,236 of CM047817.1, forward strand.
AAAATACAATTAGCCCGTAGTGAAGTTAATCGAGAGTATCAGGTCTCTCCTTTAACGTGCTATTAATGCGCCCAGAACACAATAGGTGTGATTGTCTTATCCGGACTTTCGGTTAAGAGAACCTAGTGGGGCATTTATATATGATAGATATATCATATAAGGCTGGACCGGTTTGATTAGAGTTCACGATATAATTCCGTAATCGAGAAGTCTTATCGAATCAATCGATGATCATATTTATGGATATATCTTAATCCTGAGGTGATCACAGTCAACTGCTTGAATCAGTATTAGGTTTGAATTGACGGTTAAGGATTACACTGAGTCTGTGATCCGAATTACCCCATCTTGGCATTGTATCTTGAATTGAGTGAGTAGTACGTGTTATCACAGATCGTAATCCATTCCTTCCATTTATGGAAGTAGATAAACGATTCCTTATTTGTTAATCCTAGAAAGCGATCGATCCATGGAATTCATATTACATCGATTAGCTACCGGTGAGTTGTATGAATTAATTGATCACTTAGGGGTTAATGGTAAATAAGGATAAGAGTTTCTAAAAGGGTTAACGGTAACTTCCCGATTTAGAATGAACAGTCTATGGAGGATTAATCCATATGTAATGATTATATCAATGGACGCTTATTATCATTCTCTTGAGGAGATAAATATAATCTTATAATCGGAGGAGTGCAGTCACGGGATTATGGTGCCATATTCCTGTGATTGATTTATCGAATATAATTATTCTGTTCGTAAGATAATTATTTATTTGATTTATCAGAGCCGCTGATTATTAGTCCATGGTACCCGACGTGCCTCCTATATAGCATAGCTATTCTCGGATGTCGAATCCTACTAATATTAATTTAGTTCTTGTTAGAATTTAATTAAAACGATATGTGAATTAATTGTTTAGTGGACTATTAAATTAGTTGGGCTAAATAATTAAATATGTGAAAAAGACATTTTTCATAATCTTGGCCCAAAAATGTGTTATAGTCGAAAATTGTGACTAGGTCACAAGCAATATAATTTTCGGCCACAAGACATGCTTAATTAACAAGGAATTAGTTTTCTTGTGATTTAATAAGACATGTGCACAAAATATTTATTGGATAAATATTTATGGTAAGAAATAATGATAAATATTATTCTAGATTTGTTCTAGAATATTATGGGATTATTTTTATTTATTGGATTTATTTATTTGCATAATAAAATCCTTGGATGATGAGATTACTCTCCATATAAAGAGAGTTATAAAGCCTTACACACAACATAAAATTCGACTTCATCCCTTAGAGAGAGGAAGAGATAATTTTCGGCCAAGGGGATTGAGAAGGAAAATCTTGGAGGTTTTCCGGGTAGCATATCGGAAGGATTCGAGACGAGGATTTCCTTCCACCGGGAGTTGCTTGGATCACACGTACGAAAGATCGTGGTGCTCTTCACATCTTCGTTTGTTATTTCTATTGCGGCTCTTCTACTTGGATTTGAGATCCAAGAGGTATGTTCTACAACCCCCTTGTAGATGTAGATCTAGTTATTTTATTACGTGTAATTTATAGATCTAGATCCTTAAATCTCTTCCGTTGCGGATGATATTACTAACAGTGGTATCAGAGACTGGTGATCTATATTTATACGTACAAAATATTAGATCTAGGAGTGGAAAACATGTAGTTTTTGTGTCCCAATTTTTTTATAGGGGCCGATGAATATTTTATTTTTTTATGCTTATGAATGTCTTGGTTGAAGAGATGGATTGGGGTTGGTATTGTTTACCCGTAGATCTATTTTGTAGCTCTTTTGATTAGTATCACTTGAGCATAGGATGTGTAATTATTTTATGTCATGCGAAAAATTGTAAAATGTAGTACCTTTGTAATTTTAATTTTATTCCGGGTTCGAGACGACGAAGATGATGTGTTGAAGATCATGAAGAAGGTAAAACGGGAGGAGACCGAATTGTTTAATTATTCTTTTTTTCCAGCGGCGGCAGCATTGCTTTGGTCACATTTGTATATTGTGTTTTTGTTTTGCTCTCGGCGGAAATTGGCAAAATTTTAATGTGACAGGCAGCTTTTTTTTTTTTGGTTAACAAATTTTTTTTTATCAGCCGAGAATTAATAAAAAAAAAAAAAAGTTCTTTTTCATTAACTTTGGCTGAGTGCCTGTTATTAAAAAAAAATATATATATATATATTTAAAAACAATTTGATAATATAGATATATTTTTTAATATATTGGTATATTACGCCTATCATAAATCGTTAAGTGGTTAGGTCATACGAGATCGAAGGTTCGAGATCCGGAAGTTTCAAAATCAAGATCGAAGATCGAGATTTGAAGACTTAGAATTAGTTTTACTTTTCCTTAGAAAATAGGTTAGTCAGGGCTACCAACGATCCATCTCGGTGTTTAAATTTTTCCGCAATTTATTTTTTTATGTGTTTGATCATAAAATAGATATAAAATCGGAAATGCCATGACATGCATCATATCATAAATCCACTCCATGCATACATGTAGAATTTTAATTTTGGTAATTAAAATAGGCATGTATACAAACTCGCGTAATTAGTTGAAATTTAATTAATATGTGGTAATTAATTAATTTAGTAACTAATTAAAGATCCGTGGACGGGTTATGAAATCGTTAAGCCTTTCGGTGTGTGTTCTCGGTGAACCGCCGTAAAAGCCCAAACGAGATCACGTTTTCGTTTCGTAGTGTCTACGAGATTGAATGATTGTAAAAGAACAATAAATATTGGATAAAAACGGTTCGCCTATAGGTTGGGTGGTCAACTGAGCTAGGCTCGACCGACTTAACCCTCCTAGTGTGATGTATATGCGGGGATCCGGCAAGATCGAGCTACACCGCGGCGGTGGGGTGATTCCTTCTTATCTCGATAGGGCTCTCTTGACCCGATTTTCGTCCGGATCGTCACATTTGTTCCAACGAATAGGTCGGGTAGGCTTACTGCGTTACCGACACCATTCGAATCCTTGATTTGATGTGCTTTTATGTTAACATCAAAAGGCGTGGTTAGTTAACCCACCACCACTTCCAAAATATTGAGTGGGAGCGGGGCGGCGACACCAACCCCACGGCCTCTACTATAGATACAAGTAAGTGAGAGAAGGGTGACGCCTCGCGGCGCTTTGATTTCGTCCCCCTACGGATGGTGTTCACCCCTATCAACATTCATGGCTTGGTCTCCGAAAGGATAGGATTTCCGGGTAATCGTCGGATCACTGACCTATCCTACGACGGCATACTCGGGGCGTACCTAAGAGATCCGATTTATTTTATTACGTGTAATTTATAGATCTAGATCCTTAAATCGCTTCCGTTGCGGATGATATTACTAACAGTGGTATCAGAGACTGGTGATCTATATTTATACGTATAAAATATTAGATCTAGGAGTGGAAAACATGTAGTTTTTGTGTCCCAATTTTTTTATAGGGGCCGATGAATATTTTATTTTTTTATGCTTATGAATGTCTTGGTTGAAGAGATGGATTGGGGTTGGTATTGTTTACCCGTAGATCTATTTTGTAGCTCTTTTGATTAGTATCACTTGAGCATAGGATGTGTAATTATTTTATGTCATGCGAAAAATTGTAAAATATAGTACCTTTGTAATTTTAATTTTATTCCGGGTTCGAGACGACGAAGATGATGTGTTGATGATCATGAAGAAGGTAAAACGGCAGGAGGCCGAATTGTTTAATTATTCTTTTTTTCCAGCGGCGGCAGCATTGCTTTGGTCACATTTGTATATTGTGTTTTTGTTTTGGTCTCGGCGGAAATTGGCAAAATTTTAATGTGACAGGCAGCTTATTTTTTTTTGGTTAACAAATTTTTTTTTATCAGCCGAGAATTAAAAAAAAAAAAAAGTTCTTTTTCATTAACTTTGGCTGAGTGCCTGTTATTAAAAAAATATATATATATATATTTAAAAACAATTTGATAATATAGATATATTTTTTAATATATTGGTATATTACGGCCTTCTCTCCTCGTCGTTCGTGGTTCGTGTCAAGATCGAAGGTTCGAGATCCGGAAGTTTCAAAATCAAGATCGAAGATCGAGATTTGAAGACTTAGAATTAGTTTTACTTTTCCTTAGAAAATAGTTAAGTCAGGGCTACCAACGATCCATCTCGGTGTTTAAATTTTTCCGCAATTTATTTTTTTATGTGTTTGATCATAAAATAGATATAAAATCGGAAATGCCATGACATGCATCATATCATAAATCCACTCCATGCATACATGTAGAATTTTAATTTTGGTAATTAAAATAGGCATGTATACAAACTCGCGTAATTAGTTGAAATTTAATTAATATGTGGTAATTAATTAATTTAGTAACTAATTAAAGATCCGTGGACGGGTTATGAAATCGTTAAGCCTTTCGGTGTGTGTTCTCGGTGAACCGCCGTAAAAGCCCAAACGAGATCACGTTTTCGTTTCGTAGTGTCTACGAGATTGAATGATTGTAAAAGAACAATAAATCTTGGATAAAAACGGTTCGCCTATAGGTTAGGTGGTCAACTGAGCTAGGCTCGACCGACTTAACCCTCCTAGTGTGATGTATGCACGGGGATCCGGCAAGACTGAGCTACACCGGCGAGCGGTGGGGTGATTCCTTCTTATCTCAATAGGGCTCTCTTGACCCGATTTCGTCCGACTGTCACATTTGTTCCAACGAATAGGTCGGGTAGGCTTGCCTGCGTTACCGACACCATTCGGAATCCTTGATTTGATGTGCTTTTATGTTAACATCAAAAAGACGTGGTTAGTTAACCCACCACCACTTCCAAAATATTGAGTGGGAGCGGGGGAGGCGACAGCCAACCCCACGGCCTCTACTATAGATACAAGTAAGTGAGAGAAGGGTGACGCCTCGCGGCGCTTTGATTTCGTCCCCCTACGGATGGTGTTCACCCCTATCAACATTCATGGCTTGGTCTCCGAAAGGATAGGATTTCCGGGTACTCGTCGGATCACTGACCTATCCTACGACGGCATACTCGGGGCGTACCTAAGAGATCCGATATAGTAGGTCACACTCATAAAGGATATTCTTTATAATATCTAGGCTAAAAAAAGGAAGGTAGTCAATGAATAAAGGGATGTTCGATTCTCGTGAGATGTTCGATTCTCACAAGTTATTCATTGATGAGATTGTCTCGATTTAACCGGCATCTCTTTGACCTACGCTACGGCGGCACTGAGATGCGAGTTAAAACCTTGGAATGGTAGAGTAGACTTAATTTTAGTTTACAATTCCTAAAATAAACTTATATAGCAGTGTTAAACTTGAAATTAATATATGTCATTTTATTTATAGCATTATATCCCTTACTAAATTGCTTAAAAATTAATAATTGACTAGTATTGACTTCGTTAAAAAGTGGAAAGTAACTAGGACGTTGAACTAGTTAATCGATAATGCAATTATTTTTCGAAAGAGATATTTTCTCTTCAGCCTTTTAAAAACCAGAGTGACATATAGGTATGTCACTAGTGTCATTCGTGTCAAACGGAAGACATACTTAGTTTGATCAAAGGTGATTTCGGACTTTGAAATTCTTCTAGTGAATTTTGAGTGTGTAGTGATTACACGAGTAATTTTCTAATTGAAAAATCGGAAAATCATGGAGTGTTACTAGTTGGACGATATTAGGAATCGATGAACTAGTGGGAGCTTTATGATTTGTTGTTTTTCTAGAACATTAGAAAAGTGTAATTGACTATACACGTAACCGTTCTAATTGAAAAACCGGAAAGTCATGAAATGTCGCTAGTTGGACGATATTTGGAATCGATGAACTAGTGGGAGTTCTATGATTTGTTGTTTTTCTGGAAACATTGGAACTATGTACGAAAGATTTTCTAATCGAAAAAAATCGGAAAATCATAAAAATAAAAGCATTGCTCGTTTGACGGTATTTGGAACCGATAAACTAGTGGGAGCTTTAATGTTATGATTTGTTGTTTTTTCTGATATATTAAAAAATCCGAGAAGTCCCGACGAGTAACACTCGAAATAGACATCCCACGGTTCAAGAGTAGTGTCTACTCAAACGAACCGCTGGTTCAAGATCTGTTCCATTCACTAAAAGAATGGGAGAATATGTCTAAAAGTGTTAGTCATCTAAAGCGAGAAAACTTTAAGGTGAACCGAAAATTAATTAGCGAAAATCATAGGATAAGGACAGTGATTTTGGATCACCAACCTATGAATCCTTGGCGATTTTCTCGAGCTAAGTTCTTTGGAAGAACAAGGTAGCGGTGCATTTAACGATTAAAAGAGTAAACAACGGACAGTTAATTTTAGCTAGAATAGTGGGAGTGATGTAAGGAAATGAATCTCGGATTCAATCCTTGGATATCGTGGAAAAATTTATTTTCGGTTTAAGATTCGTTGGAACGAATGGATTTACCTTCTATTCGATAATTTGTTTGTCGTATAGAAAGTGAATATACCATTTGTAGTACGAATCCAAGACTCAGAATTTTGTTTGATAAAGTCAAAACCACTTAAACTGCTAAAATATGTATATAAAACACATCTTAAGAACTATTAAAAACAATTGGTTTCTATATTTAGATAAACGCTTCTTCATATTCCATAGTTAGTGCATAGTCCCTAAAAGACAAGACACAAGGCGGCTCGGGGTGATTCCTTTCTCCGATCTGGTTATATTGTCTCAAAGGTTCAATGACTAAGTTTCCTTTCAATCGGGAAAGGATAATGGTTATAAAGAAGTAACATAGCTTGTTCATGACGACCTTCGGGGTCTGATGAAAGATACAAGCTAGTAGGAGCTTCCGAGTAGTGACTTCTTGTCTGATAACTATTCAAATACTCCGGAAATTTTATCCAAAATATTTTGAGGATTCTCTGTTTTCAACAGAGATAGATTATTCTATACTCGGAATAGGTCATTCATAGTCCTCGAGACTGATGCTCAGCCTGCCTCATTGTGACATGTTCTCACTAAGTGAGAAACCGTTAAATTGCCTTATATAGTTTTAGATGTGCTACAATACACTTCTTAACTCAATAAAGATGTTGGAAGCGAAATAACGGTTTACATTGAAGTGTAAGACCGAGAAGTCTACCTAGAATATGCTTTGGAATTTACGGATAAGGCGTGGATTCGGTTCACCCACTTCCATAAATATAAGCATTTAGCACACGGTGCTTGGGGGTAAGACTGGGAATTTCGCGCATACGTTCGGTCAATGACCATTCGTGATATATCTTTTAAAGCTGTTGTGAATAAAGGTTAGATATAGGATTCTTGAAATCAGGAAAGGACGAGTTATCTTTGTTGCATCCTTTTACGATAGAGTCCATGAACAAACAAAACCTTGAACCTTGAAGCACGTTTACTCAAGGTAGTTACTAAGCGATTAAAATCATACCGCATCCAACATTGGTTGTTGGTGATAACACTAAATACTACTAAACTAGATCAGAATTTCGATCCACCCAGTAAGTATTGGGAGTATGGTTTATCCATTACCCATTACAGGTTCTACGGACTTTGTAGTCTGAGGATCGATTGATGACCTATGGCTCTTTTGTGAGCAGTATAGGATTTTGATAATAGAGGTTGGTTTAATAGCCATAACCCTGTGAATGGAGTTCGGTACTCAGATTACATTCATACTCTTGTAGAACCACCTGAGCGCCTCAGGCCAGTGGGAGTAATTGGATCTACACGGAAAAGAGTAGAATGAATAGGAAAGTTTATCTTTCAGAGCAAAGCTTGAGTGGTCTAGGGGTAATTCCCTAAGAAGTAAAGAGTTAATCAGACCTTGGACTCTCTTACCACTTAGTATTGCATGATTTCGTTCAAAAGCAGAAAATAGGGGTTATTCCCTGAGATTTTCTTGCCAAACAAACAGAGTCTGGATTCATTCGGAACAAAAGGGTATTGCCTTATGAACTTATGACAGGATGACTGTCAAGGCTTATGTCCTTTGTGGATAAAAAGCAAACCTCTCGGTCATTGGAAGTCATATATTTCTACAATATGTGGATTTGACCAGAATATTGATAAGTCTTTTGTAGATTTGGATATCAATTTTAGTACTGATGAGTGAATATATACATATATTAGTGTTTGTGAAGGATAACACTGCACCAGTTGGAATCAACATGGGTGTGTTATCTGAAGTCATAATCTGACTATGCCACAATTCTCTATAACAGAGATTTGGATAACATCCTAAAGAGTTTGACTCGGTCGAATTCATTAGAATCAGTCACTGGTTTCCTATCCATCTTATTGGTTCAGATGATGCATCTGTGTATGCAACATTCAACGAGGAAGTTCTACCCTATGCCTAAGTCGATCTCGGGCTCAGTGTTTACTCTTGTGTTGAAGCTATTGCTTGGAGGAATCCAGCAACGCCAACTCGACTTTAACTAGTTGGGTGATTAGCGGCTTTTGTAGTAGCTAGAGAGGCGATATAGCTTAAGGATTTCCTTTTCATATCTGGGAGTGATTCTAGATTTGGAAGCCGATACCACATCATTGTGCAAAGCGATGAAGGGTAGCTTATAAGGATTTCGAAATCACTAGAGGTCAAAAGCATATTGGGAAGGTACCACATGATTAGATGGACCGGTAACGTTTCGATTCTACGGATCGTCTCGAGCCGACAACCTGACTAATCATTAAGACCCATGACATTTAGATGTAGGTACTCCCCGAGTCACAGACCTATCCTACGACGGCACACTCGGAGTGTACTTTGTCATCTGCAATGGTTATGATATGCTTAATGGGTACTAGAATACGGGATGGGTCTCCATTGCTTTAGAGCAAGTGGGAGATGTAGTTTGTTGTATTTTAAATAATTGGGTGTGCTCTAAAACAATTAATCACCTGCTTTCGTGCAAGTGGGAGATTGTTAGGTGTAATGCCCGAAAGACAATTTTGTAATTGTTTTATTTAATAAATGAAATGATATTATTATTCATATTTATTATTCTCATATTCACCGATGTGACAATAGTATTTACACTACGAGAAAACCCTAAAGTATATCGTTTATGTAATCACTTAACTCAGTGTATGGGATATACACGGGAGGATTGAGTTAGTGAAGATGTACTTAAAATACAATTAGCCCGTAGTGAAGTTAATCGAGAGTATCGGGTCTCTCCTTTAACATGCTATTAATGAGCCCAGAACACAATAGGTGTGATTGTCTTATCCGGACTTTCGGTTAAGAGAACCTAGTGGGGCATTTATATATGACAGATATATCATATAGGGCTGGACCGACTTGATTAGAGTTCACGATATAATTCCGTCATCGAGAAGTCATATTTATGGATATATCTTAATCCTGAGGTGATCACAGTCAACTGTTTGAATCAGTATGAGGTTTGACTTGACGGTTAAGGATTACACTGAGTCTGTGATCGAATTACCCCATCTTGGCATTGTCTTTGGATTGAGTGAGTAGTACGTGTTATCACAGATACGGAATCCATTCCTTCCATTTATGGAAGTAGATAGACTGTTCCCTTATTTGTTAATCCTAGAAACTGATCGATCCATGGAGTTCATATTACACTGATTAACTACCAGTGAGTTGTATGAATTAATTGATCACTAGGGGGTTAATGGTAAATAAGGATAAGAGGTTCTAAAAAGGGTTAACGGTAACTTCCCGATTTAGAATGAACAGTCTATGGAGGATTAATCCATATGTAATGATTATATCAATGGACGCTTATTATCATTCTCGTGAGGAGATAAATATAATCTTATAATCGGAGGAGTGCAGTCATGGGATTATGGTGGCATATTCCTGTGATTGATTTATCGAATATAATTATTCTGTTCGTAAGATAATTATTTATTTGATTTATCGGAGCCGCTGATTATTAGTCCATGGTCCCCGACGTGCCTCCTATATAGCATAGCTATTCTCGGACGTCGAATCCTAATAATATTAATTTAGTTCTTGTTAGAATTTAATTAAAACGATATTTTAATTAATTATTTAGTGGACTGTTAAATTAGTTGGCTAAATAATTAAATATGTGAAAAAGACATTTTTCATAATCTTGGCCCAAAAATGTGTTATAGTCAAAAATTGTGACTAGGTCACAAGCAATATAATTTCGGCCACAAGACATGCTTAATGAACAAGGAATTAGTTTTCTTGTGATTTAATAAGACATGTGCATAAAATATTTATTGGATAAATATTTATGGTAAGAAATAAAGATAAATATTATTCTAGATTTGTTCTAGAATATTTTGGGATTATTTTTATTTATTGGATTTATTTATTTGCATAATAAAATCCTTGGAGGACAAGGATTACTCTCCTATATAAAGAGAGTTCTCCCAAGCCTTACACACAACATAAAATTCGACTTCATCCCTTAGAGAGAGGAAGAGATAATTTTCGGCCAAGGGGATTGAGAAGGAAAATCTTGGAGGTTTTCCGGGTAGCATATCGGAAGGATTCGAGACGAGGATTTCCTTCCTCCAGGAGTTGCTTGGATCACACGTACGGAAGATCGTGGTGCTCTTCACATCTTCGTTTGTTATTTCTATTGTGGCTCTTCTACTTGGATTTTGAGATCCAAGAGGTATGTTCTACAACCCCCTTGTAGATATAGATCTAGTTATTTTATTACGTGTAATTTATAGATCTAGATCCTTAAATCGCTTCCGCTGCGGATGATATTACTAACAAGCCCGACATGATGTTCTCTGAACCTGAGTATTACCCAGACTCATACACCGTGGTGAAGATATGAGACCCTGGTACGTTCCGACTCCTAATTTCTGTCAATGGTATATCAGTAGGATTAGGTCTCTGTTACTCTGGCTCGAGTTGCAACATTCTACCTTTTTCCCTCTGCCAAAAGATTAAGCTTCCGGTCATTATGAATCAAACCTGAACCTTGACTTTTGTCGATAGGACTAGAGATATACCTGCCGGACTGCTTTGGAAGTGCACGATAAAGGCAGGAGGGTTCACTTTTCCAATTGATTTCATGGTTAGAGACGTACCATAGGACCCAAGTGCCCCAGTTTTGTTAGGAAGACCTTTCTTAGCGACAAGCAGAGCAGTCATGGATTTTGATAATGGGGAGATCACTTTGAGGTTGAATAATGATGCAGTATCTTTCAAAATCTTAGATCCCCTAGATAATAGGCTGGAAAGTTGCAAGATGACGTATGATTCAGGAAAGGTGGAAATTATGGAAATAGAGAAGGAATGCATAAGCATTGAGAGGTTGTAGTAGAAACCGTTGAGCAGGAATTCATGAAACTAATGATTAGAGAGAGGGAGTAGAGAAGGACCACAACAAGACACTCACAGAAGCTAGTCCTTCTGTATTGCGTAGTGAACGATTTGAGCCTAAAGTACGAAATGTGGAGTCCTTGGGTCTAAATTCTAAATCTAGACGCAAAGGCAGGACTAGTACACAAGCTAAGAGAGAGAGGCGTGCTAGGAAGAGAGCTCAAAAAGGTTATATAAAGATACAAACCTCTGGAGCAAAAGATTGGCGAGTTAAGGCACAACCCATAAATGATCGAAGATCTGAAGAAAGTCGAGCTGACGACTATAAACTCAGAACTATTCTCTTAAACCTTTAGGTAGATTAAAAATGAATAAAAGTAGCTGGATGAAGGGACGAGATTTTTTTCATCCTACCACACCCTTAGGCTTGAAACCGATGGTTGTTGGGAAGGTTTTTTTACTCGTTGTGGATTCTAGTGAAATAGGTTAGGATCGAATCGGAGATAGCAGCAAAAGGAGTAAGAGACTAGTCAATTTGAGGTCAGAATTGAGCAGAGAGGTCAATTAAAGTGTGCAGAGAAGGAGTACAGAGAAATCTGGGGGAAAAAAGCCCCGGTAAACCGAGGGTTACCTCCGGTTTACCGAGCCAAGATTTTCAGTTTTCTGAACGTCAGATTGAAAAGTTGAATTTTTAGAGACACGTGGAGGACACACGTTGCATCAGATACTGTCAGTCAGCAGAAACCGTCCCATTTTCCCCTTTTTTCAAACTTCTCATCCCACACTCCACCATAACTCCACCTCAATCCCATCAATCACCCCTTCAAATCCCTCACCCTAATTACTCCTCTACCCAATATCCCACCAAATCCTTCTACCTTCCATCATTTTTCCTATTTAAACCACTCTTCCACCACCATTATCATCATTTCCATCTACTATCATCCCCTCAAATCACCAAACATTCTTCCATTTCTCATTCTACTTCCAAAAATCCCACCACTATACCACCACCAAACCCAAACCTATTTTCTTTCATTTTTTACCAACCGTAACACCATCCATACCGTTTCTCCATCACTCTTGCTAATTTAAAGTATTTCTGCAAGGTGAAGTGCTGAAAATTTTCATCTTCTATTATCAAAAGCACAGTCCCAGAAAGTAATCTAGAAAAAATCAGGCCGGTAAATTGAGCCTCCCTGTAGGTTTACCGAGGGTACCTTTTCCAGAATCAGCATCATTTTCAGGTCCTGTTATCATCCAGGATGGGTCCTAAGCATTGCCGATCTGTCCTTCATCCCAGTGGTTATCAGAGTATCTATAAAGATGCTAACCCCTTGATAGATGGGGTTGTGCAATTTCATTCATTAGAAATCTATGAGTCGTTCCGAGGGCATTGGAACAGAAGACCAGTTGCCCGAGAACAGGGCGTAGAGTTGGATGATTACGGTGAGATCTTGCCCCGAGCCCTACAACTACAAGACATTTTGGATATGGCTGAGGCATCATCACGGTTCAACGCCACGGTGGTAAGAGAGTTTTATGCTTATCTTTTGCACAACCCAGGAGACACTTTTGCGATGGTCCGTGGTGTTAAAATTGACTTTTCAATTGAGCGGATCAATGAGTATTATGGGGTTCGCAATCCACCGATGGGCCCAGAAGAGTACACATCCTCGAGCAATGTTGAAGATCTTGAGAGAAGGGATATAATTATTGATTACTTTGGGGTGCAATGGAAGTGCAATCCTATGGGAGCCCCGACCATCTTCCTGGAAAATGAGCTATCCTGGGATAGGAAGGTGGTCAATAGATTTGTTTGTGCTCGCCTTTTTCTGACCAAGCATGCGGTGTCTGTCACACCGAAGAAGGCAGAGTTGATGTTCTACATGGAGCAGGGATCTCCAGTCAACATAGGTCTCCTGATGCACAGCCGTATTCACAAGCTTGCCACCACATCAAAACACGAGCAGTTGCCGTATGGACCGATGATTGACATGTTCACTTTTGAGAACGAGGTTAAAGTTCTGGTTAGTGATGAGTGGGAAGACCCTGATCCAATGATTAGTTCACAGTCTGTTTCAAAAGGGCCAAGACGGGTCAATTCAAGAGGAGAGAGAGAGAGCGTACTCCGGTCCTCGGAGCACCTCGGACTCAGAGAGCCTTGCTAGAGGAGCACTTGAGAGAAATTGCGAGTCTGCATCGCAAGATGGATAGAATCATAGACTTTCTAGGAGTTCCTTCTGCTACCCCACCACCTAGGACTGCCCCATGTCATAGAGCATCCTCTTCTACTGCTGCTACCTCCAGTTCTGCACCACCACCCGGTTTCGAGCCTAGAGATGACTGGGAGGATTATTATGAGGAGGACTAGTTTTTTTCTTTCTTTTTATTGTTGTTCTTTTCCATTTTATTGTTTTTATTTTTATTTTTCTTTCCTATCTAGTTGATGTAGCATAATTTTATTAATATAATGATTTTGACGGCTTAAATTGTTTGGAGTTATTTATTTTCTCTTTTATTTGCCGCCATTTTGTTATACGGTTTCGTGTCACCACTATTTTTCTTGGTTTGTTTGAGATACTTAGCGTAGATTCTTCATGGACTACTTCCATGAGCCTAATGATTTATACGAAGATCCAATTCTTCTTTGGTTCCACACTTAACCGAAGCTAAGTTCCTTTTCTTTTTCTTTGTCATCTTACACATTGGGGACAATGTTTCATTTAAGTGGGGGATAAGGAACATCACTTAGCTTCTTAGCATTATATTCCGTAAATTGCGTGATTATCTTGATTCTCTTTGATGCACTGTTCACCCCTTAGACTTTGATTCATTTCGACAGAATTTCAAAAAAATATGATATCTTTGATCTTTTTGAGTTAATTGACTTCATCTTTGTTAATAACGATGAACAAGTAAGGGTAAGTGCCCACTTCTGAAGTAGAGGCGTATTAAGCGCATATTCTGTTATGAGCCACAATTTTAAGCACGTATAACTCACTTTCCTTGGTGTGTAGTCGATAGCATATTTATTTGACTAGAGTTGACCCTAGCTTTATCCCGAATTATGTTTCACCAACGCTTATAAAGGGAAAGGAATTTCGGATTCGTAGTTTATCAAGAGTGGGGCCGTGAGGATAGATAAATCAAAGAGAGTTCACCCGCCAAGAAAAAGAAGTGCATTGAAATATATACATCTATATTCTCTTTGGCAAAATTTGAGTCGATGGAGCATAAGACGCACGACTTTTGCATAGACCGATAAACGCGAGCCTAAGAGTAATATATACTCGGTTCTCGATCCGCCTTGTCATCTAATTTGAATAATAAATAACATGTTTGAGACTGGTTAGTTTGACTACGGGTTGACATAATGTGAGATTGTCTGCCTTACTAAGTGGTTGTGAAAGTTATTGCACACACACATTGGCTCATGATGTGAATAGTGTTTAAAGCGTTACTGATGGATATGAGTGGCGTGATCATGATCTTCACTTTGTAAGGCATAGTTGATTTTAATTAACTTATATACTGATCAGAGTGTCGTTTCTTTTTCGACTTTTTGCTCGGGACGATCAAAAGCTAGGTGGGGGGTAGTTGATAATGCCCTAAATGGTACCAATAATTATACCCTTATTCACCCTGAATTCCACTCAAGAGAGGATATATAGGCTCGTTATTATATGGAATATGTGTTAAATGCTATGTGTATGTTCTGGTACTGTTTTGTCTCGTTTTGTGTGTTTTATAGGATGCACCAAATCTGGAGCATTGGAGAATGGATCTGGACCAAAAGAAGTATATTGGGACAAGTGATGTCCAAGAAGAAGTCTGCTGAAGAAAAAGACGAAAACTCGGCCCGGTTTACCGAGGGCTAGGGCCGGTAAACCGACGGCTTGTTGGACACGAAATCGATTCTGCCGCCTCTATTAGGTCGGTTAGGGTTTTAGAGAATCATAAGTCGGTCATTGTATCTATATAAGGCCGCATTTACAGATTATTGTATAAGCTTTCATATTATTATTATCAAATCTTTTCATTACATTACAATTTGATGAAATAAAGTTATTCCAAGCTTTTGAGGAGTTATTTCTGGTTTTCTCCCTTTCTCTACCATCTCTAGCTTTAGTAGATCGAGCTAGATTTCCATCGTTGAAGGTATGAAGCTTTGAACGTTCCTTTTTGTCTTCAATACGGTAGATATGTTCGTATTTATGTGTTTTAGTTAATCTGCATGTTTAAAGACCTCATGATTTTCGTAGATTAATTGTAATTGAGCAATGTAGATCTAGGAATAGGAAAGCTGACCCCGGTAAACCGGCGGTCTATACCGGTTTACCGAGGTAATATTTCGAAAACCTAAAACTAGGATTCACTATAGCTACGTTGATCGACAAGTTTCATTAACAGTAGGTTAGATCTGGCCAATCTGCTTATTGTAATTGTAAAACAAGCATGAAATATGAATAATGAAGTGTTAGTTTGGACATAGTCTTGAATGGACCACAGAACGTCGTCTTGATCGGTCGATAAAAATGTCTCAGGCGGGTTAGCGGTATGAGTTAGCGCTCGATATCGGCAATTCTAGTTCTTTATGCATATGGGCTATTACGGACCAATTAAGAAAGGTATCTTGCATATAGATTGTCTACTACCATTGTCGGAGTAGATAGGGTTAGGAGTTGCACCCGTAGCTGATGACTAAATCAAAAGCTCGCTCGATTAATATATGGAAATTATGTGGGGAAGTAAACGTAACGATTAACTAATCCAAGTTAGTAGATCGGTGATAAGAGGGGGAGAAATACCAAGTTTGTTTTTTATTCATTGTTGGTCCATGACTGCCTATATGTTGCTTCTTAATTAGGTTAGAATCATTTATAGTTAAAGTTGCATTGTCTCTGTAGGATCGACCTTGACTCGCATTTACTATACTATGATGTACCCAGTATTCTTGCTAGTAATATCGATGATAGTGACTTACACGCGATCAATTTCACCGAGGGTCGCAGGGACTTGTTCTTGGGCTTTGTCGATACTCCTCCAATTTGTTCGGAAGAATGCTGGATTTGTGGAAAAATTCTAGATATGGTGGATGATCTTCATGTGTTGGAGGTGACTTGGATGCTTTCATGCTTCCTTGACCTTCTCATTTGATTTCTCCGAGGGTCGCCGGGACTTCCCGGGCTTTGGCAGTGCTCCTTCTATTTTTTTGGTAAGAAGCCTTTGTTTGTTGTTGAAGAACTTTGGATTTCGAGAAGATCTTCGATTCCATGGTGATGGACTCCGGATGTGGTGGACGATCCTTGTTGGTCCCTTGGAAAGGCTAATACAAGTTTAGAAGGGGGGTGAATAAACTTGTCACCAAAATTGCTCCCAAAAACTAAATCTTAAACCAGATTGAGTTCAACTAAAGCTTGTGCGGAGTTAAGCTAACTTAACTGAGTAAAAGTCAATACTGACTTCTCCTTAGTTTAGTTAACCGGCAGTAGATTAATTAAGCCTTTTAAAAATAAGAGTTATCAGTTTATGTGCTGACTTAGTTTCTATATTTGCTGAGTGTATGTGCTAGATAAATGCAATAAATGTATGAGTAACAGAATGTAAAAGCGTAAGGTGGATGAGACAAAAGTTATAGAGGCTCCAGGTGGTGTAATCCTGTCAATCCTCTCTTCCCTTGTAATGCGGAGGAAAAATTCCACTAGAACTTCTTTGAGATGTCCCGGTTACAAAAAGTTTTAAACTGATAGTCCTTGACTAATCCCTAGCTTCACTATCTAAACACTTGTAGAACATGTAGAATGGCTGCTCTTCAATTGTTTGAAACACTGGTCCTTGGAGGGTTAAATTGCCTCTTCACCAACTAATCACAAACACAGTCTTCATGACTGCACTCAACTGTCCTTCACACCTTCTTGGTGTTTCACAGTCTAAACCTTTGACGAAATCAAAGTTGAGACTTGAATCAATAACTATGATTCAATTGTGATATGAGCTTTTCTTCTAGATAAGTTTATGCACGGCTCTGTTTTCTCCAAATGATTTGATCTTGATCTTTCTTTTAAATCAAATGAACATTTGAAGAAGTCTTGATCTTTCAATGAAAGGCTTAGCAGTAAATTTCTTGATTTACTTTCCCTCTTAGTTTGATGTTACTTGGCTAGATAGATTCTTAGAATTCCTTCCCCCTTTTTCTTGTGAAGGAAGCAGCCTATTTATAGGGGTTTATCTAACGGTCAGATTATTTGAATTTGAGTCTTTGAAGCCATTAGTGGTCCTGCTTTCTTGCTTGTAGGTTAATGTCAGAACGGATAGAATATCCTCCAATCATATTGCTTGTACTGCAACGGTTGAATTCTTCTTCAGTTTTACTTAAACATCAGTTCCGAAGCTGATTTACTCGAAACATGGTCATTTCTCAGTTTTTAAGAGCATTAACTGAGTTTTACTCTTCTTCAAAATCTCAGTACTCTTTCATTCATCTGATTATTATTGATCTAATCAGAGTACACCATTTCAAATCAATCAGCAAAGACATCATTGTCCTAATGTGTCTTAGTTCTCCATACAAGATCTACATAGTCAGTTCAGGTTATCACAGACTTGCCTGAAGTCTAACTTATATAGTCTTGACTTAGTCTTAATAAACTGAGTTTGAACCCTTAGTTCTTATGTCTTCAATAACTGAGTTTGAACCCTCGGTTCTTCTGTCTTCAATAACTGAGTTTGAACCCTCAGTTCTTCTGGCTTCTGAGTAAGTCAACTGAGTCTGTTCCCTCAGTGAACTTACCTATTATAGATTATCCTTGGTGCGCTCAGAGTCAGTTTTCCAGTTTCTTATAGAATCTTAGTTTACCTAACTTCCAGTTTCTCGTTTTCTCAGTTCACAACCTAGAACTATTACAGTGCTTGTCTGATTTAACTTATACAAATATCAGACTCTATTAAATCCTATACATTAATATCTAGACATCTTTTTGCTTTGCACTATAACAGCTAGTTATGACACTTCATCAATAGGGTCTAAAAACAATAATTGAATAAGTGATGAATCATCATCAAAACGTAAATTTTATTTCCAACAATTTCCCCCTTTTGATGATGTCAATACCCTCCTTAAAAGCAATGCGAAAAGATAAAACAAAATACGGTAAATCACATGACGAAATGAGAACCTGAGAATTTATTGATAACTGAGTTACAGAGCTGGGTAATAAAATAAAACATAATAAAATGAGCTAAAAGATAGCTTCTTTTACTTAACAGTTAAACTAAATTGATTGTCATAAGCCTTCGCAACATCCTTCATAGCATCATTTGTTGCAGTGCTTTCGATTCCATGGATGCTTGCCCATATGTTCCATGAATCAGACAAATTGTGCTTGCAAAAAAATTGCTCTTGAATAGAATTGCGAAGGTAAAAACAGCTGTCCTTAATCTTTCTCTGGTGGCAGTTTTTAATAGATTTTGAACAAACACAGTTTTAGTCTTTTCAACCTTGTCTGATGCTTTATCTAGAATACCATCCATTTCCCATTTTTAAAGTTTGTTCCAGTAATGCGTGAGAATCTTTTACATGCATAGGAATGTTTCTAGAGATTCTTGTCTTGATTCTCCTTCTCTGGCTGGTAGATCTTTGAATAAGTTGTAGAGACGAAAATCAAAGCCAAGTCTTTTCACAGTTGGCTCTGAGTATTTAGCAATCAGCTTCATCTCCTCATCAGTGAATTTTCCTCTTGCTTTCTTCAACTCAGTCAGCTTATCATCAATGCTTCCAAGCACTTGTGGCATTTCAGTTGCATGTACTTTTAAGATATCCAAACTTTCCCCCTTATTTTCATCATCTTTATCAATCAGGCTCTTGATGTAAGCGTTCAGGTTCTGCTGAGTTGATGCCAAAATGGTTTGAGCTATAACTGAATCTTTCATGCCATTTTCCATCAGGGTCATTCTGTCAACTAGATTGTTGAGAATCCCTTCCCATCTTTCTTGGGTTTCATCTCTCCTTGCATCATTTTCAATGGTTGTTTTTCAAGCTCAATCGAGTATTTTGTGATTTGCTAGTAGCGATATCCATTTTCTTCTCCAGTTCGCTTCTTTCATTCTTGTTGGCCTCTGAGGATTTTAGAACTTTTCCAAACAAACTGCTATCGTCTCTCTGAATTCTGATTATCTCATTATGATAGAACTTAATGAGATCAACTTGAGTTGGTATATCTTTTGAGGTTCCAGCTTGTTGTGCACTGACTTTGCTTGTCTCAGCCTCAGTTGACTTAGCTTGTTTAAGAGGTGAGAGAACAACTTGCTTCAGTTTTTCCTTGTATTCTTCAGATCTTCTCCTTTCTTCAGACTGTTTTCTAATTTCTTCTAGATTCGATTTATCAACATTTCCTGCTGGTGACATTTGCACGTTGAATTCATCATCTGATCCTTCACCAGCCATGTCAGCTTCAGTTCTTGCTATTTCTGCCACAAATTTATCAGTAGGAGACTGATAACCTCCTTCTTCTTGAACATCAGATATAGTTCTAGAGCTAGAACTTCCACTGCTTTCCTCAGAATCGCTAGAGTCATCATTAGTATCCTGATCAGTTCCAGTTTTCTTTTCTTGCAACGAGGTGAGAATCCTTTTTTGTAAGTTGGGATCTCCCTATGAATCATTATCATCATCATCACTCTTTTTGGAACTTCCGCCCGCTGTAGTTTCCTTCTAGTAACTGTTTCTGATTAATGCGTATCCACGATTTAAAAATTCATCGGTGTTGATCAGTTCAGATAGATTGGTAATGTTGTAGAGATCAAATACCCATTTCTCAGTGACTTCCATTTCCACTAGCTGACTTCTTTGATTTGCGATAGAACTGAATTTCCAGATTTGATATTTACGCAATCTCTCGTAATCAGCTGTCATTAATTCTCCAAAATCAGGTGAGGACTTAGATTGACTAACAGTTTCCTTATTTCCTCTTGAGATTTCTTGAGCAACTTCCAGAGTATTTTCAGCTCTCACAACATCTTCAATTTGCATTGGGTCACTTTTGCTGGCTTCTCCCTCAGCAGTGACTGATGTTCCTTTTTCAATAGCTGAAACTGAGATTATTGGCTCAGTTTTCAAATCTTTGTTACTAACAAGTTCTTCAGCAACTTGTTCTCTAGCTGGCTCAAGTTCCAGTTCAGTAACGGGTACTTCTTTCAGTGTGGATCCAGTGATTTCTTCTTCATTGACCAGCTCATCCAAGGTGATGGCGTCAGTCGGTCTGGATTCTACTTCAGCTCCTTTTTCTTCAGAATGAGAAGCTGAAAATTCTGTGATTGATTCCTCAAATTCTCGTCTGGAAGCAGATTTTTGAGGTGTGGATCTAGTCTTTGAAAGTAACCTCAACATGTACATTGTTGCTTTGTCAATTAATCTTTCTTCACTATCAGATCCTTCATCGTTGTGCTCATTTCTCAGGGTCTGTTCCCCTTGAGTGTCAGTTCCCTTCTGTATGTCAGCTTCAACAGCTTGTTCTCTGTTGACAACTTGAGTTTCTTTAGACATATCAACTTCTGGTGATTGTGTAACTGGTTCTTGAGTTGGTAATGTTTGATTCTGAGATCTTCAAAGCGAGTTAGGTGGGAGTAAGTAACTTCGATTCATGCTTTTTCTTGATTCTTGAAAGAATCAAGTAGTGATTTTTGTTGGTGAAGCTTCTACTAATTTCTCAGTAACAAGATCATATTTGCCTTTTTCCAATTCTTCTATCTTTTTCCTTCATTCTCTCAGTTCTTCAACATTTTCCAAAACTTCATCTTCAGTTAAAACTTTCTTTGATTTCCTGCTTTTCTTCTTCTTAGGTTCACTCTCAGAACCTCCAGCTTTCCTTTTTCCAGATCTTTCTTCTTTGACAACAATCTTCCCATCAGCAACCGATGATTCTTTTCTCTTTGCAATTCCAAAGTGATCGAGAATTCTTTGGACCAATAATGCAAGAGTCTTCTTGTGATAGAATCATCCTTTCTTGATGTCAGTCTTCTTTTTGGGTGTATCAATCGATTGTCCCACTAATTGATCAAAAATATATCTTTTCCAGTTAAAATTTTCTCCAAACCAAATTACATATAATAAGTCCAATTTTGCTCCAGAAAGATTGCTAAAATTGCCTGCATTTCCAATTACGCAATTTGCTAACATCTTGGTGAGAAAATTGAATTCAGGTTTGAGTAGACTTGTGCTTCCGGTCTGTAATACTGTAGAACCTGCACTAATTGCTATATCTTTCCATAATTTCTCTGTTCTTTAGTCAACTTGATGGCTGACGTTCCTCCAGATTTGTATAAACCAAAAATTTCTGTAATTAGATCTTCAGTGACTTTAATTTGTTTACCGTTGACAGATGTGGTAAAAGTGTGTGTGTCCTCTCCTTATAAAGTCGTACTTCCGAATTCATAGAATCACCAATGCTTTCTAGACAGACACTCTTCAGATTGATGTTAAACACAACCTCCAAACCTTTGATTTTTTGTATTTTTGTTGCAATTTCCTTGGCTAGTGTTTGATCAGCATACTTTGCAATAAATTGATCAAGTGAGATGATCATACCAGGTTCAATACGGGTAAAAGCCATTGTTTTTTGATTTAATTGAAAATTTGAAAACTTGGGGATTATAGAAGGTAATGAAGCAGATTTAAAATTCGAATGTAAAGAATTGTAGAAGAAAATTTGAGGTTAATTATAAATGGTAGCGAATGTAGTTGAGAATTGAGTGGGACTTGAAACGTCTTGTCATTGAGATCACGAAAAAGAAAATGAGTGGAAAAGATAGACGGTTGAGATTAGAATAGGCCACGTCTTTTCCTGACATCCGTAGCTGGTATTAAATAGAGTGGGTGCGGTGTATTTCCATCTGTACATATTCAGTCTTGTTCTTATCCTGAACTTGCAGTGAATTCAAATACTCAGTTGTGAATACAACTCAGTTTTGTGAATTACACCTTTCCAGTTCTCAGTTAGTGATTTTCTCCTGCAAAGCAAAATGAGGGATTTTTGGTACCCATATCTGTTTGGGTCCTAACAGATTAGTTTTAGATATCATATTTTTGT
This sequence comes from Gentiana macrophylla, assembly GCA_026214975.1. NCBI lineage: Eukaryota > Viridiplantae > Streptophyta > Magnoliopsida > Gentianales > Gentianaceae > Gentiana > Gentiana macrophylla. The sequence continues at coordinate 43,962,639 of CM047817.1, forward strand.
TCTTGGCCTTATACCTCTCTTGACATTTTGATTGTGTAAAGTCAGTTTTCACAAACTTCTGCTGTTTTGTCCTAACAGTTTTTGGTTTGTTCAGTTTGTGAAACTGATGTGATGGTACACTTCAGTCTTCATCAGTGGGATACAGTCTCCCTTTCCCTCTGAGTCTGTTATTCCATGAATGATCTTCATTCTTATATGAATATGACTTGAAGGTTTTTCTAACTGATCTCTGATCAGTTTTTCCTTTTTCAGCCTTCTGACGATTCCTGTAGAATGCATCGGGTTTGGTGCTTTCTACCAACTGATTTCTGATTCATCGGTTTGTGTATTTGGTGTCTTTGAATTTTTGTCAGTTCTAATAAATTAATCAGTTTTCTGAGTTCGTGACTGTTGTGCAGTCACAAATTTCATTGCAACTCAACTTGGTCTGAACTTAGAATTTTGTTGATTATCAAACCCTAAACCAGATCTGTCTCCAAATGGTTTTCCAGGTTTGAACTGAACACTGGGAATTGGATCACTGATGATTCTGTGATGTTTATTACTTCTGTCAGTTCATCAGTTGGTCGAATTACTTTGGTTCCATTATTAGCCTTGATTAAGTTGATCTCAGCATTCAATCTTGAAACCTCAGCTTTCAATAAATCTTTCTCCTTTTTGACATTCTCATAATTCTTTTGAATTACCTCCAATTCCTTTATGAGTATGTCCAAGGTTTCATTGAAATCTTCATTTCTATGATTGTTCCTGGCAACGTGAGTGTTGGATGTAGATGCAATTACCTCCCGGTGTTTGATTGATAAATTTTCAGTTGAGGAATCTTCATCATTTAAAACTTGCTTCCCTTTATCATTGATATTTGCTTGTGCTACTCCTAGCAGTATGATTTCCTCATCACTTTCACCTCCATAGCTCATGGGTAAGATTTCAGCAATATCTTTGGCTTTTGTGATGGATGGATCTTCAATGAAGGTTTCAGTCAGTTTTTCTTCTATGCAATCAGCTATTCACAACAACTCCTTTTCTGCTTCCTCTGAGAGATCACTTAATGATGCAAATACACTGGATTCATCATCATGCGTGTTGAAGTCAGTATCCACGTCATTACTAAAATTTGGTTCTGGATTTGTATGTGAGCTTGTAGTGTTGAACCTCTCAAATACTTGATCTTGAAAATCAGATATAACATTCTGCAAATAATCAGTCAGGGGATAATTAAGCCAACTTCTTATTCTAGATGTATCCATTAAGTTTCACTTAAACGCTTATACAACTGATACAGTGAGGGGTCTTCAACAACTGGTTTTTAAGATAACTTTGGATCACCTCCAAAAAGGAAGAACCACTCCGATACCAATTGTTGGTCCATTGGAAAGGCTAACACAAGTGTAGGGGGGGTGAATAAACTTGTCACCAAAATTGCTCCCAAAAACTAAATCTTAAACCAAATTGAGTTCAACTAAAGCTTGTGCGGAGTTAAGCTAACTTAACTGAGTAAAAGTCAATACTGACTTCTCCTTAGTTTAGTTAACTGGCAGCGGATTAATTAAGCCTTTTAAAAATAAGAGTTATCAGTTTATGTGCTCACTTAATTTCTATATTTGCTGAGTGTATGTACTAGATAAATGCAATAAATGTATGTGTAACAGAATGTAAAAGCGTAAGGTAGATGAGACAAAAGTTATAGAGGTTCCAGGTGGATGGTAGTTTGATGTTACTTGGCTAGATAGATTCTTAGAATTCCTTCCCCGTTTTTCTTGTGAAGGAAGCAGCCTATTTATAGGGGTTTATCTAACGGTCAGATTATTTGAATTTGAGTCTTTGAAGCCATTAGTTGTCCTGCTTTCTTGCTTGTAGGTTAATTCAGAACGGATAGAATATCCTTCAATCATATTGCTTGTACTGCAACGGTTGAATTCTTCTTCAGTTTTACTTAAACATCAGTTCCAAAGCTGATTTACTGGGAACATGGTCAGTTCTCAGTTTCTAAGAGCATTAACTGAGTTTTACTCTTCTTCAAAATCTCAGTACTCTTTCATTCATCTGATTATTATTGATCTAATCAGAGTACACCATTTCAAATCAATCAGCAAAAACATCATTGTCCTTATGTGTCTTAGTTCTCCATACAAGATCTACATAGTCAGTTCAGGTTACCACTTGTTAGATGTAATATCGTCGGATCAATTATGGATTGACCCGATTACGCAGTGGAAGGCATCAGATCTAGATCTAAACGAAACAAAATACATAAATAAAAGATCTAATCCTACAAGGGGGTTGGATTTTTACCTTTTTATGGTGCTTAATTCCAAGAACAAAGTAGTATCCACGCAAGTTGAGAAGCCACAGCCTTCCAACGTGTGTCTCCCAGCAACACCAGGTGGATGGTGTTTCCCGCCGACGGACCTCCTTGACATGCTACCGGAAAAATCCCGAAGATTTTTCCAACTCGAACCCTAAGAATAGAGGCCGAAATTTTCAGCCAATTTCTCTTGTGAATAGTGACGTGAATAGTGTGTTTCAAAAGGCTTGGAAGAACTCTCTTTATATAGGAGAGTAAAACTTAACCTCCAAGGATTAAATAATTAAGAGATAATTATTACATTAATCCTTTTTCCAAATAAAAGATAAATAAAATGATTATCCCAAACAAATTAAGATAAATCATATTATTATCTAATATTCCATGAATTATCATTTAACAAATAAAAGATAAATCGCATGTCAAATAATTATCCAAGAAAACTAATTTCTTAATAATATTTAACATCAATTGGCGCCACCTTTGTATTAAAAAAGGTTCTCACGCACTTTTCCATATTTGACCAATTTGGTCAAAAGGTCAACACACCAATTTGGGCCGAGTCCACAAAAAATGTCTTTTCCGTGTATTTAATTATTTAGTCCAACTAAACAAGTAATCCACATATCAATTAAATAGTCAAATCCAACTATTTAATTATAATTGAGGTGCAACGACGAGAAACCTATATGCTATGTTAGGAGCCACGTCGGGGACCATGGACCCATATTCAGTAGCTACAATAAATTAGATAAAATTATTCGTCAGACAGAATAATTATATCCAACCTATTAATTCCGGGATTACACCACCATAAACCCGAAACTGAACTCTATCGAATATAGATACTTACACACTCAAATTATGAGTCTAAAGCGCCCATCGATATAATCATTACATACGGATAAATCCTCCATAGATTATTCACTTCGATTCGGGATATTTCCGTAAACCCTTCTCAAACATATTATCCTTATTTACCATTAACCCCTAGTGATCAATTAGTTCATATTCAATATAATATGAACTCGGCCGATCGATCGTTTTAGGGTCAACAAATAAGGAATCTGTCTCTCTACTTCCCGAGGAAGGAATGGATTCCATATTCGTGATAGCACGACCACTCACTCATTCCGAGAATAGAGCCAACGAGAAGTGTTGGACCACATACTTGAAGTGATCCTTACTAACACATCAAACTCTACCCTAGTCTAAGCGTTAAATGTCAGTGATCACCTCAGATTAAGATTAATCCATACATGATCATCTTGTGATTCGATAAGACTTCTCGATTACGGAATTATATCGAGAACTCAAATCAAATCGGTCCAAATTTCTATATGATTATCATCATATATAAATGCCCCACTAGGTACTCCTATTACCGGCAGATCCGGATAAGATGTCACACCTAAAGTGTTCAGGCGCATTAATAGCAAATTAATCATGAGACCCATACTCAGATTAATAAACGCTATGGACTAAGTTAATTTTAAGTACATCTCACTAACTCAATCCTCTTGTGTATAGCCATACACTGAGTTATGTGATTACATAAACGAGGTACTTAGGGTTTTCAGTAGTGTCTTAATTATAAGCATACATGCATATAATAAGATGAATTATTAATTCTGTCCTAAAACAACTATACAATTGTCTTTCGGGCACTACACCTTACAATCACAGACTTGCCTGAAGTCTAACTTATATAGTCTTGACTTAGTCTTCCTAAAATGAGTTTGAACCCTCAGTTCTTCTGTCTTCAATAACTGAGTTTGAACCCTCAGTTCTTCTGTCTTCAATAACTAAGTTTGAACCCTCAGTACTTCTGTCTTCTGAGTCTGTTCCCTCAGCGAACTTACCTATTACAGATTATCCTTGGTGTGCTCAGAGTCAGTTTTCCAGTTTCTTATAGAATCTCAGTTTACCTAACTTCCAGTTTCTCGTTTTCTCGTTTTCTTAGTTAACAACCTAGAACTATTATAGTGCTTGTCTGATTTAACTTATACAAATACCAGACTCTATTAAATCCTATACATTGATATCTAGACATCCTTTTGCTTTGCACTATAACAGCTAGTTATGACACTTCATCAATGGGGTCTAAAAACAATAATTGAATAAGTTATGGATCATCATCAAAAAGTAAATTTTATTTCCAACAATCCTCGAATGTTGAAGAACTCAGAATATGGAGAAAGACCTTCAATTGTTGCTGAAGATTTCTGGATGTAGCGGATGATCCTCAAATCTTGAAGAACTCTGAATATGGAGGAAGACCTTCGATTGTTGTTGAAGAACCCCGGATGTGGCGGACGATCCTCGAATGTTGAAGAACTCTGAATATGGCGGAAGACCTTCGATTGTTGTTGAAGAACTCTGGATGTGGTGGACGATCCTCAAATATTGAAGAACTCCGAATATGGAGGATGACCTTTGATTGTTGTTGAAGAACTCCGAATATAGCGAAAGACCTTCGAATGTTGGTGAAGAACTCCGGATGTAGCGGATGATCCTCGAATGTTGAAGAAATCCAAATATGGCGGACGACCATCAAATTTTTTTGAAGAACTTGAAGACTTCTTTGGTGCTTCTTTGATCTTCTCTTTGTAGAAGAACTCCGTATTTGGCGGATTTTCTTCGGTTATTGGAGATGACTTGGAGGCTTCTTTGTTACTCTTTCAATCTTCACCGCGGTGGTTGAGCAGAGGGCTTGATGCTTTCTCTCTAACTTCTTCACCAATTGTTGTTGTGTTGCTGAACTCCCATATATTGCGGAAGAGTTGTGACTTTAATGAAGACTTGAAGGAATACTTTGTATTACCCTCAATCTCCTAGTAGAAGGACTTCTTCTTTGCGGAAGATCTTCAATGTTGAAGAGATCTTTCATGGTTCCTTGAAGCTTTTGATGTTCTTCATCTTCTTGACGAACTTTGGACTTTCAGGGATGATCTTTGAGTGTCAAGGCAACTTTCTTCGATGATCTTCGAGTGTTGAAGACGCCTTTTGGTCTTCTTCCCTTTCTTGAAGAACTTTGAGATTTCAAGATCTCCGATGCTTTGGTGTTGCTGTGGTTGAAGCTTTTCCTCCGGTCTTCAATCACCACTTCTTCGGTGTGTTGATGATTCCACCCAACATCTTTAATGTGTTGATGATTTCACCAACTCTGTGCTGCTGATGCTTTTCGATCTTCTCGCCTTTCTTGACTTTGGGTTGATCTTTAAGTGTTGAAGACGCCTTGTTGACGAACTCCGCCTTTGTATTGATCTTCAAGTGTTGAATACACCTTGTTGAAGAACTCCGCCTTTGTGTTGATCTTCAAGTGTTGAAGACGCCTTGTTGAAGAGCTCCGCTTTTGAGTTGATCTTCAAGTGTTGAAGACGCTCTTCGATCTTCTTGGATTTCTTGAATAACTTCGAGGAATTCTTGGGAGATCTTTGAGGCTTGAAGACGCTTTTCGATCTTCTTGGCTTTCTTGAAAAACTTCGAAGAATTCTTGGGAGATCTTCGAGGCTTGAAGACGCTTTATGCTTTTCCTTATATTTTTTTTTCTTCTATCTTTTCTGGGTTTTTGTGTGTTTGCAAATGACCAAGGCCTCTCCTATTTATAGTGCGAGATGAGAGCCTTGATTGATTTTGAATTTAATGCATCCAGACTCTTGATTGGTTCTAGCAATTTGTACACAATCTCCGCATTTATTATAAATCAATAAAATCTCCTAATTAGTTTATTTTAAGAGATTTTATAATTTATTGCTTTCATATTACCTTCTAATGTTTAATATATAAAAGGTAATATAGAACAATCTAGCCTTTATGGCATATGTGATATGTAACATATAAAATGTGTCACATATATTTTATTGTATGTCTACATAGCCATTAAAAATTCAATTAAATCTCTATTTTTCTTTTAAGATATTTTAATTAATTATTTATTTCTACATTATTCCCTAGTATATTTTATAGGAAATAACATAAAATAAATTTCAACTTAGGACAAATATATTATGTGACACATTTAACATGTCACATAAACATTTTTTATCTACAATGAATATCCTTATTTTTTTATTCTATTAGAATAAAATTTTATTGAATTCAAGTATATCATATCATAATCATATACAATATTGAAATGGAGAAAAACATTCAATTCTATTTCATTTCATTCATATGTAACAAACTTGCCGTTATATTTTATAATCATTTAACTTGAGCGAATCCTTGCACCATCACGTCATTCAATTGGTATATATATATATATATATATATATATATATATATATATATATATATATATATAGAATCCTGGATATGGCGCACAGTGGCAATGTGAGTGCGTAGTCTGAACCTCTAACCTGTTCTGGAGGTCGGTGGTTCGATTCTCAGTAATGGGATTGATTCCGATTGATAACACCGGTGCAGAGAGGTTTCAAAGCGGGCGTGTTGGTGGAAATGCATTAGGTTCACGCGATTAACATTTCCTCACTTTCCTATGAGATCGGGGATGAGGAGACCCTTAATGGTAGGGTTTACCATTTTATATATATATATATATATATATATATATTGATGTAATTGGTTTTTCATAGCATAAGTGAGGCTTTGACTTCTCTTCTCTCAAATAATAATAATAATAATTATTAATAATAATATAATAATAAGTGAGTCTTTGTTACGATCGATGCCAAAAGCGACACTCAACAAGTTGCTTTTTATTAAACAGATAAAATTTCAATTAAATTTCTATTTTTATTTTAAGATATTTTAATTATTTATTTATTTCTACATTATTTTCTAGTATATTTTATAGGAAATAACATAAAATAAATTTCAACTTAAGATAAATGTATTATGTGACATATTTAACATATCATATAAAATTTTTATGTCTACAATTAATATATTTAATTTTTGTTCTATTAGAATAAAATTTTATTGAATTCAAGTATCTTATAATCATACTAGCCAAAAACCCGTGCATGATGCACGGGAACTAATAAACATGCCGTAACATTTTTCAAAAGGAAACAACAAACTCAAAAAAGAAAATAAAAATATAATACGTAAAACATGAGGTTAAGTGAATTAGTGAAATGATAGTATATATGATAAACAATCTTGTAATTACATCAAATACTCGGGGTCTTTTTCTCTACCGATCCACACATTCCCCTCATTTACATTTTTCATTTAACCAATAAAAAATAAAGAGAAAGCTCTAATGTACATTATAGAATCCAACACCTTACTTTTTAAGCATCTGGAGTACCCTTTCGATCGCGCGCATGGACCTGTTCAGTCGTTGATAGAAAAATGCCAGAAACACAGAGAAAAATAAAAACCGAAGGGTCAAGGCATGTATTTCATAGGAACCTAGCAATTCCCAAACAAAAGAATTCAAAGAAGGCATTGTTCAATACATAGTTGTTTTCGCTTTGGTACATGATAGGAGGAATAACTTGAAGTTATGGGCTCGACATTCATCTTATTCCACATAAACATACGCAACTCGTGTTCAACAATCCTTTTGCAAGAATCAACACCTAACATAACTAAGAGCGAAACCAAAACTAAGTGGCACCAAAATTAAAGATCCAAATCGAATACGTGATCAAAGGATCTTCAAAGACGTAACATGAATGATTGCAAGTATATAGTTAATTTCAAAGGCATGTAACGTCACAGTGGTGAAATATGTAACATAGATTTTCCTTCACAATGCCTCCTGACAATAAATACAATTAATTTTGAACTCAATCACTAAAACCAAACTTTAGAGTTGTGAATCTTCTATATTATTTTATCACCTTATATTCACTAAACTATCCTGCCAAGAAATAACAGATATCAAGATATGCTTTTGCTAAGATCATCAATTCTTTTTTAGTTAAATTGTTGCTAATTAAGAGCAGAAATACATCATCGAAGTACGCTAAGTAGTAAGTAGAATTAGAAGAATAGTATAAAACAATATCAAATATCAAAGCCCCCATTTAACAAAATATCTCAATCCTCATCAAAGCAGGGATTAAAACATCATCAAAATCAATTAGGTATGTTCAGCTAAGAACTTATAATTACATGGGAACATTTTTTTAAGGGATAATAACAGTTTTAGGACCTCATGTTTAACGTTTTGACAAAATTGACCCTTATCTTTTGAAATAACAATTTTAGGACCTTATGTTTGTGTTTTTTTTCAGTTTTAGGACAAATTCAAAAATTTAGGACCTTATGTTTGTGTTTTAGGACCTTATGTTTGTGTTTTACTTCAACAATTTTAGGACCTTATTTTGAATTTGTCCTAAAAAAAAAAACATAAACATAAGGCCCTAAAATTGTTATTTCAAAAGATATGGGTCAATTTTGCCTAAAAACGTTAAAACATGGCGCCCTAAAATCGTTATTATCCTTTTTTAACAAAAATAAATGTTTTATAAAGACCTCAAAGTGCTTTATGAAAGCAGTGCATTGACTAATTTTTTTGGTGTGATATCAATTAATCTTTCATCAGAAACTGCAATTTTGAGTGCAACCCAATAGACATAATATGAAGAAACATAAAATTCTTGACAAAGACTAAGAATTTGAGACAACATATGAACTACCTACAATGAATTTCATAATCGAACAGTATGCATGTAGGATAAATATAAATTTGGTCGGATTTTCATCTGGAGTATTGCTTGCATGGAACATTTATAACTTGTAAAGATAATCATTGGGGTGAGTCTGAACAAAAAGCGTCATTAGAATAACCAAGAATAAAAGAATAAGTAAATCAAATGCAAATATCGTAAAAGAATAAAGATTTGATGTTATTCCACATTCAAAAGGAGCATAAGAAGAGGAGATCGACTTGTTTGTTTCATCCACCTTATAACTGTAAGAGAGCAAGAACAACATCGATTAGGACATAAAAAATTATGATGCAAGTGCGTAAACATGCAGACTTTAGTGTACTTCATTCGGACATGAAAAGAGATGCACGTTGGGTTAAGACCAAAGTCTTGTTTTACCCACCTTCAATACAATTATTTCTCCCAGGATAGCCTCTAAACAAATGCCAAGTGCACTTGCAAACTGAGTAGATCATTCCATAAATAAGAAACACACGTAAACCATATAAATGAAATGAATATAGGGTAAAGCCTCAAATGAAGAGCCAAAGTATAAAAGTTACATTAAGAAGTACTACAACAACAACGATCATGACGGATGCTTTGAGAATTGAAGAATTTCAGAAGTAAAAGGGGCACCTTTGTTTTCAAGTTGTTGACCCTCTTCAATATGTATGTGCGATCCCATTTACCCAAAATATTTCAGAAGAATCTTTGACGGCTTATTTCTTGTCATAAATCCACCCAAATGCATCCTCAAGATATATATACAATTTCGTTAAAAAAAAAAGATATACATACAACGACTGGACTAACAATAATTGAGTTCCATCTTTTCTCCTCCAATAAATGCAGGTATACTTGCTGAAGAGTAATAGTAAAAAGGACACATTATAAGTTGATTGGAATACTGATAAATATATTCAAAGTATATATATCTACAAATGTACCCCCACGTATATATGTTATACCCTTAGAGATGAGAAATTTCCTCATTGCCCACATGGAACTCTTCCAAACAGATGGGACATTCACTGCAATGGTCTAAACATCCTTCAATCTGAACTTCGGTAGTTCATGAATGAGTGCTTCAACAGCTTCATGCTGAAGGGCAAAAGAGGAAATTGAAGCAATTATTTTACATAAAAATCAAGTACTTAAATCATAAGAGGATTTTAATGAAACAACCAAAAACAATAGCAAGAATGCTGGCTTTCAATGATGGAAAAGAATTGAAATGGGAAGTTGTAACAACAAAAAGCGCAAATGAATTGGAAAAAGAAGAAAATCATCGAAATGGGAAGAATTACCTTGGCTTTCTTGCTAAGCATCTGTGAAAATCTGAAATGAGATGGGCAGTGGATGACTGCCGTGGATGTCTGCAAAAAAAGATATCAAAAACCACCTAGAACTAAACATGTTTATCTACCAAACTCCACTTGCCGCGTACTTCTAAAAATAGAAGACTTAACTCATCTTTTCAATTAGAACACTGAACTCAGCTTTGCGATTTAGCGTACATCTCTTTGATCTCCTTATCACTCCATGAAGTCCACCTTTATCGCTGCATTTGATTTTGAATTTGAATTTTGAGTTGCGCAAAGAGCTCTGCTGAGTTTTGTCTTCAATAGTATGCACCGTTGAATTCATAATCATCCGGACACCATGTAAGTAATTCAATTAGAACCATAACACACCACAAATTGAATTAACACTTTCTGGCATGTAGGCTGCTACATTCGTTGCATTCACATATAGAGAGCACCACAAAAAGCACAGAGTAACGAAAATCTCGATGCTCGACGATGCTGCTCTATAATTCAGTTGATTGAATACATCAAAATTAACTCAAAACCTCTCCCTGCAAATATAGGGCTCGTCGTTTGTGGATCTAAAAATAGGAAGTACAAAAGTGAGCAAATTGCAACTGTAAATGTGAAAATTACATATCAACAAAAGGCATATATTGAAAACTTAAACAAAAAAACTTTGAAACCAAGACAACCTGTGAATAGACAATTGACAATATACGCATAAGAAATTGTAATTTGTTTTCAGATCAGTATCCTCATATGCAGTAAAATAGAATCAAAGCATGAGGCAAAACTCTTTTCTCTCGAGAGAAAGAACCCTCAACATGCGAAAATACCGAATAAAATCAGTGGTAACCGAAAATTCAAGTGTGGCAACTGAAATAGGATCATGATAAAGTATCATACGATAAACAAAAAAAGTGTGCAAAAATTATATTCAAAGCTGAAGAAACACATCATTAGAAGAATCGTAGGTTAATATCCTACCAAACATAATATTACACGAAAAGATTGAAAATTACAATACACCATCGTCGTCGCCGCCTCCCAAGTAAATGAGCCTCATCATTCATTTCCCCAACCGCAGACCTCATCCACAGATCATCCTGATGGCCAGAAATCCACAATTCGAACAAAAGAAAAAAGGGATGTCGTACGATGAAGTATTAGGCCCATGAATGCAGCAGAACATAATTATCATTATTCATTGGATTTGATTACGATTTGAAGAGTTTGTGGATTGGATGGTAATCCAATTGAAATAGATTTGAACCAAAGACGGAAGAGGTTCATTCACTGCAAAGTCGGATTTGATGTGAACGTGGAATTAGTTCAGCCGAACATCCAGGAGGGTTAGTTAAGCATAATCTTATCTTCATCCAGATTTGAATTGCGTAGAGGTTGAGATTTGTGAAAGATACTGAGAGCTCTAGCTTGCGTTTTTTTTTTTGCACGGGTATAAGGCGGGTCAAGAGCGGGTTATATGGGTTAAATCCGGGTAATTGGGTTAAAACTGCTCATCTTTATATTATAGTATAGATATACAATATTGCAATGGAGAAAAAGATTCAATTTTATTTCATTTCATTCATACGTAATACACTTGCCGTTATATTTTATATAGGTTTTTGTCAGCAAGGACATATTAATAAATAAAACAGGATCCAAGTACACTGATAATTAGAAAGGACAAAACCTGTGTAAATTTCCTAAAACACCCTTAACCTAATAATTCTATCCCTAAAACCTATTTTTGCAGCCGTCTCCCTTTTTTCCCATTTCTTTTTTTGAACAGGTATGGATTCGCAGCTATCTTGAAGGCTTCAAAGCTGTGAAAGAAAGCTGCCATTTTTGACCGGATTGATGTGTTCCGGCGACCGGATTGGTGTGTTCCGGTCAATTGAATTACAGGCGGAGGAGCGACGCAAGAGTTTTCAGGCTGGGAAAGGCGTGGTTGTTGATTATGAGAATTCTGGTGAATTGATTGAAAATAATGCTGATGCAAATGAAGAATTGGAAAATGAATTTGCTGCGGTTAACGGCGCCGGAGAAGGGAAGAAGAATACGAAGGCAAGTCAGCCATTGAAGGCGAAGGCAAGTCAGCCATTGAAGGCGAAGGCAAGTCAGCCATTGAAGGCGAGGATTTTTGTCTAGAAGGAGGTTTCTTTGTTTGTTTGTATTTCCAACTCAGCTGCGTTGTCACCGGATTTCGGCCTCCGGTGGCTGCTTTGAAGAAAAACGAAGCTTAAAGACAAGATGTTTTTTATTTTATTTTTATTTTTATGGTACATTACTACTTGTTAATTGTTCACATTACATTTTACGGTACATTTATTATTTGTTTTTAGTACATTCATTACTTGCTTTTAGGATGTTCTGACATTTTATGTGATTATTCACGACTTTTATGGACATTTTATGGGCTGAGTTCACTACTTTGTTTTAAGTGGTACATTCTTATATTTTATCTAGTGTTTAGTGGTTGTTACTATTTTAATGCCCATTTACTCTTGTTTAGTGGTACATTCTTATTTTTCCCATTGGATGTTACGATTTTTTATTTTATACTTATTTGTTTTGCTTTGGTCAGAATTTGACATTTTATGGTACATTCATTACTTGTTTTTAGACCATCACATTACTTTTTCATTTGGATGTTTACGATTTTTTATTACACATTACTTGTTTTTTGATTATTATTATTTGTAGAGGGTAAAAGTAACATGGGGTATTTTTTGTCAAATATTTTGTTTTTTCTTTATAACATCCGGAAAAAAAGAATGTCCTTACAAACCCATTTATGTTTTTTTTTTTTGTCTTTGTAGCCCCTTCCCCTATTTTATAATCACTTCACTTGAGCGAATCCTTGCACCATCACGTTATTCAATTGGTATTATTTCTTTTAATTTTTTTTAATTGGTTTTTCATATCATAAGTGAGGCCTTGTCTTCTCTTCCCTCTGATAATAGTAATAAGGGCGTTGTTAATAGCAACTCATCCAATATATTCGGACATTATATTTGTGTAAAATTTGACTTTTTAGGTGTTGAAATGTGCTATTTCAATCCCGTAAAGTCGAAATGTGTTATTTCGACCTTTAAAAAATCAAATTTTACACAAATATGATACCCAAATATATTGAATGTGATGCTATTGACAATACGCTAATAATAATAATAATAAGTGAGTCTTTGTTACAATCGATGCCAAAAGCGACACTCAACAAGTTGCTTTTCATTAAACAGAAAAACAAGGGTAATATAATCGTGTACGGATTCTACGGATGCAATTGGGCGTCCCTCATACAGTGATGGTGATGGATAATATAATGATTCACATATATAGGATTACACATATATGTAAGAGTGAATTTAGGGGTTCTATTGGTATACTTTTTTTTTACTACTGACATCTTATTATTTTCAGTACTATAAAAAATTATTCCGGCACTACTGTTGTTTTTAATGAGTGTTAGTGGCACTGTTTTTGCTATTGAAAACCAACGATAGTGACGATGACGTTGGTGTTAAAAGACGAACGTCAGTGAGACCGACATTTACGTTATAAAAATGTCACAACTTACAAACAAAAGTGTCACTAATTTTCGTTTTTGAATAACAGTGCCTCTAATGTTTTGTTCATCAAAGAGAATAATTAAAAAATAGGTGTCCATAATAAAAAAATAATGAATCGATAGAAACCCTTTAATTTATTTTACACTTGTGATATATTTTTGCCTTTATTAATTGTCTTAAGGGAAGAGAAAGTAACGGAGCCATACCTTTGGTTGATTTTAGTCAATTTATACGGCCATCAGGCACATGGGCAGAAAAGAAAAAAACTAAACATTTCCTGCACATGGGCAACTCTTATTTTTTTATTTTTTTTTTATCTTCCTATTGCGGGAATGAGAGTTGTTAATCGCCCCCCGACCCCCCCCCCCCCCCCATCAAATCAACCCTCCCCAATCTATTTTTTTTTTTAAATTTTGTATGTAATTTTTTATTATGATGATAACTTTTATTTAAAAATTTATTTTATAATAAAATTTATATATTTGAAATCTACTAAACAATACCTATCAAACAAGCCTAATATTGAATATGTAAAAAAGTATTAAAAAATTATTTTAACGGACCTAATATAATATTTTATTTATTTATATATTTAGTTGAATCCGTTTAAATTTCAACGGACCGAATATAATAATTTTATCGAATCCAACTATATGTTTCAATGAACACTGAAAAATCAAACCTCATTTATAGAAATAAACACAAACAAACACATAATTAATCTAAATTTCCTCCGAAATGTTGTCTCGGTGGATCCATCTGCATTACATCGTACGTCTACGCGATTGAATACGATTGATAATAATGAGCCCATCCGTCTGATTCGCCTGATAATTTCCATTTCATGATAGGTGGTACAGGGTAATTAGAGTACAAGAAAACATGTACAAAGTGATTTCTATTAATACGACCGATAGCTATGTTGTCATTTGAGTAATCTGAATCGTTTGGGACCTCAACGGCAATTGAGTATGACAAGCCGTAGCTTCCCAATCGAATGTGTGCACTACAACACTGTACGCTGAAGCTAAAACAACCCCCTTTAGTGCAAAGATCGCACTGAATAACTCGTGTCCGATGGTTCGAAATATTCAAGTCTTCTTAGTATCCTTGATGCCCAATCTTGATGAAAATAAAGATTATCATAAATGTCCCGGTTTTGCAACATCTCTTGCATAAGGTCCAGTCGTACCTGAGCCCATTGGTCTTCAGAACCATGGAGTAGAGCAACTATCACTCTGAATCCACAATGACCATCGGCTTTGACATCTACACAGTGGGAAATATAACGCTGATACCGTTGAGGAAATTTTTGAATGAGGGGATCCCTCATATTTCTCCCTTGTGATTTTGGAATATGTGGAACCCCTGTTTCAGTAGTGGAGAATGAGAAGAAAGGTCTCCGGTCATTGTTCTCGCTCATCTTTTTCTTCAGTCGGCCCTTTTGTTCTGTGTTGTATGATGGGGTCGAATCAGGCACCTTGAGATGGATCTCGACATGTCGATAAACCTATCAATCTTAACATCACGACTAGAAGGATCCATTTCATTTAATCTTTCAAAAAGATGAGCTGCCTTGTCGGGTTGTACTCCCTCGTCAGTACACTTGGGGACTTGCATGGACAACTTACTCCGGTGCACGTGGATAGCATTTTGTGGAATTGGCTTGCCCATAAAACGATATAGTACAATATCGTGAGCACATGGCAATCCGTGTGTCAATTTGATCTTACAATTGCAATTCTCTCCTTTGTAGGGTGGAAGTTTTTCAGCACGTTCTATCTGCTTACCAATTAATTGCATTGCATTTAATGAAATGCGACCTCTGATTTCACTATAAATGTCATCGTGTAGATGTTTATGTCGTGGAATGTTGAGAGATCTCTGGAACGACTTTTTAATACTCCCAAATTGATTGTCCAACATCTTTTCTATTTTCTGAAAAGACATTGAAAGTGATGCCGAAGTATCCCCGAAATATCCTTTGAGTCTCGCATGTGCAGACTCCACCCTGTAATTTAATAATACAATGTGTTAAATAGGGAAGGGACATACAAAATTATTTAGCGTAGTATAATGAATAAATAGAGGTTATATGGAAGTTACCTTTGATTTGAATGACTATCGAGGTGCATAACATTGTTTACATATGCATTAACAAATCGCTCCTTATAAGGACGTAACCATGTATTCCAAAGGTACTTTATGGCACGATCATATTTTGAAAAATCATTGAGCATGGCATTCCACCTCAAATTCAAAGTCTCCGGTGTCGATGAATGAATAATCGATTGCCATGCATTGTAAAATTCTTCCGATCTCGTACCAAGCATAGACTTGCAATTCTTCATTACACACTGATTTATATGCCAAATACAAAGAATGTGATGTGCGGAGGGAAAGCATTCTTCAACGGCATCAATAAGCGCTAGATCCCTATCTCGAAACAATCACCGATGGCAACACGACTCCTTTTTTACCATCCATCTCTTTAACGTATCCAATACCCATGTCATTCGCTCTTTTTTCTCATTACTCAAATATGCAAACATAATAGAAAAGGTTAGCATTGTGGATGTGATACTCACAACCTCTAAGAGCGGTAACCCATACTCATTAATCTTGTACGCATGGCGTCCATAATTAACACCGACGAAAAAATTGACAGATAACTCACAAGCTTGTAGGATGAACCCAAATAATATCGTGATCTCATTGGTGTGTTCATTTTTCAAATAGTGACGCAGCGTAATTTTTATCATTTAATTCTTTTAAGACGTATCCAACTTCGGATAAACTCCTAATCGCTTCTTTCTTGTACATTGCCTTCACATTGTAAATACTTCGATTCCCGTAGTAATTGACGGGTCTTGTTGTTTCATAACACTAAGTATTTCTCGAGGAAGCGAGCTTTATTTATTGGCCATGTCACGCACTAATTGCTTCTGGGTTGTTGTCAACCTTGAAGGTTACTCATGTTCCTCAAAACACTCAGCTGGTTCATGGTTATGAGAACCATTAACAACATTCAAACCCCACATCACACCGCCTGGGGGTTGTGCTACACCACGAAGTTTAAATGGACAATTACATTTTTTCGTTCCAAGATCCCTTTGCATTGTATGCCTTCGGGTGGAGGTTTGTACAATCCTCCCTTTCACAAATAAGAACGCATCTTGGCATTTTTCCGTTAATCATTTTACAAGATTTATCTATAACAATCACAAAACCATTTTTCATACCAACACCTGCACTCTATCTAACATAAAGCATCTCTACTTTCAAATAAATATCTAAAAATAGATGAGTATGTATAAACACAATATTATACAACCAAAAATCAAAACAAGTAACGAATATGGACAATAACAACAACAATAACTAACATGGTCGATTCGTAAATTAATTTGTGTAATCACGCCACGTGGTATTGGACGCCTCCCACTCAGACGCTACACAGTGCTGGACGTTTCTCCCACTGCAGAACATCATTAAGTAAAATCGTTTCCAAATGCCCAACTACCCGAAAATGAGAAATTGTAGTGATCCATGATTTTCTATTATGAAATACGAAAATTCCTCTTGAGGATGTTTTTTTTTCAAAGTTAGAAGATGTGGTGAAAGTTAGAAGATGTGGTCAAAGTTATGATATAATACATATATATATAAGAGGATTGAAGATAAGAGAGGATAACAGAAAATCTAAATATGTGGATAAAACTGAAGATAGATAGATAAGAGAAAATCTGAATATGTGTGTAGAATTAAAGATATGTGGATAAGAGAAAATCTGAATATGTGGATAGATTTTTTAAATTACATCACAAAATTAATATTTTCGTTGTACATTTTATATTCAATATTGGGCTCATTTTAAAGGCTTCATTGAGTAGATTTTAAAAATATATTATTTATAATAAAATAAACATATTTATAAGAAGTTATTAGCATTAAACTACTACTAAACTAGATATGAAAAAAAAGAAGCAAAAAGTGAATTATTGACGTGATGGGAGGGGTTTGATTTGATGGGTGGGGGGTTGATTAGTAACCCTCTGCGGGGATTTGGAAATCGCATTCAGTTCCGTTTAGCACTCTAACAAGTTTACGTACAGATTTGACGTACGTAATTAAAAAGGCATTATAATACTTGTCCCTCTTTTTTTTATTTTTTTATTTTTTATTTTTTAAATCAAGTTTACGTACAGATTTCACGTACGTAATTAAAAAGGCATTATAATACTTGGTCCCCATTTTTTTTCGACGTTTTATTTTTTGTTTGTTCTAAAATAATTGTTTGCTTTGTGTATTAATTGTCATTTTTTTTAAAATATTCTTTCCCCTCTGCATTATTTACAATAAAAAAATGTATATCATTAAATACACCAACAACTATTTAAAGGGCATAAATATAAAAATATTGGATTATTTAATAAGATTCAAAATATTAACTACAATTTTTTTAATGTGTGTGAAAAGTCAAACGAGACAAATAAAATAAGACGGAAGGACTATGTTTTATAGGTTTCTCCAAAAATTTATAGGCTAAACGACAAATCATAATTTAATCCCTAAACATATCTTAAAATTTTATTTATTCTGTTTTCAATCCTAAACTATAACTTATGATTTTTTTTTATTTGAGAAAACTAAAATTTATTCAAGCAAATCCGCTAAAGATGTTGTAGTAACATTATTCGGGGGTTGCGCCCTCCATGCAGTGACACCGCCACCTTACTATTCGTCGGGAGCTCATGGCCTGCATATATAGTACGGAAGGTCCTAGGCAAATCCACCCATGCATCGTGACATACATTGAGGTATCATCCCCCACTCACCAGCGAAGACCGCTCAATAAGAATGCCCGCCCCTCTAATATACTCCGTCATAAGAAAGAAAGTCTCGAAGTGCAAGCATCAGCTAAAAAGAAAGAAGTGCAGAAGTACTTTGCCTATAAAACCTGCCCAACCAACGATCCTGGGTAAGGCAGAACACGCCAAGGCTGCTTGGTTAGAAGGGCTATATTAAAACACTCAAAGTCCGGGAACACTAAACCCACCAAAATCTTCGGCATACAACACGTCTCCTAGTTCTTCCAGTGAATTTTTAGCTGCTGCCCCGTATCACCCCATAAGAAACCCCGGAACCCCCCGTATTAATTTGTTACTTTTAAAACTATTATTTGATCCATTAACGACCCTAAATTAATATTTTAATCAATTTACGCCTTTTGTCGTATGTAATCCAAGTTAATTCTCAAACAAAGGATACATATGTCTTTTCCCATCTTATCAATAACCTTCTCCTAAAATTTTAATCACTATCTAATCAATTACCTTCTCTTCCCACTCCTCAACACCACCACCATCTTTCATGCCCGAATATATATATATATATCCCCCGTAATATGCTGATTTTTCACGAAAAGGCGAAATGGTCTTTGATAATATGAGAATATTATATTTATTTACTTAAAAGGATTTTAAAGGAAGTAAATTAAAAAGAAAGGAAAGAAAAATGGAACTGCTAGAAGTTTTATGTTTCTAATAAAACTTCCCAAAGGAAGTTGTCTGAACACAACTTCTACAAACTTCAAACTCTGAGAAAGCCAAAAGAAGAAAAGTAATAATCTTCATCCTATCTCACGAAACTCTTACTGGAATTCATATACGAGTAGATATTCGAAATCATCATGGAGACGACTTCGTTTATGTCAACAATTTGGAGTTTCAAGAAGGTATGATTTTGCCTTAATTGTGGAGATCATATTGTGTTCTTATTAATATGTTGTTGTACCTTTGAAACTTTGTAAATTTTTGTTATATAAGACTTATTTCATTTCAGTTCGGTTTGTAAACTATGACATATGTTGTAAGAGAATTTTCCATTTGGATTATAAGATGTTTCGTATGTTGTAAGCGATTCGTTCTTGTAATCTATCTTTTCTACCTTAGTTGGACAACGTTGTTACTCTTTTGGATCTTGGTATCTTTACCTGAGATTATTTAGATTCCGTATTGCTTTACTTTTGATACGATTACGTACGGCTTACGTATAATGTTAGATTCATTTAATGTTTTATATGATGGGTATTTTTTTCCGGATAAGGACTTGGTATTCGAGAACGGGGTGATCGCGTGCAAAACACTTACTAGTAATAGGACTAGGTCTATCGTAGTAGAGTACTGGTGAGTCAAGGTCGATCCCACAGAGACTCGTAAGAACACAGATTTATCGAGATTGGTATTGTCACGACAACGGTCTACGACCAACTATAATATAGAAAGTAGTAAAGTTGGTAACAATAAACAAACTAGATTATGCAAGTTCAAACGGAGAAAACAAGAGTTTCTAAGGTATTAGTCTAATTATGAGTGATTAGTTATTCCCCCCATACATGCAATAATCATCCCCGTTGGTAAATTTTAATTCATTGTCAGCTACGGGTGCAACTCCTAACCATATCTACTTCCATTGTAAGGACAACAGACAATCTATACGCAACTAACCTCCTTCATTGGTTGTATTCGTTCATACGCAATAAGATCTAGAGTTGCCGGCACGAGACCGAAAACCTCCCTAGGCAGCTGTCGACAATGACTAGCACGTTCCTAAGGATCCGTCAAGACTATGTCCAAATTAACACTTCACCTTGCAAGTCCTTCATGCTAATTTACGATGAAATGCAAATAGTTGATCTGGCTACTAACATATAAATTAAATCTGTCGCTCAACGTAGCTGGTGCCGATTATCATGAACTAGTAATTTACTAGGTATTCAGATCTAGCGATATAGACCGTCGCAGATATGAAGAACGCAATCACTACTTCATGATTTCTTCACCAGCGAATCAGATCTATACATACATGGGGTAAAATAAACTAACTACTATATAATTAAATTAAATAAACAATTAGCACATACTAGTCAAATAGAACAACGACATATCTACATCTTGGAAAAGATAGAAAATCATACCCACGAAGATGTGTATAGATCTCCCTCGGATCTCTTCCTAGGCAGCGACTCCATCGTCTCTCCGACCAAAACTCATAAAATAAATAAAATAAAGAATAAAGAACTTTTATTGCATAATACTTATCTTGAAAATTGTACACTTATTGGACACACTGAGTTCTGAGGCGATGCCTATTATTTATAGCTAAATAAACCGACTTAGAAACACCTAAAACTACCCCTCGTCCAAGAAAATGTGTTTCGGAAGATTCTGGAGCCTCGGTAACTCGGAGGTACTTCCCGATAAGCCGGGGGTATTTTTGTCCTTTTCTTTCTGCCGACTTATATTGGAAGGTTCTTGAATACCCTAGGCCCAATCCTTTCATTTAGTCCACTCCAGAATTGTCCATGATGCTTAGCCCAATATCTTGTATCATGAAAATAATCAAATAACGCATGAAATAATATCGAATAATGGAAAATAAACGTTATATGTGTTGGTCCCAGAGAAGGGTAAAACTATAGTCATAGGGGGGGGGGGGGGGTGAATGACTATAGTGGAGTTTCAAAAACTTTTCTTATATTTAAAAGCTTTTGGGCAGCGGATAAGTCCCTTTTTTAAATGTTGGTTCGAAGTAGATTAGACTATCACAGATATAGTATGCAATGAAGTAAGTGCAGTAAGGTAAAGTGCTGAAAGTAAATAGACACAAAGGTTTATAGTGGTTCAGGGTGGTGTAATCCCTTAAACCACTCTTCTCCTGTGATGATTGGAGGTATTCACTATTGTTTTCACAGATACAATAATTAGATTGTCCTTAGCTACACAAGCTTCATAATCTTCAAGACTATCACTCCCTGGCTACAAAAGCTTCAGTGAATCAATCACTATCACTACTCCTTGAGAACAAATCTTTCAGCAGCTATCACAAAGGTTGCAACTCCTTCTTAGATTCATCTGATTCAGTTGCTTCAGTTTGATGTGAATTGGATTCACAGATTAGTGATCAATCTCAGTGCTTGATATGGAGTTTGAGTTCTGATTGCTGAGATGATCTCTAGATGTTTCCTTTAAGTTTAGATAGAAGGCTTTTCAAATTGACAGAGTTTCTTCTTGTTTATTATCAGATTCAATCGTTATTTTTCTTGTCTGTCAATGCCTTCTATTTATAGCCTGGATAATCTTTGATTTGAATTTCCGTTCGTTGGCTATTTAATGTGGGGAATAATCCTTGATTTCATTCTTGATTCCCCCTCAATTATCTTTTCCTTGATTTCAGAGATCGGATTTTCTTCAAACGTATATCATAAAATATGTCCTTGATTGATTTTTGATTGATTGTGCATTGAATGCTTGATCCTCTGAATCTTCCTTATTTTTCATAATCTGAACAAGTGTAGTTCACTTCGCTATCTCTTCACTTGGTTGTTACTTGCACGGTTGAGTGTTTTATATCTTCCTTCACTGCTTCTTTTTTACTCAGCCGTTAGACAGTTTACTTTGCCGGTTGACTGCTTTCTTGATTTCTTTGAGTTTACAAGAGTCCTTGTACTTCACTGATCCATTATATGTGTGAGATCAGTGTACACCTTATTTAACAATGAATTTCATCACTTGAAATAAAACTTAAACTTAACCAAGGTCATCACAAACTTCCCTGAATATAAGTCAGACCATATGTCTTCATGCTTCTCTGCTGGTACTTGGCTGTTTTCACTCTACAGGATTTTCGTTTTAATTGGCCTTCCTACCAACTAGTACAATACTTGTCTGACTCAACTTATACAACATGTCAGACTCTAAGTAAAGACTTATATAGAGATTTCTAACTTATTTCAGGCTTGCTATAACAGCTAGTATGGCCATCATCAAAACATAATAAAACGTTCCTAACAATTTCCCCATTTTTGATGATGCCAAAACCCTTATAAGCATGAACATAAGTATGCAAATAATTTTCCAACTGAATAAAACTCAGAAATTTTATTCATCCATAAAGAGCAATAAGATAGTTCATTGAAGTTTAAATTTATTCAAAGGCAAAAATTATTAAAAGGCTACTACTTCTTTTCTTCAAACCTGATGCCCTTGCCCTTGTCATTTGGGTTGTCCTTCTTACCACTGATGCTTTCAGGCTTGCTGCTTCCTTCCCCCCTTTTTGGCAGCACCAAACCTTTCTTCCAGAATCTTGTGGGTTGCTTCAGATTCTGGTATAGGACCAAATTGTTTCTCCAGAATTTTATTTGTCGCCTTAGTGACATTGAGTATGGTGTTGATTTGCTGTCCAGAATAGTCCATAATCTCATCCAGATGGTGAATTTGTTGAGTATGAGCATGTATCCACCAATGGTTTGAGATTTCCTTCAATTTTGTCAGCTAGAAACTCAAGATTAGTTTGGACATGGTAGGGGATGAGATATTGTAGATTGCAGAGTAGATTTCATTGCCTCTCTATGACTTCATCCTGAACTTTGATGTGGCTGATGAGAGCCTCAATTTTGTGGTTCATGGATGTTGCATCACTCCTTAAGGCAGTCTTGAGATTTTGCCTGCCTATGCACTGCCTCTCCATGTCCACAATGAGTGGATTGATATCCAGATTGAAGATTCTATCTGGATCTTC
Organism: Gentiana macrophylla; assembly: GCA_026214975.1. Classification (NCBI taxonomy): domain Eukaryota; kingdom Viridiplantae; phylum Streptophyta; class Magnoliopsida; order Gentianales; family Gentianaceae; genus Gentiana; species Gentiana macrophylla. The sequence continues at coordinate 43,986,040 of CM047817.1, forward strand.
CTCTGTTGGTGCAGATGCATCAGCCTGCTGTTCTTCCACTTGCTCTTCTTCTTCTTGTTCTTTTCTTCTTCTTTAGCAATCTCATATCAGAGAGAGATTGTTGAAGGTCATTTGCATTTCCTAGTCCTTGTGAGGATTGTCCTTCTTCTCCATGTGCTGAAGACTTAGTTGCTTCTGTTGGTGTTCCCCCTTGATCAATGCTGGGGGTGTTGACATGGTCAGTAGAGTGAATTTGATCAGCTGGCTCACTCGGCTATTTGTCAACTTTGCTGATGCTCCTGAGAATCACTTCTTGGATGATCAGGTCATCATCAGATATGTCCATCTTTTCTTGATCATCTTCAAGATGATCTCATTTCTGTTGTGCTTCTTCTCCTATTTCTTACTCATCATAACTTCTTCGTCTTCAGATGGTGTAAGGTAATACCCTTCCTCACCTTCTTGCAAATAGGTGACTTCCTCTTGTTGTTATTCCTCAGTCGCTGATGATGAGATCAAGTGATATCTAAAATACTTGACCACCGTAAACCAATACTAGCAAGGGGACTAGGTCCATCGTAGTATAGCTATAGCGAATCAAGGTCGATCCCACATGGAACCAATTGTGGATCATTTATATACAAACAATTAATCATTCATGCCGAGCACACGAGGCGGTCTACGACCAACAAACGACAAGAAAAGATAAAGGACACGACTCGACACAACACATAACATACAAGTTTTTAACCTCCCCAATTACTATGTTATGTTTGTGATGGGAGTCAACTTTACATGATTCCGGTGCATTTTCCACCCCCGTTTATCCCACTATTAGCACATTCTCGGTGTTTTTAGACCGTTTTTGGGTAATATCGTGAGTTTATAGCACGGGGAGTAAATCCGTCGCTTTGATGGTTTACTACCTCTTTTTAGTGATATTAACCCATTCCCAAGCACTTTTACCCTCCGGAATCGTTTGTGTGTCTTGTTCGTTCATGAGATTGTAGGGTCTAGGTGTCACGAGAACCCTGAAGGCGAAGATCTATGATGAGAAGTATGATCAAGGTGCAAGAATGAGCCAAGGAAGAAGAAAAATGAAGAAAAGGAAGAAAAATAGTTGGTATCTTCATGCTCTGTTCTGTTCAGCAGCATTTTGACCTATGATGGAGGCATTTTCTGGTCATGGTCTCTTCATGAAAGTTGTAGATAATTGAAAGAGCTTTCCAACGCACTTTGAATCACTCGAATCGGAGTTCTACACGCGATGATATCATGGTTTTACTGCAGCAGAAAACTGCATCATCTCAAACGCGCGTTTGGAGCTTTCAAACGCGCGTTTCGGACGTTTTTTCATACAGAGTCTTTGGGACTGAAAGCGCGTTTGGGAACCTCCAAACGCGCGTTTTGGAAATCGTTTTCAAGATTTTTCCCACCTATATATACATTTTAACACAGATTTTCATCACAATTCACCCTCCCAAGAACCCTAACTCTTAGATTAGGTCGACTCCTCCCCCTTTAGCTCTTCTAAACTCTTTCTTTCTTTAATTTCTCTTGTATTAAACTTAGTTTAGCATAGATTCGTAGCTCAACTCTTGGATTTTGGTGTATTTTGGGTCTTCTTCTTCCCCAAAGTGACATGGGTGTTGTTGAAGCTTGAAGAAACATCATAGCTCTGCGTTTTTTTTCCGGTAATTAATTTCGTTTTTGTTCTCATTTCATGGTTTTAATTTCTTGTTTGATGCTTGCTCTTCTAGTTATAATGAGTAGCTAATTTCTACATGGCTAAATCATGTGAAATTTGGTGAAATCACCCTTTGGGTGATGAAATTGGGAGTGGGTAGTTCTTTTTATTGTTGTATCTTGCATATTTCACGTCTTAGAACTTGTTATAACGGATTTGGGCTAGATTGATCACCTAGGTCAAAAAATCACACACATCAATCTTGAGAGTTGTTCAGATAGAGAGATGTGGGAAAAGGGTTCTAGGATCGCGGCGTAGTCTCGTTTTAGTTGTTAAACCGAGCTCAATGTGAGGTTACTCGTTTTTACGTTTAAGCGGTTCTAGTGCAAGACATGTCTTGTTAGTGAACCTTCTTTAAGGAAGGGTAGTTAACTTGGCATAAGGTGTTGGGGAAGAGTTGTTCAGACTTTAACACCGGATTTAGGAGCACGCACCCGTGAAATTGAATGCAAGAGTTCTTTTGTCATATTGCACACTCCCGGTTTTGTCTATCCTTGGGGTTGAAATTAGCTATTTGGATCATGGTTCGGCTATGTCCTCTCCCTTAGTTAAACCTTCGTTGCTAATCGCTTTAATGTCGTTGTTGTCGTATAAACCTTTTCAACCATCGATTTTCCTAGACTAAGTTTGAAGTTTGCTTTGGTACTCACAAACACTTTTCCCTTGGGTTCGACCTCGTACTCCTGTAGCTATGCTAGCAATCGACCCGGTACACTGCCGGTTAGAGAGTTAGTTTACCCACAGTTTCGAGTCCTTATAAAGTGTTTTTGTTGGGGTAAATTTTAGCTCAATCAGTTTGGATCTAGAGATTCTATATAACTACGCTAGACTCGACAACTATTAATCCGATTCGTATTTCTTTTATATTGGCTACGGGAGTCATCCCCTAAACTTGACTTAGTTCCGGGTAGGACACTAGATCACTGTGCTACATTACGTGACTTCACCTTTTGGGTCTCCATCTCATATAACTTGCATGCTTACAATACTAGGGATGCCGATATTAACCGTATTCCTCACCTAGGCAACATACCTGTGGTTAGGCGTACTTCCTAGGCGATCGCATCAGTCTCCGTCCCATTAACACTAACTTTGTAGGTATCATGTTAATCTACGATTTACGTATAACTAGATGAGCTCAATTCCCTAATACAGAACAGATCTAGATCTCGCTAAAAGTCCTGGAAGATCAATTCATGAGCCGACCTAGGAGCCCTATATTGGTATTTTCTAATCATACGCTAATTAAAACAGACGAGCAACGTAGCCATAGCCATACCTACTAAGATAAGAAATTCTAGGTGGACAATCACACCATAAACACGTGGCTAGATTGACGCGGCGAAAACCTAAATCTTAGCGTTTCTCTATACGTAACGGATAAAATAGAGATTCATAAAGCAATTATATAGATCTACTAAAAACACAATTGTTGATCTTACCAAAGTCATTTATAGGTCACCGGATAACAGATCTGGGCGTGTGGATCCTTATAGACAAGGAATCCCCACTGCCTCATATCGTATCCTTAGATCTACATCGTTCGGTGAAGAACGAACAACCTCAAACGATAAACAATAATTGGGGGGACTTAATTACAAAGAACAAAGAACAAATAAATACAAGAACTCTTTCAAGCCTTTCAAGGTAAAAACTCGGCCCAAGCGTCGACTGATCCAATTACGGTGGAATCCTCCCCATGTCGGTCGGGTGAAGCTCAATGTAGACGGTAGTGTCAGGAATGGGGTTGCTTATGGGGGTGGAATTATTCGGGATTCGCACGGTAACTTTGTCGTTGCGTTTCATGCTTGCTTCGGCCATGGAAATGTTCTTGATGCGGAAGTAAAGGCGCTGCTCTTTGGTATTCGGTTGCGTCCACATGTTTTGCCTCTTGATATTGAGACTGACTCCTTTTATGTTTCTCGTGTGATATCCGGAAATCACAGTGGAGGTTGGCCCCTCTGCATCTCGATTGGTCAGATTTCGGCTTGTCTTCGAGAAATACCACACAATATTTCTCATGTGTTTCGGGAATGTAATAGAGTGGCGGACAGCTTTGCAGCTATGGAAGGAGACGATATGACGTTTAATCATCTCAGCGACGTACCTGATCATATTCAACATCTTATTAGTGATGATTTACATGGACCTCCTCTTATTCGACATGTTGCAGAAAACTAGGGAAGCACTCTTCACTTGTGAAAGAGGGGAGACGACTTTTCCACATCGGCGTTGTCATGTTTGGTTACGAATGGCTCCTCCAGCCTGGAAGCACCCCTCCTATTCTAGTTGGGGTGCAAATCAGGTGTTTTCTAGCCATCGTCTATTCACTTCTTGGCACATAGTACACTTTTTCACTGATTTTTGTGCTTTTATGCTGCGGGCAGATTCAGGCACCTCTTCCAGGGACATGGCCGGCGACAATATCCGGAAGCACCCCTATCATGATGCTAGGGGTGCAATTCAGGTGTACATGTTCCCTTATTGGATTCTTTTTATAATGATTTATTTTTTATGGCTCTCTGATTTCTATGCTTTAACCGGCGTTTGCATTTTGAGGATTCATGTTCGGCTAGCTTGGACCGGGCATTTTTATTTGAAGGTGACGCATATAATCGACTCGCGGCGGTCGACGTAAGGGCTCATTGCTAAGGACCAGGATTGGCATTCATCTTTGGAGGCACCCCTACCATCTTGTTGGGGTGCAATCCAGTGTCCTTGTTCCTTTTGGGTTATTATCTTCTTTGGCTATTTTTGGGGTTATCATCTTTCTTCTATGCCAGGTGTAACCATCTCTGTTGGGTTGTAGTAACAAGGACAAGGTGGAGAAGGACAGTTTTAGTGCTTCATGCGCTTGTTCGGAGGCTTTGGCTCATACCTTGGTCGGATACATGTGCTATTTTTCCTTGGAATTGCTTTATGGATTCAATCTGTGCCATCTTTTATGCTTAGGCAAGGACAAGTCTCGAGTGGAGGACAATTTTGATGTATTTGACTGTATTTTTATGGTGTCGGGATTTCGGGGTGCATAGAGCGAGTACTCTTCCCTATGTCTTTGGATTTTCCTACACTTTGGGTTTGCCACGATAGAGTTTAAGGAGGCCATGCTATGCACTCTATCACGTACTTGGGGCGGGCCGGGATGTGGCATTGACTTTGTAGCACTTTATTCTTTTTCATTTTAATAAAATAAAGTTGCTTTAAAAAAAAAAAATACAAGAACTCACATAATTGCTGCTGAACTTGTATTAAAACTGCTCTGAGAAACTGAGAATTTGTGTTATGAAAAGTAATATTTAAGATATAAAGTGATACAATGAAATAAGTATATATAGGCTTGGAAAACCGACTTAGGATAAACTCCAGCCGACCTAATTTACGTTTTCTAAACCCTAATGGAGTCTAAAACGCGTCGAGATAACTCCAAGCCGATCTGTTGACTTGCGCTGAACTCGCCCCCAGCGAGCTCCTATCTCGCTGCCAGCGAGCTCACCAGCCTCTGATTGGCTGGCTGGCTTTTCTTGTTCCACACTCCACTCCTCGTGCTGATTCGATATTTATCTTTTATTAAATCCGATTCTGCTCCGATTTATCTTGAGATTTACTTCCTTTGTTGGTAGATATCCTCCGATTCACCGTAATCTATAAAATCAATAATTATCATACAGTAAATCATATAAAAATAGATAAATACCAAATTATATTCTATAAATCACATAACATTAAATAAACATTATAAACATGTGATTTAATATAAAATATATATTATTAAGCTCGATTTAAGGACAACGTTGATGACTTTTATGGGTATAATTTGACCGTCATCAGTCGCCGTATCATCACTATTTACAACAGGGATATCCTTGTAGCTAGGCATACTCCCTTGTTGTCCTTGTGCTTTTTGAGATCTGGTTCTCCTCCCAACTCCTGATCTGCTGCTTTCAAGCTCCTTCCTTTTACTTTCGGCTGTGGGTTGTGGTTTCTGGGAAGCCTTGACGTAAGTGAACATCACCTTGGCCTTGAGCAATGTATGCACATAGATAGGTTTCACTTTCATCTAATCGAAAAGATGTTGGAGGGGAATGCCATATGATTTCCTTTCCCAGAAATCACCTTTCTTTTGTAGATTCTTGCTAGGTGACGTGATTGCCTGTTCAATCTCCTTGTGAATTTGAGCTTTCAATCTGTTGAAATTAAACTGTGACCAGTTAAAGGGGATACCTTGGTAGATAATAGCCTTTAATTTGACCCTGAGCTCGGTCATGTTCTCCATGGACCCTTTTCTCCCTTCAATGTTCCTTGTTATCACAGGAGCAAATTCAGCAAATGGGCGTTTAAGTGCTGATCTAGGGAAGTTGTGTTTCTTCCTATGTTTTGTGCGGTTCTTGGCTATTTATGTCCAGAAAGTGTTGATGTCGATCTGCATTTTCTTCACATCGACCGGACCGACTTTGGAGAGATGTAAGAATCTGTTGAGAAGTGCAGGGGTGATAACTACTTCTTTTCCAAACATTGTGCTCTTAATACAATCTGGATCACTCTTCTTCTGGCTGGGCTCAAATTTTGCATTTTTCCAAAATGCAATTAGGGTTTCATAGCATTTGCCTTTGACTGGTGGATTTAGGAATGTCATCAATCCAAGATTTATGCAGCCATCAATTAATCTTTGGGCTTGTGGGTCACTATCATAGAAGGGTAGATAGTGTTCAGGTCGGAAAAACGATCGGGTGATTATCGATTTTTCATAGTAATTTTTTGTCGCCGAGATTGAGAAAGACGATGCCATTGCTTTGAAGTATTTGAGATTTTGAAAAAGCTTTTATTTTTCAGAAAGAACAGGGTTTATGATTTGCAAGAGAGCGTAAAGAATTTTGAAAAACCTCTAAGTGTTGTTTATATAGGATAATTTGAGTAGTGTGAATGCGGTTGAATGTGGAAGGATTTGATGAAGTATTGGCATGATTTCGTGTATATAAATCACAGTATTTGAGTGTAGTGGGGTAGTGGATTGAGGTAAGTAATGATAAATCCTGGGAATCGAGGCGTTGCCGTCATTCCTGTAATTGAAAAATAATATAGTTACCTCCACGATTATAAACTGATCTCCACGTGTGTAATCTTCCACAATATAATACTCCATTACTTCTCTGATATTCCATGTGTGTAAAACTGATTTAGTTCACACTTTAGTTTGCTATTGACTTCAAGATATTTGCCGGTGGAGTGACTTGACTGGTCACTAGGCTGGTGGAGTGATATCTTACTGAGCTGCTTGTAGAAAACTGTTCCTAACAATCAGTGAAGTTAACTTCGCTGGGTACCAGTGACCTACCTGCCAAGTGAGCGCACCCGAAATGGCAAAGGTTCAGCCAGCTGGTGAAGTTACTTAGCTGATTACTCCAGTTAGATGTTCTTTGTGACTTAATCGATTTCAATCATTCCCAACTCAGTTCTCAACTTGCAAAATCTTTCATGACGGAGTGGTTTAGTAAAGATATCAGCCAACTGATCTTCGATTGGTATGTGACAACATCTCCTTTTTCAACATGATCTCTAATAAAGTAAGGTCTCACCTCAATATGCTTTGTTCTTGAATGCAATACTGGATTTTCAGTAATAGATATTGCACTTGTGTTATCACACATAATTGGGATTGTCTTCTCCTCCATTCCATAGTCTCTTAGCTGTTGTCTGATCCACAACACTTGTGCACAGCAGCTACCTGCTGCTATGTATTCTGCTTCAGTTGTTGATGTGGATATAGAGTTTTGCTTTTTGCTAAACCATGATACTAGTCTACTGCCTAGCATTTGACAAGTTCCTAATGTGCTTTTTCTATCTATCTTGCATCCAGCATAGTCTGAGTCTGAATATGACATTATTTTGAATCCTCCATCTTTTTGATACCAAATTTCAACATTGATGGTGTTCTTCAGATATTTGATTATTCTCTTAGCTGCTAGTAAGTGAGATTCCTTTGGTTGATCTTGGAATCTTGCACAAACTCTACTACAAATGGTATATCAGGCTTCCTTGTAGTTAAGTAGAGTAGGGATCCAATGATCCCTCTATACAACTTTTGATCAACATCTTTTCCAGTTTCATCATTTCCTAGAATAACTCTTGCACACATTGGTGTATCTGCTGTGCCACTTGTATCCATACCATATTTGTGTATCAAGTCTTTTGTATACTTGGCTTGATTTATGAAAATGCCATCCTTCATTTGTTTCACTTGTAGACCAAGAAAGTAATTGAGCTCTCCCATCATACTCATTTGAAATTTGCTCTTCATCAGATTTGCAAACTTCTCACATAGCTTCTCATCTTATGATCCAAAGATAATGTCATCAACATAGATTTGGACTAACAAAGTGCTTGTACCTTCTTCTAGTTTGAAGAGAGTCTTGTCAATGGTCCCTTTGTTGAATCCGTTGTGGATTAGGAATTGTGACAATGTCTCATACCGGCTCTGGGTGCCTGTTTGAGTCCATATAGTGCCTTTTTGAGCTTGTACACTTTATCTTCTTTCCCTTTAAGTTGGAAACCAGGGGGTTGTTCCACATATACTTATTCTTCCAATAGTCCATTCACAAATGCACTCTTGACATCCATTTGATAAACTTTGAAGTCTTTATGGGCTACAAAAGCTAGAAAGAGTCCGATTGCTTCAAATCTTGCTTCTGGTGCAAAGGTTTCATCATAATCTATTCCTTCTGCTTGAGAGTAGCCTTTTGCAACTACCCTTGCTTTGTTTCTGACAACTGTCCCTTGTTCATCCATCTTGTTTCTGAACACCCATTTTGTTCCAATGATGTTGGCCATGTCTGGTCTGTCAACAAGTTCCCAGAACTCATTTCTCTCAAATTCATTTAGCTCTTCTTGCATGGATGTAATCCAATCAGCATCTTGAATTGCATCATCTATTGTTTTGGGTTCCACCAGCGATAGAAAACAAGCTATCATTCTTTCCAGTTGTCTTCTGGTTCTAACTCCTGTATGAATATCTCCAATGACTTGTTTTTCAGGATGATCTCTCAGCCAGTTTAGGTCAGCTTGAAGTTGCTCTTGAGTTGGTTCTTCCACAACTTCAGCTTGTGCATTCACTTCATGTTCTTGTGTTGGTTCCTCTTATGTTGTGTTGACTGGTGCATCATCTTGATTGCCAAAGGTGTGATCCAGAATAGTAGCTGGTACTGTTGTATTTATATAAACTTGTCTTTTTGCAGCTTCTTCTTCAAGATCTTGTAGACTTTCATCATTTGTGTTTGGTTCATCAAAGACTACATGAATTGATTCTTCAATCACCAAAGTTCTTTTGTTGAGTACTCTGAAGGCTTTTCTTGTATCTGAGTATCCCATAAAGATTGCTTCATCAGCCTTTTCAACAAAAGTATGTAACTGATTCCTGTTCAAAACAAAACATTTAGAACCAAACATATGCAATGTGAGCTATTAGGTTTTCTTCCATTTCATATTTCATATGGTGTTTTTCCATGATGTTTGTTGATGATTGATCTGTTTTGAGTATAGCATGCTGTATTTGCTGCTTCAGCCCAAAATCTATTTGGTAAGCATGCTTCTGCAATCATTGTTCTGACTGCTTCTTTGAGTGTCCTGTTTCTTCTTTCTGCTACACCATTTTGTTGTAGAGTCCCTGCTGCTGATAGTTGATGTAGTACTCCATTCTCTTCACAGTAGGTTCTGATAATTTCATTTGGAAATTATGTGCCTCTATCGATCTTGATAATCTTCAGTTCCTTTTTATTTTGAATTCTTCTTAGCAAATCTGGTAGCTTTTTGAGTGTCTCTCTTTTCTTGTTCATGAATATGGTGTAAGTGAATTTGGAAAAGTCATCCACCACCAATAGAGTGTACTTCTTTCAACTTACACTTACTGGTGTGACTGGTCTAAAAAGATCCATATGCAATAGATGTAAAATTATTGTTGTATATTGATAGGGCTTTGACTTGAAAGAGCTTTTGATCTACTTCCCTTTTTGACATGCATCACAAAGACTTTCCTTCTTGAATGTGATCTCTGGTAGGCCTTAAACTAACTTGTTCTTTGACAAATTGTTGATGGTTTTGAAGTTGAGATGGTTCAGTCTTCTATGCCAAATCCAGCTGGTTGATTGCTTACTTTTGACAAGCAGACATGTTTCTGCTTTTCCTGTCTTCCAATCTACCACATACATGTCATCTTCCATTTTTCCTGCAAGTACAACTGTGCTGGTTTGATTGTGAATCACTCTGCATCCTTCTTTGTGGAAGTGCACATTGTAGCCTTTGTCACAGAATTGACTGATGCTTAGAAGATTAAAACTCAATCCTTTAACATAAGCCACATTTTGAATGTTCAAGTTGTTCTTGAGCATTATGCCTTCCCTCTTAATTCTACCAGGGTTTTCTTTGCCTCCAAATGTAACTTTGGGTCCATCAAAAGCTTTAAAGTCAGTCAGCCATCCTTTATTTCCTGTCATATGTCTGGAACATCCACTGTCTATGTACCAGACATCCTGACTCACTTTTTAAGTATGTTTAGGTACCCAGCACTGTTTGGGTCCATACCTGTTAGCAGTCATGCCTCTTATTCCAAGGGTATATCTAAAGGATCTTCTTCTTCGATAGTTGAAGTCATCAACTTCATATATGTAAGGCATGGCAGAATAATTTCTCGCAGATTTATTGAGATTATTCTGATACAATTCTCTACTTTTTGGTGCATTTGCATCATTTTTCACTTTCCAATATGCAGAAGGAAACTTGTGTTCATGTTGCTTCATGTGTTCAGGACCATGCCTTGGTTTTCTTTTCTTAAACACATGTTGCATAGTATGAAATGGTTTCTTCTTGTATTTTGGAGGTGCAGCATTCCAATCATCTTCTAAAGTGTAAAGTATTCCCTTACGATTCAGTAAGCCTTTGCCTTTAATTGGCTGGTTTGATGATTTACTCTGTTGTTTCACTACATTGGGTTTTGACTTCGCCGATCCAGGGTGAGTAGAAGAAACTATGGTCTGTCCTTTTCTGAATTTAGGTACAGTTTTGGTCCTTGATTTAGAATTGTATTGTCCATTGTTTCTTTTCTCATCCTGACTGTTGTAGCCAAGACCAGATATGGATCAAAACCTTTTTGAGGGTTTGTAAGCTGGTGCATTTAGTGGTGCAGTGGTGCTTTTAACTGGTAGGGATATTTTCTCAGCTGGTCTTTCAACGTCAGATGAGTGATCATCTGCTGCTTATTGATCAGTTGAGTGAATTTCCTTGCTAGTTTGTTCAGCTTTCATTTCATCCAGTTGTTTCTTTAATCTTTTATTTTCCTTTCTCTGATTCTCACATTCTTGTTCAAGAATTTCATGATTTACTTGAATTTTCTTCAAATTTACTCCTGAGATTTTGAATTAGGTTTGCAGAATCTAAGGGGAGAATAGAAGATTGTGCAGTGTAAGACGTGGATGCACTAGATGATGCGTGTGAGCTAGGTGTTACCTCTGTTTCATCAGATTCTTTAGCAATAATACATAGATATGCTTTGTCATTGTCTGAGCTGTCAGCTTCATCATCATCAGAATCGTTATCGGATGATTCTTCATTTGTTTCACTGTTGGATTCAGCTTTGAGTGCCTTCTTGTTCTTTCTCTTTTCAGTTGTTTTGTACTTCTTCTTTTCCACTTCTTTGTCTTTTTCTTCAGGGCAATCTGCCTTGAAGTGACCCTTCTTCTTGCAATTGAAGCATCTGTATTCATCATCCTCTTTCTTCATGTCTTTGCTTGAGCTTGACTTCTTGTTTGATGATGAACTTCCTTTGAATTGCTTCTTCTTGCTAAACCTATCAAAACCTTTAATTAGTAAAGCTACCTGTTCTTTCAGCTCCTGTGTCTCTTTGCTGCTTGTGTCCATTGCTTTGCTTTCTTTGAGGTGCAACCAAAGGCACTAGCCTTGTGTGCCTCTCTTTGGTGCCTTTGTCTTCGCCGTTCAACTCAAATTCATGAGTGTCCCGGATTTTATCAATACAAAACAACAAGTAATAAACCGGTTAACCTCAAGTATAAGGATCGTAGTATGGAGGCTAATGCCGGGTCGATCTTACGGGAACTAGATTTAATGTGAATCCTAGCTTTTGTTTTCAACTAAACTATTGTCACGAAACTAACCTAAACAAATATGCAGAAAAAGTAACTAGACAGAGGAGATTAATCCAATGCTAGGAAAGATTGGAAGCGATAAACTAAACTAAACTAAAGTGCAGAAAAGTAAACTAAAGCTAAACAATTCAAGTTTTAAGGATTAAAATCAATTTATAACGAACGAACAAGCAATTGATCCACCTATCCTATCAACATTCAATTCTAATTCGGATTAATTCGTGATCTCTACTCAAGTCGTGATTCACCTAATCGAAGGCATAAACTCCTACTCTCGTAGACAAGTTCGTTTTCTAATCTTTTATCTTTCGATGTTAAAGATTACGTCTTTCTAACCTAGGCGTGAAATCTTTCGATTTCTAATCTAGAAAATCAATCTAATAACTTTCGTTTTGATTAGATTAAAGGTCTAAACTTTTATCATGGTGATCTAACGTTAACATGACTCTCATCAAGTTAAAACAATCATAAAAGCAAAGATCTTTCGATGTAATTGCAATACACAATAATAAACAACGATAAAAGAAACAACTTCGAAGTAGAAACTCACGAAGTAATCACGAACAAAACTGAATTGTTGATGGACGGCTTCACAACGCTTGTTCAAAGAGGGATTAGCCTCTTAGCATCCTTTGAAAGCTTGAAATTGATGAATTAAAGAACATAAATCTACCTAATCTAATCTAGAAATTAAAGTGCATAAACTGGAAGAAAATAGGGTAAAAACGCAGCCTGAGCCGCCCCTAAGATATTAGGGTTCGAATTGTATGAGGGTTTGGTGAAACGCGCCTATTTATAGATTTTTAGGTCGGTTTCGCTGAGTCGGTGCCGTGGACGCTCGTCCAGCCTCTATGAACGGAGAATGAACGCTCGTTCAGAACGCGTCTGAACTCTCTGAATGTAAAATACGATTCTGGACGCCAGTTCACTTTTATGGACGCCCGTCCACTACTCAGCTCCAGTATTTTGCTCATAACTTCACTTCTAGGGCTCCAAATGAGGTGATTCAACATGCGTTGGAAAGCTATTTCAATCCTCTACAACTTTCATCAAGACAACTTTCCCTGAAAGTGCCTACAAGTGTGGACAAAATCCCCATGAAGTGCCTGGTTCCGGTTTCTTCAATGATTCTTCACTTAAACATCTTCCAACTCTTCCATCTTCATGTGATCATCGTTTAAGCTCCTTACTCATCATGAAAACGTATCTACCAACATGATAGAAACATGCAAAATGTAACATCATACGAATAAACATAAAACACCGATAAAATCACGTAAATATCTCGATTTTGCATTTAAACACATTTAAAACTCGTTTACTCAATAATTTGATAAAACCAACACTTTTCTATAAAAAGTACTAAAATACCAAGGATATTGTTATGGGAATAACGTCATATAAATCATAAATTTCACCCTTAACAATGAGCCTTTAATTAAGACATCATAGTTAAAGTATCAGTGTTTGCAAGGTTCATTGTTCCTTAAAGTACTGATGTGATGATCTTCCAACTTTCAGGTAGACCTCTCAAGATTTTCAGGCACACTTCTTTCTGTGGATATGTGTGTCCAAGTTGTTGCAGTTCACTGATAATGCTAGAAAATAAGTTATCCATTTGATCAATGGATTCACCAGTCTTCATTTTGAAGTTCTCAAATTTCTGTTTTGCAACAGATGATTTGTTTTCCTTGACTGCTTCTGATACTACACTGATTAGTGCTAATTTATCCCACATCTCCTTTGCTGTTTTGCAATCTTTGACCCTCATTAACATATTACTGTCCAGAGTCTTCAAGATCATGTCTTTTGCAACAAATTCTAGGTTTGCTCTTCTTCTGTCATCTTTGGTCCAATCTTTCTTGAGTTTGTCTATCTCTTTTCGTTGATCTGCTCCTGTGGCTATCACAGTTGTTATCTTGATTGGGCCATCATTAATTACATCCTACATCTCCTCATGAGTTGCTGCAAGATGAGACAACATCCTTATTCTATATTCATCAAAATTATTAACATTGAATACACGTCCTTAGACATGAAATTTGAGGAATCCATTAGTACATATAAGAGATATATTTAGAAAGCCCAAATTTGAAAACTACTTTGAAAATCTGTGATCTCCTTGCTACCAGAAATCAGATATGAGCAGGTTCTGATACTAGGAACACTGCTCCGTACCAATTGTTGGTCCCAGATAAGGGTAAAACTATAGTCAGAGGGGGGAGGGGTTGCTGAATGACTATAGTGGAGTTTCAAAAACTTTTCTTATATTTAAAAGCTTTTGGGCAACGGATAAATCCCTTCTTTAAATGTTGGTTCAAAGTAGATTAGACTATCACAAATATAGTATGCAATGAAGTAAGTGCAGTAAGGTAAAGTGCTGAAAGTAAATAGACACAAAGGTTTATAGTGGTTCAGGGTGGTGTAATCCCTTAATCCACTTTTGTTTTCACAGATTCAATAGTTAGATTGTCCTTGGCTACTCAAGCGTCAAAATCTTCATGACTATCACTCCCTGGCTACAAAGGCTTTAGTGAATTAGTCTCTATCACTGCTCCTTGAGAACAAATCTTTCAGCAGCTATCACAAAGGTTGCAACTCCTTCTCAGATTCCACTGATTCAATTGCTTTAGTTTGATGTGAATTGGATTCATAGATTTGTGATCAATCTCAGTACTTGATATGGAGTTTGAGTTCTGATTGCTGAGTTGATCTCTAGATGTTTCCTTTAAGTTCTGATATAAGGCTTTTCAAATTGACAGAGTTTCTGCTTGTTTCTTATCAGATTCAATCATTATTTTTCCTATATGTCAATGACTTCTATTTATAGCCTTGATAATCCTTGATTTGAATTTCCATCCTTTGGCTATTTAATGTGGGGAATAATCCTTGATTTTATTCTTGATTCCCTCTCAATTATATTCTCCTTGATTTCAGTGATCGGATTTTCTTCAAACATATATCATAAAATCCGTCCTTGATTGATTCTTGATTGATTGTGCATTGAATGCTTGATCCTCTGAATCTTCCTTATTTTTCATAATGTGAACAAGTGTAGTTCACTTCGCTGTTTCTTCACTTGGCTGTTACTTGAACGGTCGAGTGTTTTAGATCTTCCTTCACTGCTTCGTTTTTACTCAGCCGATAGAAAATTTACTTTGCCGGTTGACTGCTTTTTTGATATCTTTGAGTTTACAAGAGTCCTTGTACTTCACTAATCCTTTATATGTGTGAGATCAGTGTACACCATATTTAACAATGAATTTCATCACTTGAAATAAAACTTAGACTTAACCAAGGTCATCACGGACTTCCCTGGATATAAGTCAGACCATATGTCTTCATGATTCTCTGCTGGTACTTGGTTGTTTTCACTCTGCCGGATTTCTGTTTTACTTGTCCATCCTACCAACTAGTACAATACTTGTCTGACTCAACTTATACAACATGTCAGACTCTAAGTAAAGACTTATACAAAGATTTCTAACTTATTTCAGGCTTGCTATAACAACTAGTATCTCCATCATCAAAACATAATAAAATGTTCCTAACAATATGAAAATTACTCGACTCATGAACCCAACATATGATATTCAACTAAAAGGGTTCATAATTATAGGTCGAAACAACTATTTCTAGCTTATAATGGATAGAATGTTGAGGCCATAGGATAGACTATTTTAAGCGCCATCAACTACCCCCCATTAGCCCTTTACTCGTCCCCGAGGAGAGTATCAAGGCGGAATGTACCTCCAAGAGCAATCCCGATCAACTACCACATATTCAATAAAGATTTCAGGCAGAACACATATCAAGCAGCAATCCATAAAATCCCTATTAATCATTACTTACCATGCATCAATGTGTTGTGTGATAAATCCTTCATGATAGTGTGTTCGTGAGGAGAATCAAGTTGTATTAACCCCACAATCTTAACTTACATGCGCATACACTCGCTCATCTTACTTTCAGACTTTGTTGCACAACATGGTACCTTAATCGGGCCGGGCGGACTTGGGGACCGAGTCTTCCTCTTAGGTCCTCGTTTGTTTCTTTTTTATGCGAGGGTCGTGCCCTTTTTGCTATGAGTTCGCTTCCCTTACTGCCTTTATTATATATTTTTCTCTTTTTGCTTTTTCTCTTTTTTTTTCTTTTCTTTTCTTTTTTTTGGCAGATTTCTCACTCTTTTTTCTCTCTCTCTCACAAGCTCGTTTTGTCCCAGTTTACCTCTTGTGACATTCAAGTTGCTTCCCTTGTCCTAAACAATTTGTTAAAGTATATAGACAGACAAATAATGATTCCCGGTTAAAACAACACATCATCTAATCGTAAACGCTTCTCACTCAGATTGCATGCCAAATAATTGAGTGCAATGATAGAATAACAATTAATAAGTTATTACTTCATGCAATATAACATATGCTCCTTATTCCATACTAAATTGAATATGCTAAAGCTAACTTCAAATTGTTCTTGGGCTCTGTTTCTACCGATTATTTACTCGGAAACGTGCAATAGGCAAGCTAAAAATAGTGTTAAAATTTCAAAATTATTCCCTTTTTCGATTAACCAATTAACCAGCTAAGACTGCCTACCCCCCACTTATTATAGTCATTGTCCCCAATGACTAATAATAAATAAAAGAAAAGATACTTAGCTCTGGACTTGGTCGGCTGAGTCAAAGCGAATTCCGGAGCATAATCATTGGCTCCTAGGTCATCCGTCTTCCAAGTATATAACTGCTTTCCAAAATACTTCCAAAAATTGTGAGTAACATGCGAAGGGCAATAAGAAAATAAGGTGGCGGTAATTGTGCATACCTCAGGATTGCGCAAAAATAGTTTAAGACACTTTATTCTTCATTGGCCTAAGCAAGACACGAAAACTTTTACGAGGGTACCACAAGATAATCGTGAAGGAAAAAATCACATATATCTCTAGCCGAAGACCACAGATATATGTGTTGAAAAAAACCTTGTGATTGTCATGCTACTTTATTGACTCAAACAAAATAAACAAAATCTGTAAATTAGTTCGACTGTACTAATAAGGCTCCTTTATTTGTTTTAAGAAGAAAACAAAAAAAAAAGAAAACAAAAGAAACATGTAAATTACCTTGCACAAGACAGATCCAAAAAGAAGGAAGGTAGTACAGTTGCAGGCACTGACATTGACATATATATTGATTTAGTATGAATTGAACAAACCAAAAGGGAATAGAAGCCTGAATTGAACACAGTAATCTACAATTCATTTCCACAATTCTACCATTGAATACCAAAAAACATCAACAAAAACTTCAAGAGAGAGATCACAGTAACAATATTGATTATAACAATCACAACACCTTTAGTAAGAATTACTGCAAGCAATTATGAATATTCAACTCAGGGTCATACTTGCTCTCTAGGTAATGCTTCAACATAAATACTTCCAACTCAGGGTCATACTTGCTCTTTAAGTAATGCTTCAACCTGTGGCCTTTTACTATGAAATTCCTCTCAGAGTCTTCATTCTTAACTTCACACGCACCTGAATTGAAGACTTTTGTGACCACATATGGTCCAAACCATCTAGACTTCAGCTTTCTAGGAAAAAGATGAAGACACCAAATATATACCAGCACCTTATCTCCAACTTGAAACATGCGGTTGAGAATCTTCTTATCATAAAGGCGTTTCGTTCTTTCCTTGTAAATCTTTGCATTCTCATACGCTTGAAGTCTAAATTCCTCCAATCTATTCAACTCAAGTAATCTCTTCTCACCAGCTAAATTTTCATCCATGTTTAATAACCTCGTAGCCCACAGTGCTCTATGCTCGAGTTCTACCGGTAAATGACATGCTTTTCCCAACACTATCAAGTAGGGAGACATCCCAATTGTGGTCTTGTAAGCGGTTCTATACAGCCAAAAAGCGTCATCTAATTTCAAGACCAATCCTTCCTTGTGGGATTCACAGTCTTCTCTAAGATCCTTTTAATCTCTCTGTTCGGGACCTCCACTTGTCCACTTGTCTGGGGGTGTATGTTGCTGCAATTTTATGTCCAACCCCATATCTCAACATCAATTTCTCAAACAACCTATTACAGAAATGGCTCATTCTGTCAATAATTATGGCTCTGGGCACTCAAAACCTCATCAAAATGTTTTTCTTAAGAAATTTGAGGACAACCCTGGCGTTATTAGTAGGTGAGGCCACTGCCTCTACCCATTTGGAAATATAATCAACTGCTACAAGGATGTAACAATTTGATTTTGATGAAGTGAAAGTCCCAACAAAATCAATTCCCCAAACATCGAATACTTCCACTTCTAAGATACTATGCAGTGGCATCTCATTTTGCTTGGAAATGTTACCAGTCATTTGACAGGAATGACAGGCTCTTGTAAACTCGTTAGTAGATTTATGAATTGTTGGCCAATAGAATCTGCACTGCAGTACCGTTGCTGCTGTCTTTTCTGGGCCATAACGACCTCCAACTTCTCCAGAATGACATTGGTTCAAAATACTTGGAATATCATCATCATGGACGCATCTCCTAAGAATGGTATTAGGGCACATCTTGTATAGGTAGGGATCTTCTCAATAATAATGCTTCAGATCCGTAAATAACTATTTCTTATCCACACTTGTGAATTCCGGTGGTAGGTACCTTCCTGCTAGATAGTTTACACTGTTAGCAAACCAAGGGTATACCTTGCCCACTCTTGATGTATTCTGTAGGGACTGAGATTCGACTGGAGCTACCATTTAGACGGCAAAAAGTTGTTCACCAGGAAAGCTCTCCCTGGTCTTAGTCGGTTGCTCATGTTCTAGCAAAGTTAATCTCGACATGTGATCATCCACCTGGTTCTCAGATCCCTTTTTATCTTTGATCTCTACATAAAAATCTTTTAAGAGTAGAATCCATCTTAACAATATCGGCTTGGAGTCTTGCTTGGTTAGAAGGCATTTTAGAGCTGTGTGGTCAGTGAATACCGTGACTTTCGATCCTATCAGGTATGGTCGAAACTTGTCAAAAGCAAAGATAACAGTGAAGAGTTCCTTCACTGTAGTCACATACTTCCTCATGGCACTATTGAGGGTACGACTGGCATAATAGATAGGCTTAAATATTTGTCCTCTCTTTGTCCTAGGGCTGCTCCAAATGCCGTGTCGCTTGCATCACATATAAGCTCAAAAGGTTTGTTCCAATCTGGGGTTACCAGAATTGGGGCGGTTATAAGCAGTTGCTTCAATGTGTTGAATGCTTTCTAGCACTCTTCTCCAAATACAAAAGGCACATCCTTTGCGAGTAACTCCGTCAAAGGTCTAGAAACCTTAGAGAAATCCTTAATAAACCTCCTATAAAATCTGGCATGGCCAGAAAGGCTTGCAATGTCTTTAAGTTTGTTGGAGGGGTAACTTATCTATCACCTCTATCTTTGCCTTGTCAACCTCCATCCCTTTTCTTGATATATTATGACCCAACACTATTCCTTCTGTAACTATGAAATGACATTTTTCTCAGTTAAGTACAAAGTTAGTCTCTTCACATCTCTTCAACACTCTACTCAAGTTGTCCAAGCATTTATCAAAGCTATCTCCAAATACAGAAAAAATCATCCATGAAAATTTCGCGACATGTGATCAGCCACCTGGTTCTCAGATCCCTTTTTATCCTTAATCTCAACATCAAATTCTTGTAAGAGTAGAATCCAACTCAACAATCTGGGCTTGGAGTCTTTCTTGGTTAGAAGGTATTTCAAAGCTACATGGTCAGTGAATACAGTTACTTTCGATCCTATCAGATAAGGTCGAAACTTGTCAAACGCAAAGATGACAGCTAAGAGTTCCTTCTCTGTAGTTGCATAATTCCTCTGGGCACTGTTACGGGTACGACTGGCGTAATAGATAGGCTTAAAGATTTTATCCTCCCTTTGTCCCAGGGCTGCTCCAATTGCCGTGTCGCTTGCATCACACATAAGCTCGAAAGGTTTGTTCCAATCTGGGGCTACCAGAATTAGGGCGGTTATAAGCATTTGCTTTAATGTGTTGAATGCTTTCTTGCACTCTTCTCCAAATACGAAAGGTACATCCTTTGCAAGTAATTCAGTCAAAGGCCTAGAGACTTTAGAGAAGTCCTTAATAAACTTCCTATAGAATCCTGTGTGGCCAAGAACGGCTCGCAATGTCTTTAAGTTTGTTGGAGGGGGTAACTTCTCTATTACCTATATCTTTGCCCTATAAACTTCCATTCCTTTCTTCCAAATTCTATGACCCAACACTATTCCTTCTGTAACCATGAAATGGCATTTTTCCCAGTTAGGTATAAGGTTGGTCTCTTCACATCTCTTCAGCACTCTACTCAAATTGTCCAAGCATTTATCAAAGCTATCTTCAAATACGGAGAAATCATCCATGAAAATTCCAGAAAATCCTCCACCATGTCCACAAATAATGCCATCATGCATCTTTGGAATGTTGTTGGTGCATTACATAACCCCAAAGGCATGCGATTGTACGCAAAAGTTCCATAGGGACATGTGAAAGTCGTTTTCTCTCGGTCCTAGGGTGCAATGTGTATATGATAATAACCAGAATATCCATCTAAGAAACAATAAAACGCATGACCACTTCATCTTTCTAACATCTGATCAATGAATGGTTGGGGAAAATGATCTTTACGAGTTGCATCATTCAATTTCCGGAAGTCAATGCAAACTCGATGTCCAATAATTAGTCTCACAGGGATTAATTCATCAAACTCATTAGGTTGTACAGTGAATCCTCCTTTCTTGGGCACCACATGAATCGGGCTTACCCACTCACTGTCTGTAATTGGGAAAATGATTCCCATTTCCAACATCTTTATGATTTCTTCTTTAACAACCTCCTTCAGTTGTGGTGTCAGCCTCCTTTGAGGTTGAGCTACTGCTTTCTTTTAAGGGACCACAAAGATCTTATGCATGCACACCAATGGGCTTATACCTTTAATATCTACAATTGTCACCCAAATGCTCCCTTGTGCTCTCTCAGTACTCTTAAAAGTTTCGCCTCCTCTAAAGGTGATAATGACGATGAAATTATAAGGGGGAGAGTATCATCTTGTAAGTACACATACTTCATGTGAGAAGGCAAATGTTTTAACGTTAATTCCCTTGGTGGCTCCTCTAATGATGATCTTAACAGCTTACCAGTCAATTGTAAGTCAAAGAACTTGTGCCACGAAGATCTATGAATGGTTTCTCCTAAATCCACTAAAGATATAGATTCTACTTCTCGCATTTGACCTCCGTTACACCCAAGCCAGGTTTCCTCATAACTTTCCTCATCCTTCAGGAGTAAAGACTCTGCTACTTCAGGGTCTAGTGCCACCTGCTGATATAATTATACAACAAGTTCGTCTATGGCATCTAGCATGTAGCATGCTTCTCCTTCATCTTGAGCATATCTCATCGAATTAATCACATTGAAAACTACTTTGTCCTCATTCACTCTCATAATCAGCTCATCCTTATGAACATCTCTCAATGTTTGCTCGTAGCTAGGAAAGGTCTTCCTAAGATCAATGGAACATCGTGATTAGCTTTCATATCTATCACCACAAAGTCTACAGGGAATACAAACTTATCAACTTTCACCAAAACATCCTCCACCACTCCACACGGTTGCTTCATTGATCTATCTGCTAATTGAAGGGTTATAGATGTTTCATTCAACTCTTTCATGCCTAACTTATGAAAAATGAAGAGTGGCATTAGATTGACACTGGCTCCAAGATCACACAATGCTTTATTTAGGCATACTCCTCCAATTGTGCATGGTATGAGGAAGCTCCCAGGATCTTTACACTTGGGAGGCAGTTTGTGTTGCAAAACTACCGAGCATTCCTCGTTAAGGCATATAGTCTCAAGGTCTAACAATTTCCTTTTGGTAAAAATCACTTCTTTCAAGAACTTTGCATACTCTGGCATTCCGGCCAGAGATTCTGTTGGTGTAGTGCCCGAAAGACAATTTCTGTAATTGTTTTTGACAGGATTTATAATTCATCTTAATATTTGCATTTATGCTTATATTATACACTGCTGAAAACCCTAAGTATATCGGTATGTAATCACATAACTCAGTGTATGTCATACACACGAGGATTGAGTTAGTGATGATATGCTTAACACTAGTTAGTCCGTGGTGATTTTAATCAGAGTATGGGTCTCAAGATTAATATACCAATAATGCGCCCAGAACACTTAACGGTGTGACCGTCTTATCCGGACCGTCGGTATAAAGTACCTTGTGGGGCATTTATATATGATGTCTATCATATAGGACTGGACCGATTTGATTTGAATTCTCGATATAATTCCGTGATCGAGAAATCTTATCGAATCACAAGATGATCATATATGGATTAATCTCAATCCTGATGTAATCACAGTCTACTGCTTGGTTCAAAGTAGGGTTTGATGTGTTAGTTAAGGATCACTTGGATACATGTGATCTGAACACTTCTCGTTGGCTCTATTCTGGAATGAGTGAGTAGTCTATGACTTCACAGATATAGAATCCATTCCTTTCTGCGGGAAGTAGACAGACAGTTCCCTTGTTTGTTAATCATAGAAACTGATCGATGGGCCCAGTTCATATTATATTAGTTATGAACTAATTGATCACTAGGGGGTTAATGGTTTTGAGAAGGGTTTACGGAAATATCCCGAATCAAAACGAACAGTCTATAGAGGATTTATCCGTATGTAATGATTATATCAATGGACACTTATCGACTCAGTGATTAGAGTGTAAGTATATATCTATAATCGATAGAGTTCAGTTTCGGGTTAATGGTGGCGTAATCCCGGAATTAATAGATTGAATAAGAATTGTTATGTTCGATGAATAATTTTATTTAATTTATTGTAGCTACTGGTTATAGGTCCATGGTCCCCGATGTGGCTCCTAACATGCATATGTTTCTTGACGTTGGGCCTCAATAATAATTAAGTAGTTGGACTATTTAATTGATGTGCGATTTATTATTTATTGGACTAAATAATAAAATACATGGAAAAGACATTTTTTGTGGACTCGCCACATTATGTGAAATTTCGTATGAACCCTAATTTTCTAGTATTGGGGGCGTGTTTTGTGTCTTGGTAATTATTAAGGAATTAGTTTTTTTGATAATTATAAGACATGTGATTAATTGTTTATTTGTTAAATAATTAATTAAGGAAAATATATTAGATTGATCCTTAAATATTCTAGATTTATTCTAGATTATTCTAGGAGTATCTTTTATGGAAAAGGATTATTATAATTGATTTTGTATTAATTATTAAATCCTTGGAGGACAATGATTTCTCTCATACATAAAGAGAGTTTTCCTAAGCCTTTTCAATGAACATAATGCGCATACATACACACAAAATAAGCTAAGGAATTCGGCCAAAGCTTAGGATTTGAGTTGGGAAAATCTTCGGGATTTTCCGGGCAACATATCAAGGAGGTCAAGCATCAAGGATCAACATCCACCGGTAGTTGCTGGAAGATACACATCGAAGATCGTGGCATCTCAACTATTCGGATCTCGGCTTCTCGATCTTGGAGTTCATCCTTTTTGATTGGTAAGTAGATCTCACCTTCTTGTTGGTAGATCTTAAATTATATAGTTTAATTTAATATGATCGTGATCCTCTTGTTTATTCCGCTGCGTAATCGGGCGGATCTAGATATGTCCGGTGATATTACATCCAACAAGTGGTATCGGAGCCTCCGATCTATAAATTAAAGTATATAATTGATAGATCTAGGAGTGGAATTGCATGTATATATTTTTTTTTTAAATATGCATATGTGATTGGTTGTTGTGGTTGAAGATATGGATTGGGGTTGACACTGTTTACCCGTTAGATCTATTGTAAACTCATATAAATTCATTATATGAGTATAGGAAATCTTGTAAATTTATTTGTTGATGTAATTTTAAATTTCCTAAAAATAGATCGGTTTTGTTGCTGTTCGGTTTTTCTGTTTTTCCCGTTGATTGAGCCGTTGAAGCGACGAATCCTCCGGTCAGAATAAGGATCAAAAGTTGATGATCAAGACCTCAAAATATAGTGTCGATCGGAGTCTGTCTCGATATCAGATCTCTGCTATAAAGTTGCCGCTGTAACAGAAAAGCACAGCAGCCATAAAAACCCTAGCTGTGAGTTCGTCGATTTTCTGGAAGAGTGTCGAACGTTCAAACATAGATCCGATAGGTTCAGATTGACTAACATAGATTATGAACAAGCCCAAAAAATTTCAGGTCGATCGGGTTTTGTCTCGATGCCCAATCGGCCCCGGGAAGACACTGCTGCGCCGCAGTTATAAACAGATGCAACAGTTGGATCGGCGGATTTCTGGAGAAAATTGGGCCATCAAAACTCGGATCCAACCGTCCATATTGAATCAGGAGGAGTGCAGAACAGGCCCATAAAGTTTCGTGACAATCAGAGTTCGTTTGGATGCCCGATGATCGATGAAACGGATCAGCAGTAGATTGTATTAGAAACTAGTAAACCCTAGTTAGGGTTAATTTATTTATTTTCTAATAGGTTAGTTACGGGGGAGCCAACGGTCAATCTTGATGTTTATTTTCCGCATTAGGATGTATGCGTAGAACCGGAAAATTGCCATGACATGCATCATATCATGAATTCCACTCCATAAGCATACATGTAGCTATTTATTTCTGGATAATTAATTAGGCATGTATTCAGCTCGATAAATTAGTTTAATATTTAATTAATTGTTGTGGGAATTAATTATTTTAAAAACTAATTAAAGAACCGAGGAATCGGGTTTTGTCAATCGTTAAGTTTTCGGTGATGGATTCTCGGTGACTCCCACCTTAAACTGGAACGAGATTGCGGGTTTGTTCCGTAGTGTCTACTGGAAAGTTTGACAATTTAAGTAATCGGAAAATCATGATACATGGGTTCAGAAATGGTCTAACAATGGTTGGGTAATTTCAACTGAGCTACGGCTCAATCGACTCACCCTCCACGTGTGACGATTGCACGGGGTTCGGCAAGACTTAGCATATCCGACAAGCCTTTACGGCTAAACGGGGATTCTCTTAGCCGGATCCGACCGACAGTCACATATGTTCCAACGAATAAGATGGGTAGGCTTGCCTACATCACTGACACCATTCGGGTACATGATTTGTTGTTTCTTAAAATATTGTCAAGTCCAAAACCACAATTAGTAAACCCACCACTTTTTCAAAATATTGAGTGGGAGCGGGGAAGGCAACAGCCGACCCCACGGCCTCTACTATAGATACAAGCAAGTGAGAGAATAGTGATGCCTCGTGCCGCTTTGATTTCGGCCCCCTTCGGATGGTGTTCACCGCTATCAAAATTCAAGGCTTGGTCTCCGAAAGGATAGGATCTTGAGGACTCGCCGGGTCACTGACCTGCCCTACGTAGGCATACTCGGGGCATACTTAAAGGTCTGATATAGTAGGTCACACTCATCAGGTATTTTAGGAAATATCTTGGCTGAAAAAGGAAGGTAATCGACGATTAAAGTATGGGATGTACGATTCCCATGAGATGTTTGATTCTCAAAGTTTAATCGTCGAGAGAGATTGTCTCAGTTTAACCGTCATCGTCTTTGATACCCGATTTCTAGGCGGTGGTACGATGTGAGGTTAAATCCTTGGAATGGTAGGATAGAGTTTTACGGTTTATAATTCCTAAAATTTATCTAGTCGTGTATGTATGAATTTTTTCTGTCAATTTTGTTTACAACTATCATCTCTAGGCTACTAAACTGCTAGTGTACTGACTTCGTTAAAAGTGGAAAGTAACAAGAACGTTGAACTCATCGAAGAATGCAATTAAATTTTGGAAGAGATATTCCTCTTGAGCCTTTAAATCTTAAGTGACATAGTATAGGTATGTCACTGCTGTCACTCATGTTGAACGAGAGACGCACTTAGTTCTAAGATGATGTAGGACTATATGAAATTCTATTAGTGAATTTTAATTGTGTGAGTAATCACACAAGAAATTTCTAATTGAAAAATTGGAAAATCATAAATAAAGTATTGCTAGTTAGACGGTATTTGGAACCGATAAACTAGTGGGAGTTTTATTCTTATGATTTGTTGTTTTTCTGAATCATTAGAAATGTGTAAGAGACTGCACAAGAGTTTTTCCATTCCTGGAAAAACATGAACAAAGCATTACTAGTTAGACGGTATTTGGAATCGATAAACTAGTGGGAGCTTAGTTCTGGTGATTTTCTAATCTCTGAAAAATAAAAAATAAAGCATTGCTAGTTAGACGGTATTTGGAACCGATAAACTAGTGGGAGCTTTAACCTTATGATTTGTTGATTTATTAAAAAAATCAAATAGTCCAAACGAGTAACACTATCATTAGACATCCCACAGTTCACGAGTAGTGTCTACTCAAATGAACTGCTAGTTCAAGACTGTTTCCATATAAGGAAAGTCAAGAATGGGAAAGATTGTCTATATGTGTTAGTCATCTAAACTAAGTAGTTCTAAGGCTAAACCGGAATATTAATAAATAGAAAATCAGAGGATAAGGAAGGTGATTTCGGATCACTGACCAATGCATCCTTAACGATTTCCTCGAAAGCTAAGTTCTTTGGAAGAACAAGGTAGCTATGCATTAAACGATAAATAGAGTAGACAACGGGCAGTTATTTCAGCTAGAATAGTGGGAGTGATATAAGGAAATGAATTTCGGATTCAATCCTTGAAATCATAGCAAATTTATTTTCTATTTTCAGATTCGTTGGAACAAATGGATTCACTTTCAATTCGATAATTTGTTTGTCTTATAGAAAGTGAATATGACATTTGTAGCACGAATCCAAGATTCACACTTTTGTTTGATAAAGTCAGAACCACTAAGAAATGCTGAAAAGGTATATGTAACACATCTTAAACTATTAAAGGCAAAAGGTTTCCGTATTTAGATAAACACTTTTTCATACTCTATTAATTAGTGCATATTTCCTAAAGACAAGATCTGAAGACTGGCTTAGGGTGATTCCTATCTCCCAGTCAAGGAACACTGTCTCAAAAGGAACAATTACTAACCTTCCTTTCAATCGGGAAAGGGTAATAGATTTAAAGAAGTAACATAGCTTGTTCATAATGACCTTCGGGGTCTTGTGAAAGATACAAGTTAGAAGGAGCTTCTGAGTAGTGACATCTCATCAGACAACTACTCGAAACGCTAGTAAGATTATCTAAAATATTTGGAGGCATCTATGATTTCACCAGAGATAGAGTATTCCATGCTCAGTAATAGGCCATAGCGTAGTCTTGGGACTGATTCTCGGCCTGCCTCCCAGTGGAATTTATCCACTGAGGGATAACACCATAATTTGCCTCATATAGTTATTAATCTGCTACAATACGCTGCTTAACTCATTTAAGATATTGGTTGTGAAATAACGGTTTACACTATCATGTAAAACCGAGATGTCTACCTAGAAGATGCTTACAAATTTGTGGATAAGGAGTGAATTCGGTTCACCCCACTTCCATCAATATAGGCATTTAGCACTTAGTGCTTGAAGGTAGGACTGGAAATTTTGCATACACGTTCAGATGATGACAGTCGTGCAATATCTTATACGTTGAGTAAAGGTTGGTTATAAGATTCTTAAGATCAGAAAGTGACGGTTATACTGTCAAAACCCCTTCTGAAAGGGTCTATGAATAACAACCTTGGACTTTGGAGTACAGTTACTCAAGGTAGTTACTAACTGATTAAATCAGACCACGTCCAACATTGGTTGTTGGTGATAACACTGATAATTACTACAAGATCAGAATATCAATCCACCAAGAACGCAATGGGAGTATGGTTTAACCATTACCTATTATGGTTTTCTGAAGACTTTGCAGTTTACAGAGGTGATTGATGACTTATGGTTCCTTGTGGGATGTATATGATTCTGATCAATAGAGGTTGTTTTAAAAGACATAACCCTATGAATGGAGTTTTGGTAATCTAGTTCTGTTCACACACTAGTAGAACCACCTGAGTGTCTCAGGCCCAGTGGGAGTAATTGGATCTAAATGATAAGAGTCGAATGAATAGAAAGTTTAACTTTTGGTACAAAGCTGAGTGGTCTAGGGGTGATTCCCTAACAAGTAGAGAGTTAACCAGACCGTG
The DNA here is from genome assembly GCA_026214975.1 of Gentiana macrophylla. Lineage (NCBI taxonomy): Eukaryota > Viridiplantae > Streptophyta > Magnoliopsida > Gentianales > Gentianaceae > Gentiana > Gentiana macrophylla. Next base: position 44,014,106 of record CM047817.1, read on the forward strand.
AACTCTCTCACCACTCGGTCTTGTTTGATTCCGTTAGAAAGTAGAAAATAGGGGTGATTCCCTAAGACTTTCTTGCCGAACAAACAGAATCTGAATTCATTCGGAACATAAGGGTTTTAGCTAAGAATAAATGCATGATTTTGTTAGAAATCAGGAAATAGGGGTAACTCCCTGAGACTTTCTTGACAATCAAACGAAATCTGAATTGATTCAGGAACCAAGGCTTATATCCTCTAGGGATCAAAGCAAACGTCTAGGTCATTTAAAAGTCACATATTTCAAGTATGTGGACTTGACCAGAATATTGATAAGTCTTTTATAGACTGGATGTCAGTATTGGTAAAGTAGTATGTACATTAGTGTTCATGAATGGTAACACTGAAACAGTTGGAAACAACATGGGTGTGTTATCTGAAGTTGGAAACTGACATGCCAAGATTCTATTTATGAAAGAATCGGACTACATTTTAAAGGATTTGATTCGGTCAAATTCCCTAGAATATGTGACTGGCAATCCCATCTATCCTAATGGTTAAGATGATTTTGCATGTAGGTATGCAACATTCAACGAAGTAGTCCTACCCTACCTCTCACGGAATGCTTCTCTGAACCTGAGGATGAATAGAAAATGGGATAGACTCTCTTTTGATAAGAGAAAGTCAGGTATTAAAAGTTAATCGAATCTTGGATTCAAGTATTAAATAGCAAGTTTAGTACGTCCTCAAGTATCTTTAGAGAACGAGGAATAATATGCTAGTATATTCGGGTGTGAACGTGAATATAAATGATTACACTGATTCTGAATTTAAGTCAGATTAAGGATGATCGTTAAGTCGATCTCGGGCTCAGTGTTTACTCGTGTGATTCTGACTTTAAGTCAGATTGAGGATTTTCTTCCATATCTGGGAGTAATTCCAGATCTGGTAAGCCGATACCACTTCATTGTGAAAACAGTGGAGAGGTAGCTGATAAGGATCTTCGCAGTCACTAAAGGTAAAAAAACATATTGGGAGAGTACCACCTGATTGGATGGACCGGCGACGTTTCGATCCTAAAGATCGTCTTGAGCTGACAACCTAACGGATCAGTATACTAAGTCGCATGGCATTTAGATGTTGCATACTCACTGAGTCACTGACCGACCTTGCGGCGGCACACTCGGAGTGTATTTTGACATCTAAATGGTTTGATGCACTTGGCGGGTACAGAATTGAGGGATATATCTCATTTGCTTTTAGAGCAAGTGGGAGAATGTTGTGTATAAGGGGTATGCTCTAAACAATTAATCACTTGCCTTTCGTGCAAGTGGGAGATTGTTAGGTGTAGTGTCCGAAAGATAATTTATGTAATTGTTTTTGACAGGATTTATAATTCATCTTAATATTTTCATTTATGCTTATATTATACACCGCTGAAAACCCTAAGTATATCGGTATGTAATCACATAACTCAGTGTATGGCATACACACGAGGATTGAGTTAGTGATGATATGCTTAAAACTAGTTAGTCCGTGGTGAATTTAATCAGAGTATGGGTCTCATGATTAATATACCAATAATACGCCCAGAACAATTAACGGTGTGACCGTCTTATCCGGACCGTCGGTATAGGGTACCTAGTGGGGCATTTATATATGATGTCTACCATATAGGACTGGACCGATTTGATTTGAATTCTCGATATAATTCCATGATCGAGAAATCTTATCGAATCACAATATGGTCATATATGGATTAATCTCAATCCTGATGCGATCACAGTCTACTGCTTGGTTCAAAGTAGGGTTTGATGTGTTAGTTAAGGATCACTTGGATACGTGTGATCTGAACACTTCTCATTGGCTCTATTCTGGAATGAGTGAGTAGTCTGTGACTTCACAGATATGGAATCCATTCCTTCCTGCGGGAAGTAGACATACATTTCCCTTGTTTGTTAATCCTAGAAACTGATCAATGGGCCCAGTTCATATTATATTAGTTATGAACTAATTGATCACTAGGGGGTTAATGGTAAATAAGGATAAGATGTTTTGAGAAGGGTTTACGGAAATATCCCGAATCAAAACAAACAGTCTATGGAGGATTTATCTGTATGTAATGATTATATCAATGGACGCTTATCGACTCAGTGATTAGAGTGTAAGTATATATCTATAATCGATAGAGTTCGATTTGTTTCTGATGGCGTAATCCCGAAATTAATAGATTGAATAAGAATTGTTACATTCGATGAATAATTTTATTTAATTTATTGTAGCTCTCTTGGTTATAGGTCCATGGTCCCCGATGTGGCTCCTAACATGCATGTGTTTCTTGACGTTGGGCCTCAATAATAATCAAGTAGTTGGACTATTTAATTGTTGTGCGATTTATTATTTATTCGACTAAATAATAAAATACATGAAAAAGACATTTTTCGTGGACTCGGCCCATTATGTGAAATTTCGTATGAACCCTAATTTTCTAGTATTGGGGGCGTGTTTTGTGTCTTGGTGATTATTAAGGAATTAGTTTTCTTGATAATTATAAGACATGTGATTAATTGTTTATTTTTTAAATAATTAATTAAGGAAAATATATTAGATTGATCCTTAAATATTCTAGATTATTCTAGGAGTATCTTTTATGGAAAATGATTATTATAATTGATTTTGTATTAATTATTAAATCCTTGGAGTACAAGGATTTATCTCCAATATAAAGAGAGTTCTCCTAAGCCTTTTCAATGAACATAATGCGCATGCATACACACAAAATAAGCTAAGGAATTCGGCCAAAGATTAGGGTTTGAGTTGGGAAAATCTTCGGAATTTTCCGGGTAGCATATCAAGGAGGTCAAGCATCAAGGATCAACATCCACCGGTTGTTGCTTGGAGATACACATCGGAAGATCGTGGCATCTCAACTATTCGGATCTCGGCTTCTCGATCTTTGAGTTCATCCTTTTTGATTGGTAAGTAGATCTCACCTTCTTGTAGGTAGATCTTAAATTATGTAGTTTAATTTTATATGATCGTGATCCTCTTGTTTATTCCGCTGCGTAATCGGGCGGATCTAGATCTATCCGGCGATATTACATCCAACAGCTTCTACCAAAGGTATATTTACTTGCAACTTTTTAAACATCTCTATAAACTTTTTATAACGCGCATCATCATTATTCGGCTTATATTTCCTAGGGGGATAGGGTAAAGTAGCAGGATTAATAGTTACAGTTCGTGAAGACTTACCTGCTGCTCTGCCTACTTGTATACTGGATTTTCAGACTCCCGGTTTACCGGAGTAGTGTCCCGGGTTACTGGCCCATCTTTTTCTCCAGATTCTGTTGCGTTCTGCTGCTGACTGCTTTTTGATTCTACCTGGGCAGTTGGTATAACTGGTCTAGGCAGTTCCTTTCCGCTTCTAGTCATAATTGCATTCACATCCTTCAGATTTTTCTCAGTATTACTTGGCAATCCTCCCGGAGAACGGGATGACACTTGTTATGCAATCTGCCCTACTTGGTGTGACAGATTCGGCACTAAGGTTTCTTGATTGGCCAGTCTTGACAATATGTGGTGAAGTTTGTATTCAGCTCAGTCATGGATTTCATAAGTTCATTGACCGTGTCGGTCACAGTTGAGCTCATTTTATCCATGGCTGCTTCCCAACCACCGGACTTGTTGAATTGAGGCATGAATCCACCAGTTGTCTCGGTCTCTCTCCACTGTTTGAATCACTTTGTCAAAAACCCCAATAGGGTTACTCAATCTAAAACCAGGGTGGTCATGAGAACCTGGGCGATATCCGCCCCTATAAGTATTTCCTTGCCTCCTTATATAGTTCACGTCCTCAGTGTTGGTCACTTCAATCTCTTGAACTTTTTCAACCTTGGCTATGTGATCTTGCATGCCATCTATCTTCTCATTCATCGCCATTAACTGATATAAGTTCTTTTGAGAAGTATCTTCTCCAAATACGCCTTCAGCTACTTTGGCCGTTTTAATTGATGCGTTCCCCATTGACTTGTCAGTGCTATTTTCTCCAACTTTTCTTCAGCTTCTTCAGGTGATAGCAACGCAAAACATCCATTGCTTGATGCATCAACTCTAATTTGTTCACTTGGCCGTAATCCGTAATAGAAACTATGCATTCGTACGGGCAAAGTGATATCATGGTGAGGGCATCTCGTCTGTGATTCCTTAAATCTTTTCCAGGCTTCATCAAAGGTTTCAGTGGGTTTCTACTTGAAATTCATAATGTCTTGTCTCATCTATAGTGACTTCCCTGGTGGGCAGTACTTATTCGTAAACTTCTACAACAGATCGGTCCAAGTTTGGATCGATCCACGTGCTAGAGACAATAACCACATCTTCGCTTTGTCCTTCAGAGTGAATGGAAACAATTTCAACTTGATGTTGTCTCCCGGTACTCCTGCTGGCTTGACCGTGCTGACGATCTCCAAAAAGTTGGTGACGTGTACACTAGGATCTTTATTCGGTACTCCATGAAAGGTAGTGTAATTAGTCACCATCTGAATCACATTTGGTTTCAGGTGAAATATCTCAGCTGCATCCTCGGGCTGAACAATTGTTGGCAGGAATTGCTCGATCGTCGGTATTGCATAACTCTGTAGAGTTCTCCTATCTGCTTGTACCATAACTCCTACTCCATTTTGTCCATTCTGTCCGTTCTGTGCCATGTCGATTTCTTTATCCTCCAAAGGTGGAATCTCTTCTTCCCTCTCGCTGTGATCTAATTCGTGCGTACGAACGTAGTCCGCCAGCCTGACAGATCTCTCTCGATTTTTCTTTCCATTTTGTCTAGCAAACTTTTCGATCTCAGGTATGAATCTCTCGAGTTTGGCTGCTGAACTTTGTGTAGCGTACTACAAGACACAAAAAGAAAATAAAAAGGTTAGTGACTTTCCTCAGCGGCTGTTACACACGCCTGGCAGACTCAAAAATACAGACTCTAACTAGTGATCTGACTCGGAGTTGACAGAAACAATCTTGTTGAAACTGGAACCCTCGGTTTACCGCAGTAGACCCTCGGTAAACCGGGATCTATTTTTTTCCAGATTTCAACAGAACTGACTCTGTACGACTCTAGTATAAACAGACTATTAAACAGACTCAATTAAACAGACTCAAATATATACAGAAAACTCAATCATAAATAAAAAGTATTCTTGACACGAGTCCCCGGCAACGGCGCCAGAAAAATCTTGATCGCGTGCAAAGCACTTACTAGCAATAGGACTAGGTCTATCATAGTAGAGTACTGGCGAGTCAAGGTCGATCCCATAGAGACTCGTAAGAAAGTCTAATTATCAAGGTTGAGCTTGTCATGAATAATGGTATACGAACAACTATAATATAGACAGTTGTAAAATTGGTAACAATCAACTAACAAGATTATGCAAGTCAACGGAGCAACAAGAGTTTCTAATGTATTAGTTCAATTATGAGTAATTAGATATTCCCCCCACACATGCAACAGTCCTCTCCATGGGTGAATTTATTCATTGTTCAGCTACGGGTACAACTCCTAACCCTATCTACTCCGACAATGGTAGTAGACAATCTATACGCAAGGTACCCTCCTTAATTTGTCCGTAATAGCCCATACGCATAAAGAACTAGAGCTATCGATACTGAGCGCTAACTCATACCGCAAACCCGTCTAGACAGCTATCGACATTCATCAGCATGTTCCTAGGGTCCATTCTAGATAATGTCCAAACATAGCACTTCACTATTCGTATTTCATGCTAGTTTACGATGACATGCACATAGTTGATCAGGCTACTAACATGCAAATTAAATCTATCGATCAACGTAGCTGGCGCCGATTTTCATGAATTAGTAATTTACTAGGTATTCAGATCTAGCGATATAGACCGTCGCAGATCTGAAAAACGCAACTACTATTTCATGATTTATTCACCAACGAATCAGATCTATAACACATGGGATAAAATAAACTAACTACTACATAATTAAACTAAATAAGTAATTAAAACATACTAGTCGAATGGAACAACGATAGATCTACATCTTGGAAAAGATAGAAAATCATACCCTCAAAGACGAGCTTAGATCTCCCTCGGATCTCTCCCTAGGCGGCGACTCCGTCGTCCCTCCGACTAGAACTCATAAAATAAATAAAATAAAGAATAGAGAACTTTTATTGCATAATATTTGTCTTGAAAATTGTACACTTGTGTTCTGAGGGCGAAGCCTCTTATTTATAGCTATCTAAACCGACTTAGAAACACCTAGTTCTACCCCTCATCCAAGAAAATGTGTTTCTGAAGGTTCTGGACCCTCGGTAAGTCGGCACCGCCTCCTGGGTTACCGGGGGTACTTTTGTCCTTTTCCTTCAGCCGACTTAACTTGGAAGGTTCTGGAATACCCTAGGCCCATTCCTTACGTTCAGTCCACTCCAGATTCGTCCATCATGCTCAGCCCAATATTCCGTATCCTGAAAATAATCAAAAAAATGCACGAAATAATATCGAATTAGAGAAAATAAATGCTAAGTGCAGATTTCTCGACTCACGAACCCGACTTATGCTATTCAACTCAAATGGTTCTTATTCATAGGTTCAAACTACTATTTTTAGCTCATAATTGATAGAATGTTGATGCCGTAGGATAGACTATTTTAACCGTCATCATGTACGCAAATGTTCGGGCATGTGAAAGTTGTTTTCTCACGGTCCTCGGGGGCATATGGATTTGATAGTAACCAGAATATCAATGTAAGAAACAATAAAAAGCATGATCGCTTAACCTTTCTAACATCTGGTCAATGAATGGTAGGGGAAAATGATCTTTACGAGTTGCGTCATTCAGTTTCTTGAAATCGATGCAGACTCGATGTCCAGTAATTAGTCTTATAGGTATTAACTCATCGAACTCATTAGTCTGAACAGTGAATCCTCCCTTCTTAGGCACCACATGAATCGGGCTCACCCATTCACTCTCTGCAATTGGGAACCATTTTCAACATCCTTATAATCTCCTCCTTAATAACATCCTTCAATTGTGGCGCCAGTCTCTTTTGAGGTTGTGCTACGGCATTCTTTTCTGGGTCTACAAAGATTTTATGCATACACACTGATGGGCTTATTCCTCTAATATCTGCACTCGTCCACCCAAATGCTCCATTATGCTCTCTCAGTACTCTTAACAGTTTCCCCTCCTTTAAAGGTGATAGTAACGATGAAATTATGAGGGGAAGAATATCATCATGTAAGTATACGTACTTCAGGTGAGATGGCAAAGGTTTCAACATTAAATTCCTTGGTGGCTCTTCCAACATTGATCTAAACATCTTTCCAGTCAATTGTAAATCAAAGAACTTATGCCACGAAGGTCTATGAATTGCTTTTCCTAAATCCACAGAATATATATGTTCTACTTCTCATACTTGACCTTCGCTACACCCAAGCCATGTTTCCTCATTACTTTCTTCATCTTCTTTCAGGAGCAAAGTCTCTGCTACTTCAGGGTCTAGTGCCACTTGCTGATATAGTTCCAAAACAAGCTCGTTTATGGCATCTAGCATGTAACATACTTCTCCCTCATCTTTTGCATACTTCATTGTTTTCATCACATTGAATACTACTCTGTCCTCATTTACTCTTAGAATCAGCTCACTCTTATGAACATTTATCAATGACTTACTTGTTCATAGGAAAGGTCTTCCTAGGATCAATGTAACATCGTGGTTAGCTTCCATATCTAGAACTACAAAGTCTACGGGGAATACAAACTTATCAAATTTCATCCGTACATCCTCCACCACTCCACATGGTTGCTTCATAGACCTATCGGTCAATTGAAGGGTTATAGAAGTTTCATTCAACTCTTTCATGCCTAACTTATGAAAGATGGAGAGTGTCATTAAATTGACACTGGCACCCAAATCACACAATGTTTTGTTTAGGCACACCCCTCCAATTGTGCAAGGTATGAGGAAGCTTCCAGGATCTTTACACTTAAGAGGCAGTTTGCGTTGCAAAACTGCCGAGAAATCCTCATTAAGGCAAATAGTTTCAAGGTCTACTAACTTCCTATTGGTAGAGACTGCTTCTTTCAAGAATTTTGTGTACTCTGGCATTCCGGCCAGAGCTTCTACCAAAGGTATATTCACTTGAAATTTCTTAAATATTTCTATGAACTTTTTATAACGAGCATCATCATGATTCAATTTATATTTCCTAGGGGGTAGGGTAAAGTAGCAGGATTAATAGTTATAGTTCATGAAGACTTACCTACTACCTGCTCCTGCTCCTGCTCTGCCTGCTCGTCTGTTGAATCTGCAGATGCCCGGTTAATCTCCATGGTATCCCGATTTACCGGCACCTCTTCTTCTCCTGATTTTGGTACATTTTGATGCTGACTGCTTTCTGGTTCTTCCTAGATAGTTTGCATAACTGGTCCAGGCAGTTCCTTTCTGCTTCTAGTCTTAATTGCCTTCTCGTCTTTCGGATTATTCTTAGTGTTACTTGGCGATCCCCCCGGAGGACGGGCTGACACTTGTTCGGCGATCTGCCCCACTTGGTGCCAAAGATTCTTCACTAAGGTTTCTTGATTGGTCAGTCGTGCATCATTCTTCTGACAATATGTGGTGAAGTTTGTATTCAGTTCGGTCACGGATTTTGTGAGTTGATTGACCGAATCAGTCACAGTTGAGCTCATTTTACCCATGGCTGCTTCCGAACCACCTAACTTATTGAATTGAGGCATGAATCCCCCAGTTTGTCTTGGTCTCTCTCCACCGTTAGGATCACTTAGTCGAAAACTAGGGTGGTCGTGAGAACCTAGACGATATCCGCCCCCATAGGGATTTCCTTGCCTCCCTAGATAGTTCACATCTTCGGTGTTTTTACTTCAACTTCTAGAACTTTCTTGACCTTGGCAATGCGATCTTGCATGACATCTATTTTCTCGTTCATTGCAATTAACCGGTATAAAATCTTTTGAGATGTATCTTCTCGAAATACTCTTTCAGCTACCTTCACATTCTCAATTTGATGCGTTCCCCATTGGCTTGTAAGTGCTATTTGTTTCAACTTTTCTTCAACTTCATCAGGTGACAGCAACGCAAAACATCCGTTGCATGATGCATCAACTCTCATTTGTTCACTTGGCCGCAATCCATGATAGAAACTATGCATTCGTACGGGCAGAGTGATATCATGGTGAGGGCATCTCCGTTGTGCTTCCTTAAACCATTCACAAGCTTCTTCAAATGTCTCGGCTGGCTTCTGCTTGAAATTCATGATGTCGTGTCTCATCTGTAGTGACTTCCCAGGCTGGCAGTACTTATTCATAAATTTTTTGCTATAGATCGGTCCAGGTTTGGATCGATCCAAGTGCTAGAGACAATAACCATATCTTTGCCTTGACATTCAGAGTGAATGGAAACGATTTTAGCTTGATGATATCTTCAGGTACTCCTACTGGTTTGACCGTGGTGACTATCTCCAAGAAGTTAGTGATGTGTACACTAGGATCTTTGTTCGGTACTCCATGGAAGATAGTGTAATTGGTCACCATCTGTATTACGTTTGGCTTTGGGCAAAAGATCTCAGCCGCATTCTCTGGCTGAACAATCATTGGCACGAATTGCTCAATCGTCAGCATTGCATAACTCTATATAGTTCTCCTATCTGCTTGTACCACAACTCCTTCTCCGTTTCCTCTTCCATTCACACCGTTTTATCCATTCTGCCCCATTCTGTTGTTTGTATCCTCCAAAGGTGGAATTTCCTCTTCCTTCTCGCTGTGATCCCCTTCGTATCAACTCACGTCGTCTGCCAGCCTAACAGTCTGCTCTTGAGCTTCCTTTCTCTTTTGTCTAGCAAACTTTTCGATCTCAGGTATGAATCTCTCGAGTTTGGCTGCTGAACTTCGTGTAGCGTAATACAAGACACAAAAAAGAATAAAAAATTTAGTGACTTGCTTCGGCGGCTGCTACACTCGCTTGGAAGACTAAAAATACAGACTCTGACCACTGACTCGACGCTAAACTGGCAGAACCAATCCTTCTAAATCTGGGAGCCTTGGTTAGCCGCGGGTACACCTCGATTAACCGGGTATGATTTTTTCCAGATTCAAACAAAACTGACTCTGTACGACTCTAGTATTAACAGACTCAATAAAATAGACTCAAATATACATAGACACTCAATCTCAAATAAAAATTTTCTTGACACGAGTCCCCGGCAACGACTCCAGAAAATCTTGATCACGTGCAAAGCACTTACTAGCAATAGGGCTAGGTCTATCGTAGTAAAGTATTGATGAGTCAAGGTCAATCCCACAGAGACTTGTAAGAACGCAGATTTATCGAGATTGGTATTGTCACAACAATGGTGTACGGCCAACTATAATAAAGAATTTAGTAAAGTTGGTAACAATAAACAAACTAGATTAGGAAAGTCCAAACGGAGCAAACAAGAGTTTCTAAGGTATTAGTCTAATTATGAGTGATTAGTTATTCCCCCCATACATGCAATAATCATCACCGTTGGTAAATTTTAATTCATTGTCAGCTACGGGTGCAACTCCTAACCCTATCTACTTCCATTGTAAAGATATTAGACAATCTATATGCAACTAACCTCCTTCATTGGATGTATTAGTTCATACGCATTAAGCTTTAGAGTTGCTGGCATGAGACCGAAAACCTCCCGAGGCAGCTATCGACAATGACTAGCACGTTCCTAAGGATCCATCAAGACTATGTCCAAATTAACACTTCACCTTGCAAGTCCTTTCATGCTAATTACAATGACATGCAAATAGTTGATCAGGCTACTAACATGTAAATTAAATTTGTCGATCAACGTAGCAGGCGCCAATTATCATGAACTAGTAATTTACTAGGTATTCAGATCTAGCGATATAGACCGTCGCAGATCTGAAGAACACAATCACTACTTCATGATTTCTTCACCAACGAATCACATCTATACATACATGGGGTAAAATAAACTAACTACTACATTATTAGACTAAATAAACAATTATCACATACTAGTCAAATAGAACAACGATAGATCTACATCAAGGAAAAGACAGAAAATCATACCCTCGAAGACGAGTGTAGATCTCCCTCGGATCTCTTCTTAGGCGGCGACCCCGTCATCTCTCCGACCAAAACTCATAAAATAAATAAAATAAAAAACAAAGATCTTTTATTGCATAATACTTGTCTTGAAAATTGTACACTTATTGGACACACTGAGTTCTGAGGCGATGCCTCCTATTTATAGCTAAATAAACCGACTTAGAAACCCCTAAAAGTACTCCTCGTCCAAGAAAACGCGTTTCGGAATATTCTGGAGCCTCGGTAACTCGGCGGTACTTCCCGATAAACCGGGGGTATTTTCATCCTTTTCTTTATGCCGACTTAGATTGGAAGGTTCTGGAATACCCTAGGCCCAATCCTTTCGTTTAGTCCACTCCAGAATTGTCCACGATGCTTCATCCAATATCTTGTATCCTGAAAATAATCAAATAATGCATGAAATAATATCGAATAATGGACAATAAACGTTAAATGCAAATTACTCGACTCGTGAACCCGACATATGATATTCAACTCAAATGGTTCATAATTATAGGTCAAAACAACTACTTTTTTAGCTCATAATGGATAGAATGTTGATGCCGTAAGATAGACTATTTTAACCGTCATCACGGGACATCACGATCGTTTTCCGAGTGATGTTTCATTTTCGCCTAGGCCTTTATTCTTTAAGATAAGGTATCTTTAGACTTTTTAGTAACCATTCCGATCTTCCTCGATCTCTTAGAATGGAAAGAAATCAAAGAGGAACTATATCTGTTAATGATGGGGTTGGAAGTTCTAGGAGTCAACAAGATGAAAATGTTGTGGAACAGGTTGAAGTGCAAGAAACCATGGGCCGAGTTGAAATTCAGGTTTGTTCGAGGTTTCAAGCACGATAAGGACATCATGAGGAACCTAACCCACATGTCACCATTGTTGGAGATATGCATCCCTTTTTATCCTCCACTGGTGACTGAGTTTTATCCACTTTAGTTTGAACCTGTTGGTCCCAGAGAAGGGTAAAAGTATAGTCAGAGTGGGGGAGGAGGTGAATGACTATACTGGAGATTCAAAGACTTTTTATTTTATTTTAAATGCTTTTGGGCAGAGGATAAGTCCCTTCTTAAAAGTGTTTCAAAGTAGATTATACACACATAGAGTATGAAGATAATGCAGTTAAGAAATGGTGTAAAGTAAAGTGTTGTAAGTAAATTAACACAAAGGTTTATAGTGGTTCAGGGTGGTGTAATCCCTTAATCCACTCTTCTCCTATGATGATTGGAGGAATTCACTATTGTCTTTCTCCAATAAAATAGTAAGATTGTCCTTGGCTACACAAGCTTTCACAATCTCCAAGACTATCACTCCCTGGCTACAAAAGCTTCAGTGACTCAATCTTCAAAACTGCTCTTTAGGAACAAGTCCTTCAGCAGCTATCACAAGGGTGCAACTCCTTCTCAGAATTCTCTGATTCAATTGCTGCTAACTGGTGTGAATGATATTCACAAGTGTGTTAATCAATCTCTGTGCTTGATTTAACTTTATGCTCTGAATGCTGAGTTGATCTCTAGATGTGTTCTTTTACGTTTTAAAAGAAAGCTTAGGAAATTGACAAAGTTTCAGCTCTTTTTCTGTGTATTCTTGTTATCCTCTTTGTTTTGTCAATGCCTTCTGTTTATAGCCTTGATTTCCCTGAATTTGAAATTCTGTCCGTTGGATATTTAATGTTGAGAATAATCCTTGATTTAATTCTTGATTCCTTCTTGATTTTATTCTCCTTAATTTCTATGATCCGGATTTTCTTTAAATGTCCATCATAATATCCATCCTTGATTGATTCTGCATTAATTGCTTGATTCTGCATTAATTCCACATTCTGATTGAATTGCAGACAACATACTTGACTTTTCCGTTTAAGCTGTTTCTCGACCGGCTTAGTGAATCTTCATCCCGGTATGTTAAGATCTCCTTCACTGGTTTTTCTTTACTCAACCGGTAGACCTCTTTCTTTGCCGTTTTGCTGTTTCTTTTCTTTCATTGATTTTCCAAGTATGCATGTACTTCACTGATCCTTTATTTGTGTGAGATCAGTGTACACCATATTAAACATTAGATTTCATCACTTGATATAAAAATTTGACTTATCCAAGGTCATCACAGACTTCCCTGGTTATAAGTCAGTACATATGTCTTAACTCTTCTCTGCTGGTGTTTGGCTGCCTTCACTTTTCCGGTATCATGTTTTACTTAGCCATCCTACCAGTCTCGTACAGAACTTGTCTGACTGAACTTATACAACATGTCAGACTCTAAGTAAAGTTTTATACAAATATTTCTAACTTATTTCAGGCTTGCTATAACAGCTAGTATGGCCATATTCAAAACAAATAAAATGTTCCTAACAATTCCCCCTTTTAGATGATGCAAAAACCCTCATAAGCCTAAACTTAAGTAACCATTTTTCTCAGACAATTAAAGAATAAAACTCAACAATTTTATTCATGCATGAAGGGCAATCAAGATAAAATAGAGAAAATTATTACAACTACAAGTTATTCAGATTTTGCTTGTACCTCTTGAACTTTGTAGTTTGAATCCCTTCGATGTCTTTCCAGTCTATTTCAGGAAACTTCCACTTCCAGTACTCCAAAGCAGTTTTATAAGAAGTGCCTAGGAATACCTTCTAATCAATGAGCCTATTGAAGTCAGACATGGTTTCATGAGCCAGTGTTTCTCCAATCTGTCCTTTGCTTCAGCAATGTGAGCGTCTGCATACTTTAGTTCTTTGTACATCACCCATTGTTGTTGAGAGTTTAACTTGCTCATAGGTGTGAAAAACTTTGTCATGTTGTTAAACTCTTTCCTGTATCTCATTTGACAATTCCTCAAGCCCTTTTGCACTGAGAGGCACTGATCGGTTTGCTCTACTGCTTGAGCTATATGCTTCTTTTCTTGTTCCTTTATTTAGAGAAGCATATTCTCTTTTTACTTCATTGTACATCTTTGCCATGTCAGCCCTTAAATCATCATCTTGATATCTAAGCCAGTCTTCCCAAGCTTCATCTTGTAACGAGTTAAGATACACACTATCTTTAACTCTGAAGAACTCTTTCACATTATCCAGTATTGTTGTATCTCTTTCTTCCATGTTTCTATAGGTGGGGAAATGTCTTTTTCTGGCCAAAAAAACTTCCAACAGTGTGTCTGTGTGCACTGCTACTGCCTTTGCTGGTGCTGGACCGAAGTTGGCTTCTAGAACATCTTTGTTGACTCGATCCATGCCTTTGCTGATTTCTTGGTCTATCTCTGTCATCATCTCTTCTTCGCACTGGGAAGGGCAGCCCAAAACATGTTTCATTTTTAGCTCTCTCCATTTCCTCCAATGCTTTCTTCTGCTATTCTTCAGCCTCAGCTCTGACTCTTAGTTCTCTATCCCTTGCTCGGAGCTGTTCTTTAGTGAAGTTTGGGGGTCTAACTGTTGATCCTTCAGGCTTATCACTTCTTTCCCCATTTTTGGCAGTATCATCCTATTGTTGTAACAGAATATTGTTGGTGGTTTCATCAATACTAATCAGAGTATCCAATTTGGATTCAATTGATATGAACTTTTTATCATGATCCGACAGTCTTTTGGTCATGCCTCCCATCCTAGTGCAAAAAGCTTCTGCCATAGCCTCATTTTCCATTGATACATGTCGTCTTAGGCCTATGAAGTTGTTGGTGAGGTTTATATTCATCTGACGTATGAGATCATTTTGCCTATGCACAACAATGTTTTGTGCATCAATATACTCAGCAACATCATGGAATCTGTGTTCTATAGAGTTACTCTCATCCTTGAATGCTGTAGACATTGTTCTAAGATACAATGCTTGTTGCTCTAGTTCTTCCAGCAAGGAGTCCACTGCATTTTGAAAAGTTTGATTTGATATGGAAGCATCATGCTCTGGTTGGACTTATGCTGGTAGAGTTGGTGAGGAAGTCCTTGGTTGACTTAGTGTAGGAGGGACTATTTCAGGTCCCTTGTCTTGCATCCCTGGTTGAGTGACATCAGCATCTCTTACTCATTCTTCAAGTACTTGAGTAGTTATGATTTTAGTTTCACCAATGTCTCTCATTCCCCCTTGCTCTTTCCTGGGGTTCACTTTGCTAGAGTGACACCAGTTGATCCAGTGTCCAACACTACAGTTGGCACAGCTGATGTGTCAACAGATAGTTGTTGTCAAATGTGAGTTTGCTCAGGGGTGCACTCAGCTGCCTTAGTCTTTGAAATAAGAGGGATATCATTAACCATGGCCCAAGCAATAACCATTTCCTCTCGACCAAATGCACAAACATGTGTGGAAGGACATACATTATGGCCTAAGAACTGTTTTATTGCCCTTATGTCCCTAATACAATTCCCATAAGCAAACCTATTTTCTATCCATTCAGCAGTGGGGTCAAAGGCTTGTTGGGCTTCATAAGCTTTGGTTTGTAGAGCCATAGGATGTTCTAAACCCCAAACATTCTGATAATCCTCCTCTTCAGGTATTTCAGCTAAACCATAGAATACATTAATCATAGCAGGTAAAAAGTAACATTAACACTTCTTAGAGGATATAGGTCATCTCTCAACCGTATCAAGATCATAAGTAGATAATTGAATAAAACTCGATACCATAGAAACGTTAATCTTATCTTTCCTATCCATAGCTACATCCAACCATCCTCTATCCTTGAAAATTTCTTTCACTTCTTTCCCAATCTTGAAAAATCAATCCTCGTTCTAACCAAACCTTACTTTTACTAAAGTACTCATCATGTGCCCGCTTAGCTTCTCGTGACTAGCGGTTTTTTCAAAGGTTAAACTTTTCTCCCTTTTGGTTAAAGGCCTAGTTTGAACTACCGGTACTACGATGGGTACTTCAGTCTTTTTCCTCTTAGGATTGCTTCGAGATGATGAGGCCATCTACGATAGTGGTATGACAATACAACAACACAAACAAACAACACCAACAACAAGAACCAACAATTACTTAGGCTATAAAATCAAAATAAATTCAAAATAATTTCAGAAATTTAACTAAAAATTGAAATATTTGATATATATATATATATATATATTACCTAAATATGCTAGAAAGAAAAGCTAGGTCGCCGGAATTAATGGTGGGTCGCCGGAATGAGAGAAAAGAGAGCTTTGAGCTTGCCAAGCTTCAACTTTTTTCCAATGTTGATCTTCTTAGATGTTTTAGATGAAGAGAAGATGATGGATTGTTGAATTTGTGATGAAAAAGTGATGAAATTTGATATATTCTTGGGCGAAAATGGGGAGGAGTCGGGCTGCTCTTCTAAAATTTTGAGGGAATGGGGGAAATGAAGAAAGGGCGCATTTTTTTAGGTTTAAGTGTGTCCACACCGGCGCGTGCCGGTAGTGTACCGGCGCGTGCCGGTCACACTGTGTCCAATTTTTCACTTTTTGCTTCTTTTATGTGTAATAAACTTAGATTATACCACAAAAATAATTTTTTGATGTTTATAAGATAAGTTTAATACGATTTTTCATAAGAAATTTTAATAAAATATAAAATTACTACTATAAGACTGAAAAATACATATTCTTTTTTTTTTTTTTTTTTTTTTTTTTCCTCGAATTAACACAACTTTAAAAACAATTAAAAGACTAAAAGCACACACTGAAATTTTTAGGATTTTTAGCTAACTCCCTCAATCTCAGATCCTCAAGATTGTTATCATAACGGTCCCTTAACCTTTCTCCTAGGAATGATGCGTTTGAATTATCTCTTTGTATTCCCTCGGGATTTTCGGATAACCACCTAATCGTTCCCCTCTTAATAACATTCAAACACTCATCCTGGGATATGGTTGTATTTCTTCCACATTGTCCATCATGTTCACTTTTTCCACAGATTCTACATCTCATTAGAAACCTTGCTCTTCTTTTTATTGCACTCCTTGAATTTCCATTACAAAGTTCTCTTTCTCTGGTTTCGATTAGCAATTCTTTATTTAATTTAGAAACTAAGGCTTCTATCTTAAACGCGACATCCTTATTCAGACCTAATCTTAAAAGTAAAATAAAAACTCTTATTCTATCTATGAAAGACATCCAGTTCTTTTACGTCTATCCGGTAAAAGACGAAACTACTTTAAAATGCATATTAAAAGGTGAATTAGAAAGATAGTACCTGTAATCGGCTAAGTTTAAAATTCTGCTTTCTTAATTCGTTGGAGGGTCGATAAGTAATAATACTTCCTCTGGTTGAGGTATCCCTTCAGTTTCCACGAACAATTTCACCCTGTGTCCATTGGCTATAAAAGTTGTTTTTCCATCAGTTAGTTCAACAGCTCCAGACTTATAGATTTTTGTTACGTCATATGGACCTGTCCATCTAGATTTAAGCTTTCCTAGAAACAACTTCAAACGTGAATTATATAAAAGTACTCGATCACCTACATGGAACTCACGACTATAGATTCTCTTATCATGAAAAGCTTTGTATGCGTTCTTGTAGATTCGAGCATTTTCATAAGAATCGAGTCGAAATTCTCTAGTTTCATTAATCAAGTAATCTATGATCACCGACAACTTTAGGATCAAAGTTTAGAAATTTAATAGCCCATAAAGCTCGGTGTTCTAATTCAACAGGGAGATGACAAGATTTTCCAAATACTAATTTGTAAGGAGAACAAACCAATCGGTGTTTTAAAGGTCATTCAGATGCCCATAATGCATCATCAAGTCTTTCGCGCCAGCTTTTACGATTCGAGTCCACTGCCTTCTCCACGATTCTTTTAATTTCTCTATTAGACACCTCTACACCGCCCACTAGTTTGTGGATGATAGGGTGTTCCAAGTTTATGAGTTACACCATATTTCTCAATTACCTTAGTAAATGGTCGGTTACAAAAATGTGAACCTCTATCACTAATGATAGCCTCGGAATGCCATATCGTGTGAATATATTCTTTTAAGGAACCTTAGCACTACTGGTATCATTAGTAGGAGAGCTTCACTTCTACCCATTTAGAAACATAATCAACCATTACTAGAATAAATCTTTTTCCAAAAGATATAGGGAAAGGTCCCATGAAATCTATGCCCCATACATCAAATAGCTCACATTCTAATATTGGTTGCATAGGCATTTCATGTTTTTTTGATATATTTCCCCATTTTTGACATGATTCACAAGATTTTGCATATTTATATGCATCTTTATACAGTGTAGGCCAATAGAAACCACATTGTAAAACTTTGAAAGCAGTTTTCCATCCTCCATGATGACCTCCTGCCTCACGATCATGACAAAATGATAATACACTTAAAATTTCACTATCAGGAATACATTTCCTAATTATTCCATCTGAGCATCTTCGGAAAAGATCCGGTTTATCCCAATAATAAAACTTTAACTCGTAAAAGAACTTCTTTTTCTGTTGCCAAGTCCAATGAGGTGGGATGTACTTACAGGTAATGTAGTTAACAATATCCCCAAACCATGGCGAATCTTCCTTTGATGGTATTCTATTTTTTAATAATCGCATGGTTGAGGGAGTATCTATCTTAAACAGTTTCTCATCTGGAAACGAATCCTGAATTTCTTTTCCTTTTCCTTCATCATTATCCATCCTGCTTAGATGATCTGCTACTACATTTTCACTTCCTTTTTTATCCTTAATTTCAATATCAATTCTCAAGTAATGTAATCCACCTAAGAAGACGCGGTTTGGCATCTTTCTTACTTAAAAGATACTCAGAGTCGAATGGTCTGTGTAGATTATTACCTTAGAACCAACAATATATGATCGAAACTTATCTAAGGCAAATATCACGACCAACAGCTTCTTTCTCAAGAGTTGCATAATTAAGTCGAAATTTGCGTTTAATGTGTGAGAAGCATAGTAGATAGCTTTGAGAATTTTGTTATACCGTTGACCTAAAACAGCTCCTACACCAAATCACTTGCATCACACATAATTTCAAACGGCAAATCCCAACTGGTGCTACTAATCTTGGTGCGAAGAGTTAATTTCGCTTTTAGGGTCTTAAAGGCTTCCATACATTTATCATCAAAGTTAAAAGGTACTTCTTTTCTAGCAAATGACTTAGGGGCTTTGCTATTTTTGAGAAATCTGCAATAAACCTTCTATAAAATCCTGCATGTCCAAGAAATCCTCTTAACGCTTTCAAATTAATTGGTGGAGGTAATTTTTCAATTACTTCGACTTTAGCTTTATCAACTTCAATTCCTCGCTCAGAGATTCTATGACCTAGTACAATTCCTTCAGATACCATCAAATGACATTTTTCCCGAGTTTAGAACCAAGTTGGTATCTTCACGTTGTAAAACACGTTCTAAGTGTGATAAGCATTTATCAAAAGAATCTCCATAAACACTAAAGTCATCCATAAAGATTTCTAAGAATTTCTCGACCATATCGTAAAATATTGCCATCATACATCATTTGAAATGTAGCAGGTGCATTACATAATCCAAACGGCATTCTTTTATAAGCAAAAGTTCCATAGGGACAAGTGAAAGTAGTTTTTCTCTATCTCCCGCCGCAATGAATATCTCAGAATAACCCGAATAACCATCTAAAAGCAAGAATACTTATGTCCACTCAATCTTTCCAACATCCGCACGATGAATGGAAGTGGATGATGATCCTTTTAGTATGATCATTCGGTTTCGAAAGTCAATACACATTCGATATCCTCGTAATTTCCCCTTGTCGGAATCCATTCATTTTTATCATTTTCTTTTACCGTGAAACCTCCTTTCTTTGGAACTACTTGAGTTGGACTTACCCATTCACTATCTGATATGGGAAAGATTATTCCCATTTCTAATAGCTTAATGACCTCTTTCTTAATGATTGTTTGCAAATTCGGGTTGAGGCGGCGTTGTGGTTGAATACAAGGTTTAGCTCCTTCATTCAAAATAATCTTGTGAACACAAATCTCAGGGCTAATACCTTTGATATCTGCCACTGTCCATCCGAAAGCTTTCTTATGTTGTCTTAACATTCTTAATAATTGATCCTCTTGTTCAATTGTTAAGATTGATGAAATAATAATTGGTAACAGATTATTATTTTCAAGAAAAGCATATTTCAAATTCGAAGGAAGTGGTTTCAACTCCAGATTCCTTGGTGGATCTTCTACTGATGGTTTTAAAACTGGTCCTTCCATTTCCAATTTCAAATTTTGATGCCATGGATGTTTAACAAACCCTCCTTTATCTAAATAAAGGATTACTTCTTTCATTTCATTATCATCTTCATCTTCTTTATAGATAGAAAATGCCAAACATTCTTCTAATTTATTTTCATAATCTTTAAATTTGGCATCCCACATAGTAGAATATTCATCTATAAAAGAACATGATTCTGGTTCTTTGTATGGATGGTTTATAGCTTTGAAGATATTGAATGAAACTTTATCCTCATTAACTCTCAAGATTAGTTCACCTTTTGAACATCTATCAAAGTTCTTCCCAGTAGCTAGAAATGGTCGACCTAGAATAATTGGCGCTGAATATCCTTCTTCCATTTCCATTATTACAAAGTCTCATCGGGAAGTAAAATTTATCAATTTTAACCAACACATCCTCGATTATTCCCTTAGGATGTTTAATTGATCTATCTGCCATCTGAAGGGTCATTTCAGTATTCGTAAGCTCTCCTATTCCTAGTTTCTTATAATCCTCATAAGACATGAGATTTATACTTGCTCCTAGATCACACAATACTTTCTTAAAAGTAAATCCTCCAATTTCACATGGGATAGTGAAACTACCGGGATCTTTAAGTTTAGGAGGTAGTCGATGTCAAGTATTGCGTAACATTCTTCATTAAGGCATATATTCTCATATTCTTCTAATCATTTTTTGTTAGATAGGATATCTTTAAGAAACTTTCCATAGGCAGGCATGTTGACTAAAGCTTCTATAACAGGGATATTGACATGAATATGGCGAAAAGTGTCAAGGAAACGAGCATATTTCTTATCGCTTTTATCTTTTAATTTGATCTTTCGTGGATAAGGCAAAGATTCTAAATCTATAACCTTTGGTTCTCAAGTCATTTTCTCTTTTCCTTTTCCTTGAATCTTTGAGCATTACTTGATCGCCAAGTTTCATTATCTTGAGATTTTTCCTTTAAAACATCCCTCTGTATCAACTTTATCCTTCTCGATTACTTTTAAATCTTCCTGCTTTTCTCCCGATTTTCTCTCGACATGTTCCTTAAATAGGGTTCTCGTGTCCTTATCCATAGGATCTTTCGAGAATTCTAGGGACTTTTACCCATTTTTCACCTTCAATTTCGAGTTCAACATTATTCTGCTTTTAAGAATTCTTCGATAATTTCTTCCTCTTCATCAAGAAATTCAAGTTCGTCCCTTTCCTTTATGATATTACCATTTAAATCATTTTCTACCTCATTGTTTCTGTTTTTTTGCTCTAGTATCTTCACAATATTTCCTACTTCTTGTAATCACAAAGATTTACCTCTCTCGGGTTTCTTTCAAGATTACTTGGTAATCCTCCCGAGGTCTCTTGTTGTTACGTTCTCCTTCTCTACTCAAATGATCTTCCATATTCCTTAATGATGCTTCTATAGTTCTCATTCTCGTATCATGTCCACCCATAGACGTTTTCAACATAGTCATATCCTTAGAGACTCGAACCTATAGAAGTTATCATAGTTTCCATATTCTCGAGCTTGAGTAGATACTACACCCATCATATTTTCCATTAATTTATCCCATTTATCAACTCCTTCAAAGTTGGGTTGAACTTTGGGTGACTGGTATAGTTTGAGTAGTATGTTGTGGATAAGATTTAGTAACGATTGTAGGTTTTGATTTGATGTATTTCCTTGATGAACTTGATTACTATATGGATTCTTATCTTTTTCGAGCTGGATATGGCGGTTGTCCTGGCTTATTAGGGTTTTCGGACCACCTAAAAGTTGGGTGCTCTCTTCTAATAGCATTAAAGGAGTTTGAATACGCGTTGTTCAAATTCCTATTTCGTTGTAAAAACTCACCTCTTCCCTTGAGTATCCTTCCGGTTCTTCTATCCCTAATGACACATTATCATGACTTGAGTAGTCATTTGGTATGATAGTTTTCGGGTTTCTGATCCTACTAGCCTTGTAGGTTGTCAAACTTTCTACTCAAATTCTCCAAGTGTGCTAGAACTTCCAGATTCGATGTGCATTCTCCCGCAAATGCTACTTTCCTGGTGCTAGAACCGGTTTCCCACATTCTGTTATTTTTGGAAATCTTTTCTATAGCATCGTAAACTATTTGGGCTTCACTCATCATTAATGAACCACCACATGCATGATCTACATCTCAGACGTGAATCTTTCCTTAATTTACTTACGTAAAAGTTGGATTTGCATATCTAAGGAATAACCATGATCGGGACAAGATCTTAGCAACTTTTAAATCTCTCCCACGCATTCCCAAGTGTTTCTTCAGATCCTTGTCTAAAGTTGGCAATTTCGACCTTTAATTCCAAATTCCTACCCGGAGTAAAATACTGCTTTAAAAACTCGGTTTGAATCTCCTCCCAACTAGTCAATGAATGATGTGGGAGTGACATAAACCAATCTCGTGCTCTTCCTTTTAAAGAAAAAGGAAACATAGACATCCTTGTTAATTCACGATGAGCACCTTGACTTTTGGGTCAGATTGCACAATTCTTGAAAAGATAGAGATGGTGATGTGGATCCTCATCATCCTCTCCTAGAAATTGGGCTCTTGCGTCAATTAGACCAAAAGATGAGATTTTATTTCAAAATTATTTGCTCCTTCATTGGGTAAACGAATGGATTATTAGTCCGGTTTATTCTAAGGTCCGATCACAAATAGGTCTCGGATTTGGTGGGTTATTATTACGATTGTTACGGTTCCGATTTTGATTATTTCTATTCGGTTATTTGGTATTGGTAGATCCCGATTAAGATTTTGGCCATGCCTTGAGCATGATCTAGCCCTTGTTCAGGTGTTTCATCATCGTTTTCACCATTTTCGTATTTTGATTTGATGATGATTCTCCGTCCGATTTCCCGACTAGTATGACCTTGTTTCCTTTTCGCTCTTAACGCGCTTTCGTAAGTATCTATGTCAGGCTTATAAGGAGTAAGTGAGGCCTTACTCTTTTCGGTCATCAACTAACTAAAACCGAAAATAGTTGAAATCGATAAAAGTAAAGATTGGTAACTTACTTATTAGGTAAGTACCAACTAAAAAGAAAATAGAAATGGGGTAAGAAGAGTGTTGACTTATCCTCGAGACTTTTGAGTTAATATAAGTAGAAATCATTCGAACACAATGAATTAGCCGCGTCCCGGCAACGGCGCCAAAATAGCTGACGGACCTTTTCTATGCTATCAATCCTTACCGGCAGTGTACCGGGTCAAATTGTAGTGATAGTATGGTGAGTCAGGTGTCGATCCTCAGGGAAAACTTGGTAATTCACCGTGTGATTAAACACCGAGAAACTATTATTATCTCAATCTAAAGTCGCAATTTTATCATCCAACCAAACTCTAAACTAACAAAGCATAAAACTAAAACATGATATATATAAATATATAATATATATATATATATATATATATATATATATATATATATATATATATATATATATATATATATATATCAATACATATATATAGATATAAATATATATAGGTACCAAAACAATATCTAGGGGAGGGAGATAGATATTATAATTAGAGACTAGCCAAGAATATGTTATTGAATTATTATATCTTTTTAGTGGAAATTAGATGTGCTCGATCATTATTTTAAGTTAAATCAATTATACGAAACGGTGCACTCCTAAACTAAACAATTCATCCTCACACGAGCATCTGAAATAGTCATATGTCCAATCATTTGTCCAAGGTCATCCTCAAGCATGGGTCACTCCCGTTTTGTCATACGGCCAATTTTAAGGTATGTCAATTAAACAAACGAATTAAACGTAATAATCCCTTGAGTACATATTTCAATAAGAGTTTGTTTCTCCCGAAACAAATCTACCCCCGGTTTAGGAAATCGGATTCCGTTGTCACGTTTTCACTCGGCCAATTTTACCCTCCGGTCTTTCTATTAACGAGTTCATAACCTAACTACGAGGCGTCAATTCATAATTAGATTATGAATTCTTTCATATCAAGTAGCTAATTCAATACGAATATAGAAAGAGATTCATTATAACCGATTTTTATCCAATTTTTGTATAGTCATCATCCATTTCCCTAAAAAGATAATACTAATCCAATTTCATATATTGGCTAGATATTAAGTTAGCCTAATATCATTATAATTAATATATAGATACTAATAACAACATAAATACATTGGAAAAGTTACCAGATTACAATCGAAGCTTCAGAGTTGTATCCTCCGGAAATAGCAACTCCTTTACATCAATGAGCCTTGATACATCCTCTAAGTATTATAACGATACTTTATACTACAAAGATTATTCGCAGAGTGCCGTTTTGACTTTTATTTAACTAAAAACAACAAAACGAAACTATAGATAGATATAGAAGAGAGATATATGCATTGGTACACTTCAAAATGGTTGCACTTGAGCTCTATTTATAGAGTACACCACAAGGCCGGCATGTGCCGGACACCAACCGGCGCGTGCCGGCTACACAGTATATCCCTTGTCAGAGATTTGGGGGCCCAATGTCAGAGATTTTCCTGCAAGATCCGGCCTTCTCCGGCGCGTGCCGGACATACAACATATCTGATGTTCGTAAAAACCGATCTCGAGCTGTAGACCTCAGATTGACATGATTTGATAGTCGTTGGAAAGCTCTTTTGAAGGTCTACAACTTTCATCAAGGACTTTTTCTCTGAAAATGCCTCTAAGTTAGATCAAATGTCCGTTGAAGATGAGTTACGGTAGAAACATTATGGACAATTGATCTGTTCAAAGTTGTTAGATTTTGGCATAATCTTTTATCCCACAAAAACTCATGATTTATACTTCAAAGTATGTCATATTTTGGGATCTTGGTAAACATCTGATCCTGCAATAATATCAATGAAACACCAAACGTAAATCTGACAAAAAAACATCATTTTTATCGTTTTTATAACTTATGCATCTAATTATAACTAACTATGATTTTTATAAGTTTTCGATGCATTTATATGAAATTATACTAAAATATCATAAAATAATAATAAAAAGTCTTATAATATGATCATATATTTTTCATACATCACCTACCCTCAAGCCAATAGGCAGGTAGAACAGACCAACAGGCAGATAAAACATGGATTGAAGAAAAGGTTGGAACAAGAGGGATCTCATTGGGTAGACCATCTTCCAAATATCTTGTGGGCATATAGAACTACCCCAAATGCTGCTACACAGGAAACTCCATACTCCTTAGCATATGGATGTGAGGCGGTCATACCAGCAGAAATTGGACACAAGTCTCCCAGATGTAATTATACCGCCCGTAAACGCAGGGAGGTAGACATGTTGCATGTCAAGGACGAGCTAGAACATAAACGCGATATTGCACTGATACAGATGGCCAAGTTCTAGCAGAGAATTGCCCAATACTACAACTCCAAAGTTAGAGGTATGTATTTTAAAGAAGGTGATTTAGTGCTGAGGCGAAATGACGCCAGTAAGCAAGGCCCCACTGGAAAGCTAGACCCAAATTGGGAAGGTCCTTATAAAATTATCAAAATGCATGGAAAAGGATCTTATCAACTAGCTAATGCCTCTGGAAGAATAATTCCTAGAAGTTGGAATGCTGTTCACTTAAGGAAATTTTTTCCATAGAATAATTTTATTTCTTTAAGTAATGCTACTTTGAATCATTATTTCCTTTTCAATTTTGTGATTGTACGTGTGGATGTTTTAACTTGTGTTCGAACAAGAAATTAAAGACAGGATGCTGGATTATCAGTATACTAGCAACGCAGAAATTCTGGGTAGAAGTCCCACTTAAAAGATAAAAGTGCCAAACTTGCAGCGCAAGGGCATTCTGGGCAGAAGTCCCACTTAAAAAATATATGAATGCCAAGCTTGCAGTGCAAGGTCATTCTGGGCAAAAGTCCCACTTAAAAGATAAAAGTGCCAAACTTGCAGCGCAAGGGCAGTCTGGGTAGAAGTCCCACTTAAAAGATAAAAGTGCCAAACTTGCAGCGCAAGGGCATTCTGGGCAGAATTCCTACTTAAAAAATATATGAATACCAAGCTTGCAGTGCAAGGGCATTCTGGGCAGAAGTCCCATTTACAAAACACACAAGTGTTAAACTTGCAGCCCAAGGGCATTCTGGGCAGAAGTCCAATTTACAAAACACACAAGTGTTAAACTTGCAGCGCAAAAATTTCTGTGCAGAGCATACAAATAAAAAATATATATGAAAGCGCCAAACTTGCAGTGCAAGGGTATTCTGTGCAGAGGACCCAATTACAAAAAAACACAAGTTTTAAGCTTGCAGCGCAAGGATATTCTGGGAAGAAGTCCTATATATTACGAGCATTTCTGAGCAGCGATATTATAAAGATAAAGAACAGACTTAAAGCCCAGAAAATATCTAAAATAGAAGCAGATTCAAATATTCCAAAGGATCAAAGTATCAGCATCAAAAGGTACAGATAAATCATTACATTTAAAGTTGTTCAAAAAGTACAGAAAAGTCAAAAGTTTTCAATAAGCATAAACTAAGAGGACGGAGTAACGAAAGGCTGAGGAGGAGTAGTAGTAGAAAGAGGGTCGCGTAAGTCGTAGAAAAGGTCAAGCGAGACTTTTTCTTGGCATACTTGCGGACAATGTCCTCCCCACTCTTATACTCGTCATACCGCTTCGTGAAGACTTCGCCCGCTTTCTTATCATATAACTTATAATTAGGCAAAGTACTAATCACCAAGTCGGCCGGTTTAGCTTCATCAACACCAAGGGTGTATCCTCTACGTAGAGCAGGAGCCAATATAACCTAGATTTCCTCAAGAGTCTCAGGAGCAGCTTTATACTCTGCAACAACCTTTTGGACAACATTCTGAGCAGGAACTTCCTCCATCTGCCTCACTGTTTCGTCAAAATCGGCCTTCATCTTTTTTGCCATAGCCAGGTGCTGCGGATTCTCCTCTCTCATCTGCCTCAGCTGCTCATCTCTAAGTTTTAACTGTTCCTCCTGGGTGAATATCAAACCCTCAGCTTTGGCAAGATCAGCCTTCAACTGTTCAATCTCCCGACGAGCAGCAAGGTTGGTTTCTTCTAAAGTAGCCACTTTAGCATTGGCCTCGTCCAAGTGAACCACCTTTTGTTGCAGGGCAGAAATGTCCCAAGCCATGCTAGCAGTTTTCTTATGCAATGCTTTACCCAGGCGGTAGCACTGCAAAAAAGAAAAAGTCTCAGAAAATAAAGATTAAAAGAAAAAGGAAAGCCTTCAGAAAACCACTTACAGAATCAGCAAAGTCATCAGCGGACATATCCTCAAAATTGAAGGAAGAACCACTTGCAGAACTACCAGAGGAGGTGGATCTGTGCCTCTTCTTCTGTCTTTGAGAAACAGTCCTGAGTGGCACTGCGTTCAAGCCAGTAGATTGGGCACCAGGAAGATCTTCTTCAACAGTCAAATCCACAGGAGTAACTGTGATCAGAATATTCTGATCAGATGAAATTGCAGTCGAGATGGTTTCCTGAGCAGCGTTACCAGAGTTAAGGCCTGTCTCCACGGCATCTTGCTGGCCAGAAACATCACCGCCCTCAGGAATGACAGATAAGGTCTGTTTAGAATCCTCTGGTATATGCTCTGTTTCTTCCTCCTCATCAGCATCGATGTTAATATCGTCTACATTGGCCACTACAAAGACGGAAAACGTTAAAATCATTCAAAATAAAAACAAAAGACAAGTACAAACATACATTTTCTATACTGTTTCTTGGAGAACTCCACGTAGCCAACATGCCCTGCAGTCTGAAGCTGAGCAGCATCTATCATAGCAGAACTTATAAAATCTAAGCTAAGGGATATTTTGTTGCTGACGAGATATTGGGACAGGGTAGCATCAATGAAGTCTTCCAACTTGTCTTTCATGGAAGAAGTATTCCACCGCCCCAAGTTGGCATCCGTATTATGCTTCACAAAAAAGAAGTGTTCTTGCCACTTCTTCTTAGTCTTATCTTTACCGGTTACAGGGATGATCGGAGCACTGGCCCTACGGCAGAAATGATACCACCCCCCACTACCTTGTGTTAATTTGCATTGGTAGAAGTTCCTGAATAACGTTACTGTGAAGGGAGTGGTGTTCATACGACACCAATCATGAAACCTATGAGAAATTTGACGCTATTTGGATGGATCTGGCCAACTCCTAACTTATAATATTTCATTATATCTACACACCCAGGGGGAAGAGGGAATCTTAGCCCCTTTGTGAAGTCGATCAAGATACACTCTGTACAAAAACTCTTTGGAGGATTGTAAGCATATTCAGTAGGTTTGGGAAGAACAACTGTAAAAGGTTCAGTGCGGATTTGGTAGGTTTTCAATATACCAGCCATCTCGGTTTTGGTCATCTTGCTAACAACGCCATGACAAGCCATTATAGCCTTGGTTTTATCAAAACGATTGATCTCCCTCTTTAGAGTATTTAAAAAGGCGGAATGGTCTTCTGGGTACTGATGAACAATTGAAGTGGGAGTAAAAATCCCCAGGAGGCGAGGAAGGTGAGAAGGCGCGAAGACACCAATGGATTATCTCCAAAAGTGGAGGTATTTCTTAAATCAATCGAAGAAGATGGATGATTGGGGTTTATTACCGTTTCAGGACAAAAAAACAGGGTTAGAGGAATTCACTTCTTCACTTTCTATGGCCTTAGAAATCTTTTCTGGAGACTCAAACAATTTCTCTACCGATCCACTGGAAGCAGTGTTGGCTCTCAAACTCATGAAAGAATCAAAGATTTAAAAGAAATGCAAAATAACGTAAAGATAAAGACTTACTTGTGATTGCAGAAGGGCGTCTCCAAAGGTTTAAAATAGAAGAGTAATGGGGAAAGAGAAATAACTATGTGACAAGAAGTGAAGCGACACAAGAGTTTAGTCCACGGTTATAATGATAACAAACGGATGCAACTTGGCCTCGTTTCGCACAATATTAATAACGGAAGTTGGAGCATTTCAGATTAGGGCAGCTGTAAAGCAATCCACCCTAGTCTGGGGGGGACTTATGATGGTACATGGGCCCACCGGGTCGGATTACCTATAATTGGGCCAAGCCCAAAGTTAGATAACGAAGATAAACAGGCCGGCAAGGCAGGACATCAAGTGCTGACCAGATCAAGGAGCTGGACAGAATAGTCAGAGGAGCAGGACTCCCACCGTGTTACGATCGTAATGGGTTTGCATGCAGTAGCAGCAGTGAACGTGGTGAAGACCGAGTCAATAACACTTCAATCGCTTGCATACGTGGGTAGACCCCACGCCCGTAAGATAATCGATAATAACTTCCCAAAGACGTCCGGGAAGAGACACGGCTCATCGCTATATAAGGAACACCCTGAACTACGAGGGGGACTTGATTCCAGTTTATTACTTAAATTGGATACGTAGGCAGTTCTCTCAAGAGTTCAGTCCAAAATTATACCCAAATATTATTGTTCTTATACGATTTTCCTAATTAGAATTACCCGATTACCCGTTTGTAACATTCATACAACATCAACGGATTTTTTTCTTTTATCGAAACATGTAATGTTGGGCGCCCGGACACCGTTGGGCCTAAGACCACCGGCACCTTTGCCTTAGTGGTGGGCCGGCCCTGCTCGTGATGTTAGAGACTAGGTAATTTTTTATTTTTGTTAGTGGAATTGTCATAATACCATAAAATACAGAAGATGTCGTTTTTTACATGTTCACCTTTATATTGTCCTTCAAATCCCTTGCTTGTAATATTCGAATTTCGAGATGA
Source organism: Gentiana macrophylla (assembly GCA_026214975.1). Taxonomy (NCBI): domain Eukaryota; kingdom Viridiplantae; phylum Streptophyta; class Magnoliopsida; order Gentianales; family Gentianaceae; genus Gentiana; species Gentiana macrophylla. Next base: position 44,044,167 of record CM047817.1, read on the forward strand.
TTGCTCAAGATAGGGAGTCTAACCATCGGATCATGTTTGAATTCTTTTACTTACTTGAAAAGCCTCTGCCTTAATTTAAGTCATGGAAATTAATACTACATAAATTTTACTATGGTCGATGACCAAATCCTATTAGGTGTGCACAACCAATATGATTTAAGAGTGATATATTGGCCCTTTTGAATGTCGAGTGTTACTTTGATGAAGCTCGTGATGTTAGAGACTAGATAATTATTTATTTTTATTAGTTGAATTGTCATAAATACCATAAAAAAACAGAAGATCTCGTTTTTTTACATGTTCACCTTTATATTGTCCTTCAAATCCCCCGCAAATAATATTCGATTTTCGAGATGATTTCCCAAGATAGGGCGACTCACCATTGGATTATGTTCGAATTATTTTACTTACTCGAACATCCTCTGCCTTAATTAGTCATGGAAATTACTACTACATAAATTTTACTATGGTTTAGGACCAAATCATACTTAGTGTGTCCAGTCAATATAATTTAAGTGAAGAAAATCAGAATACGTAGTAGAAACGTAAAAAATTGAACTGATGTTTTATTGATTAATTGATTTGTTACACTACTATCTCCTTTATATGGGAGAGAAAATTAGATAAAAAGTAAATTCAAATTAAATAAAAAATAATGATAAAATATCATATAACCCTAATCCTAAATTTAAAAAATCAAACTATCAAACTTTATTTTAAACTAAACATTATCAATAGTAATCATATCTATTATTTTGACATTTATCCATTGTGATTTTTTTCTTCTAATACCCTCCCTCAAACGAAGCCGGGTTTCGAGGTCGAGTTTGTCTTTGCATATTTTGGAGGGCATCTCCACCCCGGCTGATCTTCCGAGGTCCATAGTTGTGATATTTTCGAAGGCATCTCCACTCCGGTTGTTCTTCCAAAGTCCATAATAATTGTGATGTTTTGGAGGGTATCTCCACTCCGGTTGTTCTTCCGTAGTCCATAGTATTGATGTTTTGGAGGGCATGTCCACTCCGGCGAGTCTTCCGAAGTCCATAGTTGTGGTATTTGTGGAGGGCATCTCCACTCCGGCGCATGTCTTTTTCGGCTTTTCCGGATTCCATCGAATCTTAGAATTTTGGGATTTTTTTTTTCTTCTGTTGCACCTCGGCCTCCAATGACTTTTACTGCATTGGATTTCAATTTTTTTTCGATCTTACCTGAAATTTTTTCATAGAATAGATGCCAAAAAAATAAATAGATGCTATAGATAAGATATTTATTCACCGATAATAACAATATTTTAAAAAAAATAATGTATAGACTATGCAAGATAATCATGGAAATTAATCCATCATCCATCTTTATTTGTGAAGAAAAAAAAACATGGACGTCTTTATTTGGGAAAAGAATTTGAACGTAGTAATTGGTTTGAATCATGACATAGTGATTAAATAGCCAATAGTATGAAAAAGGTCATAGATCGAATTGTGTTGTTTTCTGTTTTTTGTTTTTTGTTTTTTTGGGGGAGGGTGTGTGTAGCTATAAACAGGGCCGGCCCTCGCTTTTATTGGGTTTAAGACCAAATCCCCGAATTGGATCTTTTAGTTGAAATTGTTTTTTTTTAAATACATACTTATTGTTAGATATTTTTTCATAAATAAATATTTTGGTTATCTTTTGCATACGAGTTGTCGTATGAATTAATGTTATCGCAACGAAACGGGATTCGACCTTCGCAGGGTCAAGGGGGCGTCCGCCCTTCGCAGGGTCGAGGGGGCGGCCAATCGTGGGGTTCGGGGCAACGCTTCAAACCTAACCAATGCATGCATCAGTTAATGAAGGGATATGTATTTTCAGATACATACATTTTCGAACTGATATGTACTTACCCTTTTGTGTAAGGGTTGCATGCTTTCATCCGTGAAACAAAGTGATAACCCTACTTTTTTCGCAAGGAGTACCTCCATTCGTTTATGGGGTACTTACAAACTATAAAAGGCATAAGTATGCAGACGAAAATTCATAAGTTTGACAACATCATCAGAAAAACTTTGAGTGTCCTCGAGTTTGATTCAAACAAGTCACTGTTTGAATCAAACACCCCCATTGTATTCTGAAAGCGATTTTCATTTGGTCCCTTAGTGACAAATCGTGTGAGACGAAACATCTCTTAAAAGACAACGTTATTAACGTGCCTTGGACGGCTTGGAGTTTCTATTTCTCTGTCAAATCCTAAGTACTACATTTTTTCCAACACTTATCGCGTTTTTAACATCCGTAAATGAAAAAAATTAATAAAACTTGTTTGTATGTTTTTTTTTTTTTGGTCAAGTAAATTTTTTTATTGGCGCCTTTATCAATTAGAGTAAAAAAAATTTGGGCCTTTATCAAAAAAGAAAATTAACATATTATATTAGGTTGGATCGGATTAAATCTACACAGTTTTTTTTTTCTTTTAGCGAAACATGTATCGTTGGACCCTCCGACACCGTTGGGCTTAAGACCCGGGTCTCGCGGGTCTTAGCATAGGGCCGGCCCTAGCTATAAATGAACATGGTCTTTTGGGGATGCTGGGATGACTTGGGATGATGATAAGGGCAACCACAGTGGAGCCTCAAATTCGACCCAGTAATAATTTTGGAGTCACCCAAAGCCACAATGATACCCCAACTTGCAAATCCTCTACATATTCCCCTAGATTATGGTTTTCTTTGGAGGCAATTTATGTGGTGAAAAAAAAAAAAACAATTCTCTCTCCAACCAAGATTTGTGGTGGAAAAATAAATTTGATAGTAGATGTAAGGGAAAAGTTGTTTATAGGGGTTCTATAAAGGTTGCTTATTGGGGTGAAATATTTGTTGGGTATTAAAAAAATATAACTAAAATGGAAAACGATATGTTTGAAGGGAGTAATTGGGGTCTCTTGCTGGGGTTTCTCTAAGAAAGGAAAAAAAAATTGCCAAGATAGTTTTTTTTTTCTACGTTACAAAAGTGGAAGAAAGATCGGGCGAGGGTTCATCACTGTTAAGGCATTCGAACCCTCGTCCCTGGCTCGATACCATGAAAAAAATCAGAATACGTAACGGAAACGTAAAAGACTTAACTGATGTTTTATTGATTAATTGATTGTTACACTACTAGCTCCTTTATATAGGAGAGAAAATGAGATAAAAAGTAAATTAAAACCAAATAAAAAATAATGATAAAATATCATACTATCAAACTTTATTTTAAACATCAATAGTAATCATATCTATTATTTTGACATTTATCCACCTCTTTGAATTTTTTCTTCTAATATTAAGAGAGTGATATATTGACCCTTTTCAATGTCGAGTGTTACTTTGATGAGGCTCGTGATGTTAGAGACTATAAGGGCACTCCCAGCAGAAGCCATATATGGTACTCTATCTCTAAAATGAAGATAAAAAATAGAGTTTATCCTAAAATAACCTTCCATAAAGAGAGGCCCTATCCCTATTTATTTTTAGTGATATGAACAAGCAGATCCCTACTACTTGTGGGGGATGACTATTCATGCCCTAAACATATTTAATTATTAAAAATTATAGGGATAGGAATAGGGATGCTGCTGGAGTGAAATAATAAATATTTAATGTGTATAAATAGGGTTGTGAGGTAGAATATGTATTATTTAATATTATTTGAAATGTTATAGGGATAAGGATAGGGATGATGTTGTAGAGATTTTTGAATTGAGATGTTGTAAAATAGGGATATGTATTATTTTATATTATTTTAGGGATAAAATTTGGAGCCTCTGCTGGAAGTGCCCCAAGGGTGGGATGAAGGGCTTTGGATTTCGGGTCTGCCATGGCTGTTTAGGAGGAAGAAGAGGAAGGCTCTCATAACATGTAAGATATTTTGGAAGGAATATTTTCTGTGATTTCCATTATGTTTAAGGTGCCATATATACGTCCTCAAAAAAAAAAAAAAATGCCATATATAGAGAGATTACAATTAATTACATACCCCCTTCAAAACAAAAAAAAAAAAATTTAATTACATACCGTTCTAATGGCAAAAATCACGTCAAAACTAACGGCTATGGATGTTGACTATATCAAATAATAAATACAGAATATTTACATGCTAAAAATAGAATATTGGTAATATTGTGACGATATTCTAATAATATATAATATATTTACTCACAACATATAAATGGAGGACTTCATCCACAAAGCTTAATTAATTAAGTTGTGATATGAGAGGATTTCATGATTTAATACGATGGCTGAACAATAACAAATCTTTAATATATACGAGGTAAATAACAACTTTAATATGGTAGGACCTTAATATGATGACATCTCAAATCATTAAAATTATATAACACAATATGCTAGGACTAAAGAAGACTATAAATGTCAGACCAGACGAGATATATATATATATATATAATGCTTCATTGTTATAAACATACTCGTATTATGTGGATGTCCATTAGATATAATATCTATCTCTCACAGTAAAAATCTTATCTTAAATGCGCAGCCTGGCTTTTACTTAATAATAAGTCTCGACGCTACACGACTAATTGGATAAGTATCGACGTAAATATATGGTGTAATCAACGGATGTATACACTATAAAGCAATACGATAATACGTCGTATTCAGATAATTAATCGATCTTTGCGTTAGTAATTATCCGGAATAATTACCGGCCGTAATTGTCACATGGGAAGGTCTGGTACCACATGCATGGATGAGGGGTTAGCCGCAATCTTTGAGTCGGCAGCATCTTTGTATATATATATATCTTGTACATACAGAGAAAGAATAAGAAGAAAGAGTTTCTCCCTTGCAACATTATCTCTTATCTTTGTAAATTTATCCATCTTCTGTTTGCTTTCTTTAATTGAGTACGAATGCAGAGTAGTGCTCTTTTATTTTCTTTCACTCTGATAATATATATTTTATAACACGTTATCAGCACGAGTCTCTATCGATTGAGCCGTGTTACAAAATCCTTCCTATTCCAATAACCTACAGATTCCTATTCTTATTCATATCAATAAGAAACAGGAGGGAGTCTTGATAGTTGTTTTGCCGTCTGGTTGTGAGCTCTTACTCTCATCTCTCGTCGAATTTTTCTGCGGATGGTTCCAGTCCGAGAAGAAAATTCTCTAGAATCAAAGCTTTAAACGTTGGGGTGGCGAACTGTTCATGCTGCTTAGCACTCACGCTGGATACTTGGTCCGACTTTCTTCTAAGCCGCATCATATGTATATATATGATGTATATCTTCAGAAGTGATGTCTCTCATATCTACATGCGAGTTTGCTTACTGCCTTGGGAAGTGATATGTTCACATGAGAAAGTTAAGCATATCCTTGTATATTTGCGGGAGTTTTTCATTCGTTGTGGCCATCTCTGTTTTGGTATTCCGGTACTTCGGTATTATGGCCTTCCATTTATGGGATTTATCTATTATATCGGATATTCTGGATTTCTATCATTTAATCATCAATCGATGATTGTCTTTTATCGACGGTGATCAATTATTTGGATTTATATATTGGAATCCATCTGGATATTCTATGGATCTATCTTATACAATATATGGATATCTATTATTGACCGACGGAGTCAATAATTTATAATGGTGATCATATTCTATAGCTGAGGTAAACTATGGAGGTAAAAGTTTATTTTATGTATTATGATCAATATATCATAAGGTGATATTATTATATATGGTAATATATAAATTATTGGTAAAAACGATGATGCAATACATTCCTCGGAGTGAATGTGTATAAACGGGTTAAATGCATCAAATTATATAAGTCCGTTCCCGAAGCTTAACCCGACTAAATTATATATTTAAGATATGTCGGTTTGACAAATCCATTCCCAGAAGTGAATGAGACGAAATGAAATATTCGAGGTGTATCGAATTACCCGAGTCCATTTCCAGAAGTGAATAGGACCACCTAATGAAATATATAAGTTACACCAGATTTTGTAGGTTCATTCTCAGAAGTGAATGTGGCCTCATGTATTTAAGATACATCAAACTATACGAGTCAGTTCCCAGAAGTGAACGTGACCAAATTATAATTATTAAAGAAACATCAAATTATATTGGCTCAATCCCGGAAGTGAATTTGAGTAAATATAATTTACGATGTATCAGGTTGTTCATGTCCATCCTCCGCAGATTGATGTGACTAAACTCGAAATTTATGATGTGTCCGCTCAAGTGAACGTGGACAATTAAATATTCTAGATGTGTTGCGATACACAAGTCGGTTTTCAAGTGAACGTGATGAGAATCTAGATATTGTATACCGATATTTAAAGATGTATCGAATCACGTCAGTTAGTTCCCTGTAGTGAACATGACATAGATAAGACTGTGATTTTAAAATCGGCATAATAAATATCACCAGAAGTGAATTGATGACGCTAAGGGAAAATGATACATCAGTAGAACACGGTATACTACGAGTTCGTTTTATATTTTATTATATATTATATATATACATACATATATATTTATTTATTTATGTATTTACTTTCATCATTTAAATCGAGTCCTGAAGACTGAGTCTAATATAAAAGATCATTTTGTCTTGTAGACAAATTTGATCACCCAAAGATGATCATTCATTTAAAGTATATATAGATGGACTTGGAGTTCATCAGAAGCACTTGTATGCTTATAAAAGTGAATCTGAAATTCACAGAAATAATAACGGACTCGAAGTCCATATGAAATAGAATGATGTTCCAATGAATGACCTGAAGTCTACAGATAAGAAAATTCAGTAAGAACATGGTGACACTTCTTTAATCCTCGTAAAAGGATTGTTTTTATTGTTGCGATAATATGCTCCTGTAGTAGCAATATTGAAAGAAGTGGTTTATATTCAACAAAATGATTATCATAGAATAATCATGAAACCCGATCTATTTGGTCCGGTCCATTCCCTGAAGTGAATGATATATAGTATAAATTACTTATGCCTTTTATTTATAATAGGATATAAATAGCATGTGAGTAGTAATTTTACGTTTGTTATTTAATTTAATTCATAAACGTGTCTGCATTCATAAACAAAACCATGGTCAATATATCCCTGATGGATATCACAAACGTTTGTCTCCTTGGAGGGGAAGATTTGTCCACCAGAAGTGGAACAAAACGATATTAAATTCCAGAAGAATAATGAAAATCGATTTTCACGAAGTGGTATTGAAAGGCCACTGGTCGCGTACTTGTCGTACGGCGAGATATCCGGATGAGAATAATGAAGCTTCAAAATCGTAGTAAAGGCAATGTCATGACACATATACTATATGTTACGGTCATCTTGAAGATGATCTAGATATGATAAATTTTGTTTATCATTTTTCAAAGTCTCAAGCGCAGTAAGTTGTGTGGATATCCCCTGATGTGGATATTAAATTGAGACATCGGAAGAATTAAAAAGATATAAAACTCTCAAAGAGATAATATAGTTCTTCCTGATTGAGTCGATATCTCGTAATGTTTGTTGATACTCATATAAATGGATACACATTGACATGTTGAATCCCACATAGGGATATCACATCGAAATGCTGAATCCCACAAAGGGTTATTGTAAACTTACGTAGATATGACTTATAATGAAATGTTTTCCCGAGATTAGGGGGAGGAAAGTAAACTTGAAGTTTATAAATCTCGTGGAAGAACATTATATTAACGCACATTTTATCACCGGACGCCTTTAATTACTCTCGAAGAGTGAGCAGCTGCAAATGCCCTGGTTGGATTAAATGTCGCAAAAATATTTGTCCCAGAAGGAAACTTCCCAGTAGGACATGTGAAGGAAAGTCCCAGTAGGACATAGAATATGATACGTATCAAATTAATGAAAATAACGCTATAAGCGTTAAAGACCAATTGGCTCGATAATTAAAATTCCTCAAAAGAGGTATGGCTATATTATTTATGAGAACTCTAGAAGAATTAGACAGTTAGAAAATGCTCGAGCAGAAAATAATATAGTCTATGAAGCTCCGGAAGAGCAATGACATACTTCTATTGAGTAATGAAATCATAAACCCTTGAAGAGGTCAGGGCTAGAAAATGTGAACCAGTGTTGATAAATAATATGTGTGGAACAAATAATATGCATTTGTTATACATACATGAGGTGGGATTAAACGAACCTGAAGTTCATTCACTCGTGTTATTTTCGACCCCCGAAGAGAATGTAATGATTCCCGAAGAATCTGAAATCGTATATTGTTATATTGTTAATTATGTTCAACGCTTGGAGTGTGAGAAACATATTAGTTCCAACATATATAAATCTCATTGTGTTGAGATAATGAATTAATGTTATCATCATTTGAAAAATGAGATACGATAATGAATACAAACACTTGGTTTATGAACGAGATTCATAAAAGAGGCAAACATGTTTAGAAATGTTGAAACCGCTGAAGCTTAATATAGTGAGGCAAGCATGTTTGAAATATCGTAATCGCTGGCTTAATATAGTGCCTGAAGCACACAATACGCTAGAAGCGTGCTCAAGCATATAAGACACTAAGCGTGCAGAGAAACACATAAGACGCTAAGCGTGCTCAAGCATATAAGATGCTAGAAGCGTGCAGAAGCTTATAAGACGCCTGAAGCATTAAATGCCCAAGCATACAAAGTGTGTGAAATGCACAATATAAGTTGCATAAGGTAATTTATAAAGGAATAGGTAGTTTTGATCTGAGAAAGTTTGGATTTGTAATCAAGCTCCAATAGAGTTACAAAGATGATAAAGTATGAGTATTTGACTTATACTATTAAGATCCAATACTTGCACATGCAAGATGTCATTTGGCCCTGAAGACCAATGATTGTACTCTTTTTCCCTTTAACAGGTTTTTCCTACTGGGTTTTCTTAGTTAAAGGTTTTTAACGAGGCAATCAGTGCACGAAAGCACATATGTCATGAATCTTTTCCCCTTGGCTGGATTTTTTTCCCAATGGGTTTTTCCAAGCAAGGTTTTTGGTACATTCCATATATGTTATACAAATCAGATCAAACGGAAAGCAAGTCGAAGACTTGTCGGTTACACAAATGATCGATGTTTATCGAACACCCCACCAAAGGCAAGGTCTCGAATTGGTTGTTCATTCAACAGTAGTGGTACATCGATCTCCTGGTGCTGGACTTAGCAAGCTTTGGCCATTGCGTCCTCAAATCATTGCGGAATGATAGTTATTCATGAAGCGAATCAAAAATATGTTTCGTTCGGATCATTGACAAATCCAAGATACTTGTGATTTATTTATTGATTAAGGCAAGCCGACTTAATTATATGAAGACGATGCAACGTGTATTGCTCAGTTAAATGGTGGCTACGTAAAAGACGACCAGATAAAACATATTTCACCAAATCTTCAGAAGAAGAGCCGTATTGATATTCAGCGAATTAGATCAAGCGACTATCCAGAAGATTTGTTCACTAAAGTATTGACTATCGCTATGTTCGAGAGTTTGATCCAGAAGATCGGGATGCACCAACTTGAAGACCTGGAGAGATGTTCAAATCAGGGGGAGTAAAACACGAATGAAGGCTGTACTCTTTTTCCTTCATTATGAGTTTTTCCCACAGGGTTTTTTCATAATGAAGGTTTTAACGAGGCAGATTCTTTGTGGATGGACATCCAAGGGGGAGTGTTATAAACATACTCGTATTATGTGGATGTCCATTAGATATAATATCTATCTCCTCGGTGTAAAGTACTAGCCCGCAGCTAGTTTACTTAATAGCTAAGTCTCGACGCTACACGACTAATTGGATAAGTATCGACGTAAATATATGGTGTAATCAACGGATGTATACACTATAAAGCCACGTATAATATGTCGTCGTGGTCTCAGATTAATCGATCATGCGTTAGTAATTATCCGGAATAATTACCGGCCGTAATTGTCACATGGGAAGGTCTGGTACCACATGCATGGATGAGGGGTTAGCCGCAATCTTTGAGTCGGCAGCATCTTTGTATATATATATACCTTGTACATACAGAGAAAGAATAAGAAGAAAGAGTTTCTCCCTTGCAACATTATCTCTTATCTTTGTAAATTTATCCATCTTCTGTTTGCTTTCTTTAATTGAGTACGAATGCAGAGTAGTGCTCTTTTATTTTCTTTCACTCTGATAATATATATTTTATAACATTCATATAATTATAATGATATGTTAGATAATTTCATTAAAAAATCAGTCAACGGCTTCAAGCCTTCAATTCCTCTAGCTATTAAACCCAAGCCAACACCAGGAACACTCCCAATATTACTCCCACAAGACAAATCTCAAGACAAATCTCATACCCGTTTTATTGTATTCAGCTCCACAGCTGTAACAGAAACGAACACCGCACCTTGCAAACCAGAAATACCAAAATTATTTGCGAAAACCAGCTGTATTATTCATAAAATAAAATTATGTGGGTTCTATCGGCACACATCTATTTACTACTGGCACCCTATTACTCCTGGTACCACAAAAAATTACTTCGGGCACCCGGTGATTTTTTTACAAAGGAAACATCGGTGGCACTGGTGTTCCTTGTGGAGCACCAACGTCACTGTCACCGACGTTGGTGCTCCACAAGGAACACCAGTGCCACCGACGTTCCCTTTGTAAAAAGAGAGATTTTATGGTGCAACGGTTGTAGGAAGGTTATACCAAGTGGCATACATTAGAGCCTCTCATTTTTACTCTCTTTCACATAATACACTTTTATCGTGTGTGAGAGGTTAGAAATGAGTGGTTGTAATGTATGCCACTTGGTACAACCTTCCTACAACGGTTGTATTTTAAAATTTCACTTGTAAAAATGTTAAAACTTAGAAAACGTCAGTCCACAATTTTCCGCCGGCGTTCCTTGTTGAACACCACTGACGTTGATGTGCAACAAGGAATGCCGGTGTCACCGACGTTTTTTTCGCCCGAAAAAATTATCAAAAAATGAGTGTCAATAGTAATTTAGGGTGTGCCGATAGAAACCACCTAAAATTACTTCCGTACGTGCATAAGATGTATGAACAACCATCAATACGCTCAACATATCTGCGACAACCAGGGCACCTCTTCCATCGTCTTCTTTCCGCAAGAACCCCGAAAGCTCTATCATTTGGATCCCTCATTTTTCGTTCAACCTCTTTGCAGGAAAACCCAGCATGCCATGGTTTCATACATTTAAAGCAAAACAACTTTTACAATCTAGACATTTCGTTTTTGTCACCGGCTGCTTACGGCCAATTCCACCACCGGTGGTACTGCCGCCACACTCACCGACAATCAACGCTGAGCAGTCTTTATTGGGACAGTAATTTTTCTTCAAATTCGTCAAAGCCGATTCACACAACACGTCGCACCATCTGATGATAGTTTGAGGGCCAATCAGATCACGATATGTCAACAGTTTAACGAACTGGTTGCAATCAAGGGCGGGACAGCGGATTTGGGCTAGGTTGTACTTAGACGTGACCGGTTCCGGGTCCATGGCACGACCCTCCGGTTCTGGGTCCAAAATGGAACCGGAACAGCCGGTTCCATTTTCTAGCCGGTTCCGCCGGTTCCCGGGAACCGGCGGGTTTGGCGGTTCCCCGGTCCGGGTCCAGGGCTCGGCGGTTCTCAGATCCAGACGGTTCTGATCACGGTTCCGATTACGGTTCTGATCACGGTTCCAAAAAAATCAATTTTTTTGTACAAAATTTGTATAACTTACGGTAAAATTAATAATAAATTCTAATTGGTTATTAAACTATTTATAATATTTGATTTCATAACTATATTTAAAAAAAAAACACGGCTTGTATAATATTTAATTTCATATCTATATATAATATTTAATTACAACAAAACACTACAACAAGCAACATTCAACATTGATATTACATCGATTTTTCATAACGTGTATGTTGACGTTGTTACATGCTGATGAGAGTCAACTTTACTATGTTTTGATGCATGTTTTAACCCCCGTTTATGACACTCTTGGCTTGTTTTGGGTGGTTTTAGACCGATTATAAGGTAAAAACGCTTTGAGCACTTACTTAGAGGTAATCCATCAAATTGATGGAAAACCTTATCATTTTACGGTGTTTTGGCCCTATTCGAGCCCTATTTATCTTTCAGGATTATGCTTGGTATATTGTGCTATGGAAATGCAGGAAATAGGTGACTCGTATGCCCGGAAGATGAGGCATGAGACTTAGATTGGCAAAACCGAAGCCCGGGGATGGAAACGGATCAAAGGTGGTTGGTGCTTTTACCATTTGTTCCCTTTATCTGCAATTTTCTCCCAGATATATGCATTTTCTGGACTTGTTGTCTTCATGAAATTTGTAGATAATTGAATAATATTTCCAACGCATTTTGAATCACTCAAATCGGAGCTCTACACGCAAAGATATTTCCAGATTACTGAAGGTGTATCTGTCCAGGAATTTTGGCGCGCGCCGAATAATTTGGGGCGCGCCAAGTTGAAACAGAGAGTTACCAGAGTCACTGAAGCAGTTTTGGGGCGCGCCAAAGCCTTTGGGGCGCGCCAAAATGACGTTTCCTGCACATTTTTGGAGAATATAAATACCACTTGCACAGATTTTTTAGGGATTCTCTAGACACTTTTACACTTCGATTTTTACACTTTTCTCCCCTTTAGGTCGAATTCTTCCCTTCTTCCTCCCTAGATTCACTCTTTCATCATCTTTTACTTAAATTATACACAATCTAGCTTAGATTTTAGATAAAGCTTCTTCTCTAATCTTGGATTTTCTGATTTTGGGCCTTCTTCTTCACCAATTGACATGGGTGTTGAAAAAGCTTGATGTAAACTCCGATTCTCTACGATTTTGGTAATTAATTTCAGTTTCTCTTTCATTTATGGCTTTAATTCTATCTTTGATTGTTGTTTTTAGTTTTATTATGAGTAGCTAAACTTTTCATAGCCAAATTATGTGAAAATTGAAGAAATCACCCTCTAATTGATGAAATTGGGAATGAGTAGTGTTTAATTGTTGTTATATTGACGAATTCATGTCTTAAAACTTGTTCTTAATGCTTGAATTAGCTTGTACACCTAGTTCATGAACTCACACACCACTTTTATAAATGTATGTTGCGAAGGGGTGTGGAAAAGGGTTTTAAGATCATTCTTTATAATCAACTCGAGTTGTTTGGATTGATTAGGGAGTGAGGTTCAATCGGTTGTGAAATCGGGCAACTCTAGTGCGTTAATCTTGTTCCGGTCAATTAAATTCTTAAAGGCGGACTGTTGAACCGGGCAAAGGGTGTTCGATTGTTGTATGGCGTCGTACACTAGCTTAGGAGTTTGCACCCATGAATGAGTCGATATAAGTAGAGGTTGGTAGGTTGGTTAATCCCATTCCCGAGCTAATCGATTGGAGGGGTGAAAGTAATCAATTGGATCATAGTTTGGCTATGTCTTTTTCTCTCTTTAGTATCTTTAGTTTATATTTTGTTTTAGTGTAATTAAACTTGAAATACCTTGGTTGACCTAAACTAAGTCCAAAAACGACTTTGGTATTCGATAAATTCCTCGTGGGATACGACCTTGCTCGCTACTATAGTGCATCCGACTCGGTACACTGCCGATTAAAGTTGGACTGTCACTATTTTGGCCATCACATGCCACATCCTACCCGTCTCGACGTCTCCACGCATCATGCATATAATTTTCATATTCCTCGGAATGCCTTATTCGTAAATGTCGCATATAAGAACCAAGCCCAATTCCATGCCGGTAAGGATACGTTTTTTTCACAAACATTACAAACAACCTTAAATTTTGAATGATTCACTTTCCCGGTAGTTTCATCAATAACATTTTCGTTTCGGGAAAAAAAATGAAAAGCAGACACAATGATAGACATTGCAAAATAATATATTTCGAATGTGATAAAGTAAACGAATTTATTCAGAACAACTTCAAATCACTGTCCGAAATATATTATAATGGTAGATAATATTATAATATGAGAGTTAGAATATGAGAGATAGAAGAGAATAGTGGGTAAAAAGTGATGAAATGGATATGTGATCGGCCTTTTCTAAGTGTCCAATCTCACCGGCAGTGTAACGGGTCAACTGTAGCCTAGAATTGGTGAGTCAAGGTCGTATCCCACAGGGAATCTGGTCGAGTACCAAAGTCGGTCTCGTTCCTAGTGTAGGTCAACACAACTACTGGAGACGGTGATTTGTCAGATCACCGGTTCTAACACTAAATATACACAAAATAAAAGAGATTTAAAACTATATAAAAAAGATAGCCAAGCTATGATCCAATCCAATAATCACAAACCATAGCTAAGTCCCGTGGTATTCTTGATTCACCTAAACGTTCTCGATGTCAAGTAGGGTGTCGTTTCCTAGCTCTGAGAATAGACATTATTTCAATAATCTACCCTCCTATGTCAGGTTCAGCAGTTCGCTGACCGGATTTAACTGACCTCACACGGTCTACGATTCATGAAACGCTCGAAAAGTCGATACAAAACCTCACAACGAAACCGAGTCTGAACAACTCAGTCGGTTTTACACAGTGATCCTAGAACCCCGGCTCCCGTATCCTCTCGCAAAATACATATGTAAAGACGATACGTGTAAATACGTTTATCGAGTCGCGAGTTCAATAAAGGTCGTTAAGATTAAGTTCTAAGACTACTAACACATCGAGAATCAACAATAAAACATCAAGAACACCACATGAACAGGCTAAGGCTTGATTTCATAGACTATCACATAACTCGACTATCGGGAAACTAGCTACTCATTATAACAACAAAAACAACAAGAAATCAACAAATCATAAAACGACAATAAAGAACGAAAGCAAGAACGCGAAATGAAAAAGAAGTACCAAATAAATTATGCCGTAGAAAATCGGTTCACAGGATGAAATCTCGTCAATAACGCGTCAAGCTATCTTCAAGATCCTCCGGATTACAAAAATCTACAACTAAACTAAGCTAATCTATCTAAAAACCTAATCTAAGCTAAGAAAAATGCAGAAAAATGATGAAAAACGAGTTGGGAAGAAGATGGTGTGGATCTAGATCCAAAATGGGGGTATTTGTTAGGAAATCTACGCGGGAACGCAGCGGAATTCAAAAATTTATTTCCTATCGATCCAAGATCGACTTCGTTTAAGCAATCAACAAATAGATAGTAGACGGTGGTTACCTTGGTAAAAGATCGACGCTTTGACCGTCTAAGGAGAGTAGTTCTGCATAAAGCCGCCCAAGTGTTCGGCCTCTACCGCTAGTCCACACGAACAGCCCGCCGGAATCCCATCATGGATTGCTATTGGAAAACTCCGGTTGCTAGACCGGCCTTTTTCCCCTCTCTCCAACTCTCTAAAAGATGCTTTCTATTTTACACAAGAACTATGAGCTCTTGCAATTGTGATGTACAAAAGAGCTTGACACCCACCTCTTACTTATAGTGTAGGTGGCGCCATCTACTAGAGTGGAGGAGAAGAAAACCTTTTCCCAATAAAATAAGGAAAATATAATTGATTGATTTATCTCATTTATTATAATATCTCATATTAAATAAATCTAGGATATTGTCAATATCTTATATTGAATATTTCCAAGATATTGTCAATATCTTATATTGACAATACTTATCTTTTATTATATTACCATAAATCAATTTACACATGTGTATATATCACATATATATAACACATATAAATCTATTAATATATATACCAAAGATAATGAAAATCCAATTTGCATTCAGCACACACGCATGCATTCAATATATATATATATATATATATATATATATATATATATATATATATATATATATATATATATATATATATATATATATATTATTTTATTTATTAATATCTAATATTAATAATAGGTAATACCATTAATTAAATTGCACAATCCAAGTGTATCTTATACACATTAAATGTGGCGCCCCTTTGACCAACAAATTGGCTTCCGGAATATTCTTTAATTAATATAATATTATTAATATCTTGTATTTAATTTATTCATAATAAATAAATACCACCATATTAATTACCACTATAACATTTATAGTCTCGAGATAAACTTTCCTTATTTGGTTATCATCTATAACCACATTTTAATCCGGCTAGATGTTCTTATGTGTGTGACCCGATAGGCTTCCGAATATGTTGGCCGTAGACACAAAGTGCAAATTACGAAAATGCCCTTCATGCCTAACGATCACGGGATAGCGTCTAGCAACACACCGTGACCCCCAATCATCGGAAGAGTCAAATGCAATGACTACTACCTTTCATGTGAAACAGTTACCGTGTAACTTACAATCCTATCGCTGTAATGATTGAGGTCAAGTTAAATTACTAACTCGATGCCTAAATAACCACTAGCAAGTGAACTAGGTTCAATCGCAGTATAGCTAGATAGAGTCGAGGTCGATCCCACAGAGAATCAATTTGTGGATCCTACTTAAATAGTCAACTAGTTACTTCGTTGAACAAATACGGTCTATGACCAACATAAAGTACGAGGAAAGAAAAACACACTCAAACATATAAACAACAGGTAAACACATAACGCAATCAACTGCCCAATTATAACCATAATCATTTGGATCTAGACAATTTATATGACAACAAAACTCATCAACTATTAATCCGTTCATATCTCTTTATATCGGCTACGGGAGTCATCCTCTAAGCTTGATGTAGCACCGTAGTCACTATATCAACGTGGTATTGTTACGTGACTTCGCGCTTTTGGTGCCTCCATCTCATATAACTCACACGCTTACTACTCTAAGGATGCCGATATTGACCGTACACCTCGTCCGGGCAACATTCCTTTGGTTAGGCGTACTTCCCACAGACGATCACTCAAACCCTCGCCCAACTAACAATTACCAAGTTATAGTCTCATGCTAGTTTACGATCTACGTGTAAAGGTGCGCGCAATTCCCTAATATAAACCTACCTAGATAATGCTGAAAGTCCGAAGATCAATTCATAAGCCTACCTAAGAGTTTTATACCGGTATTTCCTTTTTACACGTTTTAATTAAATCAAGTGAGTGACGTAGCCATAGCCATACCTACTGAGATAACAGATTCAATTAAGCTAACCTAATCATAAAGACGTGACTGATTAACGGATGAAAACAGGTTTGCTAACTCTCGGTCGACCGAATAGGCACTCTCGGTCGACCGAGTGACACCTCTCGGTCACCCGAGAGTCTAACTCCCCAGATTTACATCCCCGAACATATTTTCTCGTTGCGTTTCATATACAAATCGGATTATATAGCGAATTATCGTGCCATCATATAAACTAATCTAAATACACGTAAATTAAACACACAGATTCATCCGTAGATGTTAGGTAGAGGACGTAGGGTTTGGGATCCTTATAGACAAGGTATCACCGCTGCCCTAACGTCATATCCTAGATCTACATCATCTAGATATGAATACCTACTCAAATAATCAAAGCATAATTGGGAAATTGATTACTAAAAAGAAAACAAGAAGATAAACTAGGGCTTACATGTTTGCAACCCTAGCAACCTCCACAAGCCTAAAGAATCCTTATTTGTTTATTTGTAAGTATGAAGTAATGTTGATGAATGCCTTATAAAAAATACAAAGGACTTGTGTTTATATAGAGCCTCAACCGTCATAGACAACCGACTTAAAAATGCCAACATTCTGAACCCTAACCGACTCAATTAATGTGCCGAACTTCCTTTGGACTATAGGCCCACTCGGTCGACCGAATGCATGGGCTTGGTCGACCGAGCCTTACATGCTCCTGGCTTTCTCCTCTTTTCTGTCTTGGGCCTCCTGAACTTGTCTGTGATCCATCAAAGCTTTTCCGAAGTCCACCCATGTGCTCCCAATTGAGTTACTACAAATATAACATGAAGTACAGCCTGTAATATATCAAATAATATAATAAAACCTCTTAATACATAATAATGAATCGTAACTCTCGGCATATGCAAATTAAGCGTATTACGACTTATTATTCCTCTATTATAGCTCTTTTAAACTAAAATCGGGGTAAGGTCATAGAATAACGGGCACAAAATGACCGTTATCAACTACCCCACTTAGCCTTTGATCGTCGTCCGATCAAGATATCAATAAGTTATTCCCCATGAACTACTTTCCGGTGGTCACAGTATACTGACACAAGAAACTCGAATCAACTCATATCCTCTATGCTCATCAGATATCCATTATCCACTATTCATCATGACTCGATGTGTTGTGTGCGTGTGCATTGAGTTTTAAACATTCGTAGCAAGATTAGAGCTTATGCAAACTTCGTAGTCTTAACCTACCAACTTCAAGTATTCCACTTCTTAAGCCTTTTAATTTTTCAAGCACTAGAATAATAAGCAAGAGCGTATCTATAGGGTTTTGGACTTGGAGACCGAGTACTACTCAAAGCCTCTTAAAGAGTTGAATATTCTTTTCATATATCTTTATTTTTTGAGATACTATCAATCTCAAAAAGGAAGACTTTTTAGAATTTCCTCTATCTTTGATCAAATATTAGCATCGAATATTACCACAAGCGAGGCTACTTTGGTAACTTACTACAAGCCCAGTGTTTTAACATTGTCAAACACAGGTACGTCTCAAGCTTATTACTCAGATTTTGTGGCTAGAATCTTTAGGAACACATCGGACGATAAATTTGACACTAGGTAAGCATAATCAATTATCTATGCAATGTACACATTATAATTTTACCTTTTATAACAAGCGTAGTACAACTCGATTCAATTATTGAATAAGTGAATAATAAACAACTACTTGCAACGGACAATATGAATATCATTAAGTTTACTAATCAATAAATCGCAGAAGTATAAAGTGATCACGTACTCATGAAGTATGGTTTATCTCTTATTAGATATAATTATCAGGAACTCACAAAAGTAAATGTGATTCTAAATTTAAAAGTTTTAATGTTTTTTCCATTTTATTTACTATTTGATATATGGGAACATATGGAATTACTCATTTGAGCTAAGTGACTTGTACCCCCCACTTAAACAATGCATTGTCCTCAATGTATAAAAAAAAAAACGAAAGAACAAACTCAAAAAAGGAACTTAGCTCTGGATAAGCGTGGAAGTTTGAACAAGTCTTAGGAAACCGGCAAAGTTCATCAGGCACAGGAGTTGGCTCCATAGCAGGGCAGAAGCATAATTACTGCAACACAGATCTTAAACAAAGCTCGCAACACGTTGCAGGATTAGTCCAAACAGTAATAATCAGAAAAGGGACCGTAAAAGGGATAACAAATTCCTTAAACATTTTTAAGTCCATTAATTAATGATTACATTTCAATACATTTCAACAAGTCCAAAACATTACATGAGTTCAATTTAGGTAACAGAGAAACTTGCTCTATATAACACGACATACTAGTAGAATGGAATCAAAATAAAAACTCGTTAATTATAGGAAATGCAAACACTCAAATTAAAATACTTAATCCCATCCTGGATTGAATGGTGCTAGTTGCAAATTGTTCGGGTCGGCTTTGTCAGCATCATCCTCGGGTTCCCCTTCTTGGTCGTGGCCGTGAACGACAGGCGGTGGGACAGAACTCAAAGATAGGATAGGCATTGGCTCCACATAGGAATCGCCGCCTAACACCGGGCACTCAGCTCCCTCACAGAATGTAGTGATTAGTGAACCAAAAGGTAAGGTATGCCGAGGCTTGAGAGCATCGTATGTCATCCCCTTGCGTATCAATGCCCCCACATTCACAGGCCATCCCATGTACAACCAATAGAGCAGAGTGGCATGAGTATAGTAAACCGTAGATACATGCTTAGCCGGGAAGATATTGGAACGAATAAGCCGATTAAGGCACTTATCCTCCCATCTCTTAAAGTCTGTTTTCGCAAATGTGCGGGCAACCTCCCTACCGCCCATTCTATTCCCGAGATAGGCTCCAACTTCCTCCAACCAAGCATCGGACCCATCAAGCGTCGCCATATACTACTCGCCCGTCCTCCGAGATATCCAACCCATAATAAGTATTAATCGCACCGGAGAAACTACAATAGGTCGCCCACGAATAATAACGACATTGGTGTCGGGTGTATCGCGCAAATAAGCATAAAATTCTCTCACCCAATTGACGTTGACCCGGCCTGGGGTGCGGCGACATCACGCCATTGATAACTTTCCACCAACTCCAAAAGCTCACCCCCACAATTGTCCAAATCTAGACCCCGAGCTCGATGTACAGGGGCATTAACGAAATGATTAGTAAACGAAGAATATACCTCCCGACTCGCGAATTGTGGCACTGCTGATTATTGGAATATCGCCTTCCACAGCCACAAACTGAGCGGCTCTGCTTCTTCTTGGCGGCATCCTTACAGAATCTTGGCAAAGAAGAGGACGGCGGCGGCAGGGGTATTCTCGGTCGACCGAGAGTAAGTACTCGGTTGACCGAGTGATGAAACGGCTGAAACGGTGGATTTCCGGCTCTGTACTGTCCCAGTGACGAATTTGGTTGATCTGAAGCAAAGTTCTTCGACAGGAATTTCAAAGGTGAGGGAAAATGGTTAATTGGATGAAGATTTTTGGAACACTTCCATTTGATTTCTACTAGGGTGTGGGGAAAAAAGAGAGATGGAGAAGTGGGATGAAGGAATTGGGGAAAAGGATGAGGAAAATGAAAGAGAGAATGGTGGGTTAAATAGAAAGAATGGAGTTTGAAAAATGGAATGTGATTGGTGGAGAAAAGTTGTTGGGGATTGATGAGGTGGAAAGGTGGAATTTGAAAATTTGAATTAGGATAATAAAGAGGTTGGGAAAGAGAAAAAGGTGAAAGGTTGGGAAGAGGGAAAGGTGAGTGGGGATGTGTAAAAATTAATGGTGTTGACCATTTTAATAAATTTGACACATACCGTAAAATAACTACAATATATAACAGTGCCAAAATGTATTATTTCACTCTCACCAAAAAATTTTCTAACCAATAAGTCGTCTCAAGCATAAAAGAAACCTCATTCTTATCATGAATAAATCAAACAATCTGGTCTAAGCATTTGTAAAATACGCGATTATCATTTCCTTAATCAACAATTTTTACAAAGATTCAATTACTACACTTCACTTCACATAAAAACGATTCGAATAAAAAAATTATTTTGCACATCCTTAACTCAACAATCATTGAACATGGCAAAATAAAAAAACTTCTTATCGTTTCATGCTACTTTTATTTAAAAAAGAAAAATAAAAATAGAGATAAAAATAATGAAGGATAGAAATAGTTCTCTGATTTAAGTCGGTAGTTCGACTTTCCAAAAATATCACTCTCTAAGAATTGTTCTTGACTTGCCGTGTCTTCACCCGACTAACCTTCACCGAAAACGTCTTGCCATTTCTTTGCACGAGTGCCTTTCCGTGGGATGTACGTCGATTTAAAAGACAATCAAACTGTCCATCTAAACAGGCACCGACTTTCGGGATCGTTTCAGATTTCGATGAGCTTTCTTGATTGCGAACTCTACGAGTTCGTCGCTTGACTTTCCTCCTTCTATCCTTAGGTTTTGAAAACGAGGCTTCAAAGATCATCCTTATTAACAACAAAAAGCCGAGCGGCTCTATCTCGGCTTAGGATTGTCGGGACCTCTTTATCATCTCGATCGTCAACATTGTCATCATCACACTCCTCCGAACTTGGAATCACATCCGGTTTAGAACCAACGACTTCTATAATGTTTACACTTACCGGGATAGGGAACTCGGATTCTTTATCCCAAAAGTCTCGTAACCCTTAGCATCAAACAATGTGATCTCATGCCTAGTCATACGAATGAGGGCTCTAGAGGTATTAATAAAAGATCTACCCAAGATAATTGGGCTATCACGGATGCTCCTCTATGTCCATGACGACCACCAAATCTATCTTAAACCGAAGTTGTCCGATACTAATGATCATGTTATTCATTTGTCCGGACATGATGGTTCTAGTACTATCCGCGAATCTCACTTTTTAGGGGTGTTTGTGGGAGTCGAATCATATTCTCGTCGCAAAGGCTCTTAGGGAAAATGTTTAAGCTTGATCCAGAGTCAATTAAAGCCAATCCCAAGTGTGCTTGTTCTAGGGTAACATCTACAAGGAATGCCCCAGGGTCACCTAACTTTGGCATTAACCGAGATTCATCTTCAAAATATTTGTCCTCTTTAGCACAGGTGACTATAGGTCGTTCCATATCTATGCTACCCTCAGAACCAGACTCTATCTCCGACATGTAATCCATATAATCAATATACGAATCTGAATCCGAATCCGAATCCGAAGAAATTACTTCGGGATTTAAAGCACACATACCTCTTTTTACATACGCTTCACTCGCTTCCCTTGACTTTCTGGCTTCCTGAATTCGTTCTTTCATTTTTGCTATTCTCTCCTTCAGCTTTTGCGTCATCGGCTTCATTGGTGTTGTCTTGGTTCGTAAAACGTTAACATCTTCTTCCTTAACCTTGGAGAATTGTTTTGATGACATATTGTTTATCACGAACAATCTTACCCGAGCGATTTAGTTCTGATTATCTGCAACATGAGAAAAACAACAAACGGTCAATAAACTAACAGTCAGTACGATTGCTCATACTGCTGCTAGGCTTACAACCTACTGACGGGGAAAAACAGAAACAGAGGGAAAACAATGCTGTCAGATAAATTAGAACAATGAAAGAGCTCGGTCGATCGAGTAACACTTTGTTCGTCGACCGAACATCTGAATATATATATATATAAATTTTTATTTTATTTATTATTATTTTTCTTTATTTATTTTTTTTTTTTTTATTTTACTTGTAAAAGAAAATAGAAACAAAAACGAAATAATCAAGTAGATTATTTAAGCAATTGGACCATTGATTCCCCGGCAACGGCGCCAAAAAACTTGATTGAGGTCAAGTTAAATTACTAACTCGATGCCTAAATAACCACTAGCAAGTGAACTAGGTTCAATCGCAAAGTATAGCTAGATAGAAATGAGAGTCGATCCCACAGAGAATCAATTTGTGGATCCTACTTAAATAGTCAACTAGTTACTTCGTTGAACAAATACGGTCTATGACCAACATAAAGTACGAGGAAAGAAAAACACACTCAAACATATAAACAACAGGTAAACACATAACGCAATCAACTGCCCAATTATAACCATAATCATTTGGATCTAGACAATTTATATGACAACAAAACTCATCAACTATTAATCCGTTCATATCTCTTTATATCGCTCACGGAGTCATCCTCTAAGCTTGATGTAGCACCGGTAGGTCACTATATCACTGTGGTATTGTTACGTGACTTCGCCTTTTGGTGCCTCCATCTCATATAACTCACACGCTTACTACTCTAAGGATGCCGATATTGACCGTACACCTCGTCCGGGCAACATTCCTTTGGTTAGCGTACTTCTGCAGACGATCACTCAAACCTCGTCCAACTAACAATTACCAAGTTATAGTCTCATGCTAGTTTACGATCTACGTGTAACAAGGTGGGCGCAATTCCCTAATATAAACCTACCTAGATAACGCTGAAAGTCCGAAGATCAATTCATAAGCCTACCTAAGAGTTTTATACCGGTATTTCCTTTTTACACGTTTTAATTAAATCAAGTGAGTGACGTAGCCAAAGCCATACCTACTGAGATAACAGATTCAATTAAGCTAACCTAATCATAAAGACGTGACTGATTAACGGATGAAAACAGGTTTGCTAACTCTCGGTCGACCGAATAGGCACTCTCGGTCGACCGAGTGACACCTCTCGGTCACCCGAGAGTCTAACTCCCCAGATTTACATCCCCGAACATATTTCTCAGCGTTTCATATACAAATCGGATTATATAGCGAATTATCAGGCCATCATATAAACTAATCTAAATACACGTAAATTAAACACACAGATTCATCCGTAGATGTTAGGTAGAGGACGTATGGTTTGGGATCCTTATAGACAAGGTATCACCGCTGCCCTAACGTCATATCCTAGATCTACATCATCTAGATATGAATACCTACTCAAATAATCAAAGCATAATTGGGAAATTGATTACTAAAAAGAAAACAAGAAGATAAACTAGGGCTTACATGTTTGCAACCCTAGCAACCTCCACAAGCCTAAAGAATCCTTATTTGTTTATTTGTAAGTATGAAGTAATGTTGATGAATGCCTTATAAAAAATACAAAGGACTTGTGTTTATATAGAGCCTCAGCCGTCATAGACAACCGACTTAAAAATGCTAACATTCTGAACCCTAACCGACTCAATTAATGTGCCGAACTTCCTTTGGACTATAGGCCCACTCGGTCGACCGAATGCATAGGCTCGGTCGACCGAGCCTTACATGCTCCTGGCTTTCTCCTCTTTTCTGTCTTGGGCCTCCTGAACTTGTCTGTGATCCATCAAAGCTTTTCCGAAGTCCACCCATGTGCTCCCAATTGAGTTACTACAAATATAACATGAAGTACAGCCTGTAATATATCAAATAATATAATAAAACCTCTTAATACATAATAATGAATCGTAACTCTCGGCATATGCAAATTAAGCGTATTACGACTTATTATTCCTCTATTATAGCTCTTTTAAACTAAAATCGGGGGTAAAGGTCATAGAATAACGGGCACAAAATGACCGTTATCATGTAATAATATCCATACGGTCGTTAGTCGAGTGTCAAAACATCAACGACTGTATCTTATAATCTGGATATCATGCTCTCTCGAAGTAACTCGTTTACTCCCACTTTGCAAAGATTCACGAGAGTAAGACATTCCTTATACGAAGGCCATTTCGGATATTCGATCCCAATCATAGGATACGCGATTCCTGCAGGCGACCAATCATGTATACTCCGCGATGCTTCTTGAAGATCATACCCAATCACTACCGCATGATCGCCCCGTGGCTGGGAAACCTCAATAGTGTCAAAGCATGACAATCCACACCGTGATGCCATGAAGACTCGGTCTTAAGGATAATTACACAACCGCCACATAGTGTGACACTTATCGTGTAAGTAGGTCGATCTAACGACGCATTCTCTAATACACGCCCACGCATACCCAAGTGTCTCTACACTTCGATAGACGAGATCTATCCCTCGCCCTAAAGCAGAAGACATCAATACGTGCTAGTCTGTTTTATACTATCAATGCCCTGTTTAATAGTACATCAGCCTAGAGACATTTAAGTATCAAACTTGTTAAAGTGATTAGAGATCTCATCAACCATAATCGCCTATCATGGTTTCTCTATCACAGTTTAATACTAAGGACGTCATCATATAACAATTCATAATTGGTCCTTTAAAAGAACATATATATGACAACAGAAAAGCCATTTAATATATGTATAAACATAAAGAAATAGTAGAAATGATCCGACCCGGTCGGATCCGGTCCAACCCGATTGGGTTTAGGACACTATTTCAACAATCTCCCACTTGGCCTAAAACCAATCACTAGCACACACAAGACCAAGTTGAAACACAAGAATCTCAGGCAATACTCGCAACTAGCCCTAGCCATGAACGGATCGCTATCCATGGGGACTCAGAATATCTTCATATCACGTTCCAAATAACCAAGTCAAAGGAACAGCCTCAACACACACACGAATCTCTGACGAGACCCTGGTCCTTGCTTCAAGCAATAAATCCACTTACTATATCAGCTATACAGAAAAGGTGGAAGAACCGTATAAGGTTCATGAATGAACCTTCTAGATCCATGTACTGCTCCCGCTGCGCCTCTAAGGCACTACTGTGTTTTGGCTAAGTTGTAGAATTTACAGTGACCCATAGGCTAGAACATTTCCAGCTCACTGTATCACTTGATCAAAGTGACCGCAAACCCCTTCATAAGACTCAGGATATACGTCTGTATATCTACGTTTATTTAATTCCAAGTTTCAATAAACTAGGAAACTTTCCTTAACTTGTTTAAGGATATTCTCGACATTTACCAGATTTACTTTCATACTTGCTCATGACTATTCATGGACTATGAACATCCGGCATTACCTATAAGATGGTTCCTATCGCAGTAGCGAAGGAAACCTTCCATAAGCATCATCTTTCACCTTATCTTTAGGACGAACGTCCTAACATAGATAGATCTTGAGAACACCGCCTAGAAGTATCCCCGTTGCGATCTATGCTAAACTCTTTTAGCATCACATCTATATAGGTAAACAATAATCTAACAGCAGTTAAATCTATCACTATAGATTCTTATTTCCAAAAACAAGAACTGTCAATCCAAGTGCTTTCGCAAAGACCTTGAACTACCAGACATTAATTGACTGTGTTATGGGGTGATAATTCCTGAGAGAGATATATAATACCTTGCTCAAAAATCATAACACACTCCCACTATCCTTCTTGCACATTGGGCATATCCTTCTTTTGACTAAATCAAACGCCTTTGATTATCAAACAAAGAAATTGTCTAGAGAAACTTGTTTGAGTCCATAAATGGATCTCACGAGCTTACATATCATGTTTACGTCTATGAACATCGAGCTATATGCCCAACGGCTTTAACACTATCATATAGTCATGATACGAAGTTACAACAAGCATAGTCTGAATAAAACCGGGCACAGCCGCCAGCATAAAGACAATTACAAGGTTTACACCTCATGCCCTTCAGCCGTCACTATAGCCTTATGGTAATCATATTACTATCATGTCAACCTTTCAGGGGACACTCCCTTAGGTAAGACAGACTAGGTTCACAACCTGGTTGTCCTTGATGGAATCTAATTCGAGATATTATGGCTCCTAGCCATATCTCTCAATATTGCCTCTCAAACATTCTTTCATAAGTCGTGAGATATTCATTCTTCAAGATGAACATACCAAAGAGCCTTTTTCAGGCTTAAGGTCATCCATGACTTACAGAACTTTTTGTGTGCATCTTTGAGCGTTGATCTACACCTCATCGCTATGCGGCGTCCGCTCATGTTCCTCTGGTTGAATATATCTTTGTGGATCTCAAACTGCTTTTGAGATCTCGATTCACTCCCACTGTTTCTTTTGGAAGAAACACTTCCTCTAGAAAACTGACATGTTTGGAGACAAACACCTTTTGCTCCGCGGACCAATAAATGATATCTAGCGTACTTGCTGAGATATTCCACAAAGTTGCATATGTCGTACTAGGCTCCAAGCCTTTCTGACTTTGCTTATGACAACTTCAAATCATCGGTTAAGACAGATTTGACATTATCCTCTTCCATATCTAATATGGAATTTATTCAACCTTTATTCTTTGGAACTCGGTTAAGTATAAGGCACTATCCCGAAACGGGTAAGGATACTTCGCGATGGCTCTGCGTCACACCTTTATCATATAAAGTGTTGTTTCCATTTTGGGAATACAATCCAATTGCGTATCCCAAAATATGGTATCCTTGAAGGGAGAATCTTATTCCTTTTCAGACGACTTCTGAAACACCCTTCAGGTATTAATTACTTCAATCCAATTGAAGATTAATTCCTAAGTAGCTCATCAATCTTATATTCGTATTTAGCTCGAACTTTTCGGGATTTACAATTATGCACCTCACTGAGTACACTTGACTATTTCTAAAAATAGTCATAGAGATTAACAAACAATTATTTGTGGCATTAATTGTCATAAGCCAACAAACATCGGTATGTTTAGGCTTTAGACAATTTTTCTAGAATTTATAACCTTTTCATAAAAGGGTATTTTAGTCCTCTTTGGATAAGATGCGTTTAACCCACATGATTCATAATCATATGGTTCAACATCATCAGAATGACGTTTAATTACACGCTTCTCTTCCGAGAGAGGCGTGTCAGAACAACCACAAATATCAAGGATAATGACCATACAAATATTTAGTTGAGATCTCATCACATATATCAACTATTTAGTGACAACAATCTAGTATGTTAGATTCAGTGACCATCCAATTTTATCAGAATAACATTTATTCTTTACAATTGAATATGTCTGCTAAATCCTAACAAATAACTGAACTTGTGTCCTTCATAAGAACCGGAACATAATAACATTTATTTAGTTCCCTTATCAGTTTACTAGATCCAGAATATGGTAAGTATTACAACATTTGCTTCACCTTCCATATCTGTATCTAATCTCTCTAATTTAATCACACTCGTAAGATATCATATATCTAAGAGTTGACTTGAACTTAGATAGATTTTTCTCAACTTACTTGCCTAGAATAGAAACTTCAATAAGTTCTCTTTTTAAGCAGATGCCCTAAATTTTCTTTTTAATCCCTCAAGCACTTGTAAATATTTCTTGGTGTAGTCTTCATAAGACTTAAGAAAGATCACAAGAGCTATGTCTTTGATTTCCTTTCATAAAGAAAATCTAAAGTTTATTAAATAGTTTATTTAACCTTTTAAATCGTATTTAAAACATTAACTATTTAATTAACCTTTAAGCAATGATAGAATTAAGTCGATACTTAAATCTTACAATTTTGAAAACATCATTTCCAAAATTCGGTCTAGTCATTCTTATCCAACGTTTGAATAACTCGTCATCGTATGACCGAATGATTATATTGGATCGTATCCACTATCACGAGCCGTTTTCTTTAATAATTAAAGTCTTGATTATCTTGCATCGATATGTAGTCTCCTTGTCTCTAACTACTATAACGGGATTGCTCATGTCATTGCTTATTTTAAAAGGATTAATATTACTTAACCATATTTGAGAATGTTTCTCAAAAGGTAACAGTCATAGTTTGGTTTTACTAATCGAGAATAAAACATAAATATAAAGTTTGCTAAAACTACAACATAAAAATGAAAATAAAATAGTGTTGTTGTTTATACACACAAAATCAAAAATGGTCTTTTGGTTTATGATTTTGCTCCCACTAGTCAACTACTTCCAATTGACTTTCAAGAATTTTTTCAAAATTCTTTAGTGGCTGAGATCCCATCTAGTTACCTCGATTCCCGGCGGTGGTCGATCAACCAAGATAATTTCGATAGGTAGGTAACTCTTTACCATTCACATCTCTATGTGATTCTCAGTGGTTGACTAGTCAACTCTTTGGCGATACACATCACTATGTGTTAGTCAACCCCTTGTCTCTAAAGTCAGACGGCCCTGACGGTGGCCAATCACCGAAAGACTCTAGTCAAGTCATAACCCAATATTCACGAGATCTCATACGATCATATGTCAATAACGACGATATACCCGAGGTAGGACAACTCCCGGCGGTGGTCGATCAGTTGGATCCGAACACAGGCTCTTCACCGTCGTTATAATATTGGGAGACAATATTTCGACTTGATTTTTGTTTCGGAAGTATTTTTCAGTAAATTAATTCACTTAATTAATTTTAATTTCGGTCTCATCAATTATATCTATCTCTATAGATATATATCCTACACATTTATCTAGATCGTGCCTAGTCATGCATCTATCGTATCATATAAAATAAATACACGCACAAAATAAATAAATGCGTAAAGTAACCGGTATGATCATGGACTTTTTCCTAGGTGCGGTTTTGAATACAAACCGACGAAACCGCGTGTCACAATCTAAGGTAATTTTGCAACCGCCAATAGGATCTTTAATGCGCCATTCTCCAATGGGATCTTTATTCTTCTTTCTTTGGTCTCCATCTTACGCTCCATTCTTGTTACATTTAATTCTATCTAATAAAATAAATACACCCGCCGCACGGTGAGTCAACGGAATGGGATAAATGCAAAATAAACTAGGTCACGTTCTTCATAACGGCCTAGGACAATTTTTAAACCAAATGAAAAATTAAATCATTCACATCTATCATATCGGTCGAGTCCATGATCAATGGGGTCCATATAATCATATTATATCTACTATATCTAATCCATACAATAAAATCTTATGAAAAAGATAAAATTAAAATTTAACTACTTGCGTCTTAATTAATCAATTAACATTTAATCTATTAAATAATTTTATCCAATCAATTAACTAATTAACATTTAATTAATTAAATGATTTTAATCGAAATAAAATTAACGATTAATTTTAAACCGATTTTAATTTAATTTTAATAAATTAGAACGATTCCAAAATAAATCAAAATTAAAATTATTTCTCTTTTGTTTCTTTCCTTTTGATTCGTAATCAAAAGGATGCTTTAGTTTCTAAACCAAATTTGATTTTAGTTCGCAGCACTTTCCAAAATCAAAATTTTGAAGTGGCGCAAGCTAAGCCTTTACAAATCAAATATTTGAAAAGGGCTCAAGCTATTCCAAATCAAATATTTGGAAAGGCCAAATAATTTTGGTTTAGCTCGACCACTTTCCAAAATCAAAATTTTGGAAATGGGCTGCAGCCAGCTTTTCCCAAATCAAATATTTGGAAAGAAGCTGAGGCCTATTCCAAATAAAATTTGGAAAGGCCATTATGATTTTAATGCCATGTGGCATCCCAATGGCCAAACTATTTGAACCATTGGTTAGCCACACGACACAACTAAACAAATCGATATTAATCACAACTATGAACAATATTGAATCACAAAATACACAAAACAAAATTTAGAGATCCACCAAAAGATGCACCACCGACGTCGACCGCCCCAAAGGATGCCGCCGCAACGGTATAATTTCGGTGGGGTGCCGCCGCTTGTCGGCCGAGCACCCCAAAAGCCGCCTTTTTTTTTTTTTTTTTTTTCGTGTATCGATTTGCGAATAAAAATCTTTCATCTTTTAATTACGTGATTTAAACGATAAAATTAACTACATAAAATAACATGCTTATTGCTTAAGCTCAAGCTCTCTCGATACCATTTGTTAGGAAATCTGGCGCGAACGCAGCTGAATTCAAAAATTTATTTCCTATCGACCCAAGATCGACCGTTTAAGCAATAAACAAATAGATAGTGAGACGGTGGTTACCTTGGTTGATCTAAAAGATCGACGCTTTGACCGTCTAAGGAGAGTAGTTCGCAGATAGAGCCGCCCAAGTGTTCGGCCTCTACCGCTAGTCCACACGAACACACCCGCCGGAATCCCATCATGGATTGCTATTGGAAAACTCCGGTTCTTAGACCGGCCTTTTTCCCCTCTCTCCAACTCTCTAAAAGATGCTCTCTATTTTACACAAGAACTATGAGCTCTTGCAATTGTGATGTACAAAAGAGCTTGACACCCACCTCTTACTTATAGTGTAGGTGGCGCCATCTACTAGAGTGGAGGAGAAGAAAACTTTTTCCCAATAAAATAAGGAAAATATAATTGATTGATTTATCTCATTTATTATAATATCTCATATTAAATAAATCTAGGATATTGTCAATATATTATATTGAATATTTTCAAGATATTGTCAATATCTTATATTGACAATATTTATCTTTTATTATATTACCATAAATCAATTTACACATGTGTATATATCACATATATATAACACATATAAATCTATTAATATATATACCAAAGATAATGCAAATCCAATTTGCATTCAGCACACACGCATGCATTCAATATATATATATATATATATATATATATATATATATATATATATATATATATATATATATATATATATATATATATATATATTATTTTATTTATTAATATCTAATATTAATAATAGGTAATACCATTAATTAAATTGCACAATCCAAGTGTATCTTATACACATTAAATGTGGCGCCCCTTTGACCAACAAATTGGCTTTCGGAATATTCTTTAATTAATATAATATTATTAATATCTTGTATTTAATTTATTCATAATAAATAAATACCACCATATTAATTACCACTATAACCATTATAGTCTCGAGATAAACTTTCCTTATTTGGTTATCATCTATAACCACATTTTAATCCGGCTAGATGTTCTTATGTGTGTGACCCGATAGGCTTCCGAATATGTTGGCCGTAGACACAAAGTGCAAATTACGAAAATGCCCTTCATGCCTAACGATCACGGGATAGCATCTAGCAACACACCGTGACCCCAATCATCGGAAGAGTCAAATGCAATGACTACTACCTTTCATGTGAAAGCGATTCTTGTGCAACAACTTACAATCCTATCATTTGTAATAATATCCATACGGTCGTTAGTCGAGTGTCAAAACATCAACGACCGTATCTTATAATCTGGATATCATGCTCTCTCGAAGTAACTCGTTTACTCCCACTTTGCAAAGATTCACGAGAGTAAGACATTCCTTATAAGAATGCCATTTCGGATATTCGATCCCAATCATAGGATACACGATTCCCAGACGACCAATCATGTATACTCCGCGATGCTTGAAGATCATACCCAATCACTACCGCATGATCGCCCCGTGGCTGTGGAAACCTCAATAGTGTCAAAGCATGACAATCCACACCGTGATGCCATGAAGACTCCGGTCTTAAGGATAATTACACAACCGCCACATAGTGTGACACTTATCTGTGTAAGTGGGTTAGTCTAACGTACGCATTCTCTAATACACGTCCACGTACAGTCCAAGTGTCTCTACACTTCGATAGACGAGATCTATCCCTGCCCTAAAGACAGAAGACATCCAATACGTGCTAGTCTGTTTATACTATCAATGCCCTGTTTAATAGTACATCAGCCTAGAGACATTTAAGTATCAAACTTGTTAAAGTGATTAGAGATCTCATCAACCATAATCGCCTATCATGGTTTCTCTATCACAGTTTAATACTAAGGACGTCATCATATAACAATTCATAATTGGTCCTTTAAAAGAACATATATATGACAACAGAAAAGCCATTTAATATATGTATAAACATAAAGATATAGTAGAAATGATCCGACCCGGTCAGATCCGGTCCAACCCGATTGGGTTTAGGACAATATTTCAACAGTATTTATATTGTTTTGCAGATTCGACTCATTAGCGGCGCTTACCAGATCTTGACGAGGGAGGCGCTGTCAGATTTTCCTTTCACAAAACCTATCGCAGACTTTCTAAGCCAAAACCGCATCTTAGGCGGGCGCTATGGTGACAAAGGCCGCTATGGTGACACAAACTTGATAAATCACCATAACTTTGTGTGTAGAATTCCGAATCGAGTGATTTAAGTTGCGTTGGAAACCTGATTCAATTTCCTACAACTTTCATGATGATGTACAGCCCATAAAATGCCTCTAAGGTGGATCAAAATGCAGATCAATGGAAGGTGTGGTTGTAGTACCAACACGTTTTGATCCGTTTGAACGTTTAAGCTTCGGGCACACGTTCCAATCCTCGTATCTCGCCTTCCGGTCATCTCAAACACCTAAGTCCTATACAAAATCATAACAAAAACCACACGTAATCCCTACAGGACACTAGGGTGACCGAGAATGTATTAAAACACCGAAAAATAGTGAGATTTCCGGACATTTCGTCCTAGGTCTCGAAATGATAACCAAAGTGTAAATACATCAAAATACAACTAAATGTCCCCGGAAACATATAAAACGAGGTATAAAAGGGGTATAATTACATAGTAAATGATAGTCAATTTGACTCTCATCAATATGTATTTATAGTGTGATGAGTGTATGATATTTTAAAATAAAATAAAATTTATTCAAAATTTTTTAAAATATATACGTACGTTCATCAAATTGGAATGTTGGTCAAATTTTGAAGGAATAAAAAAATTTAAAATAAATAAATAAATAAATAAATAAATATATATATATATATATATATATATATATATATATATATATATATATAACCGCTTGATTCAGTCCTCCGGGCGGTTCCGGCCGGTTCAACCGCCGGTTTTCCGGCCGGTTCCTTGAACCGCCGGTTCCAGGCCGGGCCGGGTCCGGTGGAACCTAGAACCGGGTAGAAACCGTGGAACCGCCGGTTCCGTGGACCCGTTGACCCGTGGAACTGCCGGGTTAGACCCGGGAACCGGCGGGTCCGAACCGGATTTTGAACCGGAACCGCCCAGGACTAGTTGTACTCGAGCTTTGCTTCGATGTACTTGATTACGCAGTCCGGACAGAAGGGATGATGATCGATACTATCAAGCCGGCCGATCGATACCATCTTAATTAATTTATGCCGGAGAAGGAATTAGACCGAAACACAAACCCTACCATTCCTAGAACAGTGATTTAGACACATATTCTTTACACACAACATCCCCCGAAATTATTGTTAGCAATACATTTGAATTATTAAAAATAAAATATCAAAAAATCAAGAAATCTGCACCACATGTGGGCAAATTCAGGGGATAGGGTGGGGAGTAAATCTGTGCCTTTATCATTTTCCTTTTGTTTTAATTATTACCTTAACTTAGACATCATAGTACGCACTATCTCTCTTTCAAAATATAACTCATTCTAGATGTTTTTTCAAATAGATTAATAAAATGATTGAATGTCATAAATTTGATGGTTAATGTCTAAAATGTTCATTGAATATCATTAATGCAATGTTTGTTAAGTAATTAAAAGTTGTTGGATTGATAATAAATTAATGATAAGATAAAAAGAGTAATAAATGTAGCATTGATAATGTAAAATGACTTATATTGTAAGACAAAACAAAACATGTAGAATGAGTTATATTTTGGAACGGAGGTAGTACTTGCTTTTCTTGAATGGCTCTCGAAAGATTTTATAGATTATTATTGTGTAATAATTAAGGGCAAATAACCAAAATAGTCCGTGAACTATTTTACTAATAATATAGTCCACGAACTTTTTTTGGCTTAAAAAAAAGTCCACCAACATTCTTTTTTCCCCGAAATCAGTCCCTAATGATACTTTCGGAGGGTAATCATGGAAATTAGAAAAATTCATCAACACCACCTCCATTCCCAAACCCTCTCCGCCACCGCATAATCCATAAACATAAACTCCTTTTTCAGAATGAATTTTTTCGATTCTCTACAAATAAATCTATTCTTTTTTCGTTAGAGAGAAATAAGTGAGGAATCCTTTTTAAGACACTGACTCTCCCACTCTAGTCGATTCTTTTCTTTCTATTACTTAGAAAGTAGCTACTTCAGTTTCAGCCACTCGAATTTTCGATATTCCTTTTTATTTCTCATCAAACGAATGACATCTTTTTCTGAAAATCCTAGTTAATCTTAGTATGATATTAGGTAATCTCATTGCTATTACTCAAACAAGCTTGAAACGTGTGCTTGTATATTCGTCCACAGGTCAAATCGGATGTGTAATTATTGAAATAATTGTTGGAGACTCAAATGATGGATATGCAAGCATGATAACTTATATGTTGTTTTATATCTCCATGAATCAATCATGATTACCCATCCAATTTATCGTAATTAAGAAAATTTGAATCCTTGATGCTCCCGTTGATAACTTGTCGAGAAATCGCTAGAGAATGAGTCGAGAACAATAACCCAAAATTAACTCAATGAAAATGAAGTAATTTGAAGTGGGAAAGATAAAACCGAGGTTCTAAGATCCTAGAATATGACCAAGTCCTGATCAACCCCCTAAAAATGTCTGAAACATGTTTTTATATTGGTCAAAAGTCAAATCACAATTAAAAATCCGTAACTGCTCTTTTTTCCAGCTCATGTGGACACATGGAATTCTGGTCGGGTTCCTGGACCTCCAAAATTAACCAAATTGTTCGAAAAATTTCCAAGAACACGCCCGGAGACAGGAAACCTTGAAGTTGGGCAGACTATTAAGGATTTTGATGATAGCCGACCCGAACTACGCCACTTGTTATCCTCGTAAATCGTGTAATTAATGACTAGCCCTATAAAGTAGAGCGTTAAGGGATAGGATCCCCAAACACGTATCCCAGGGCAGGTCCCTAACCCCAGGTGGGAGATCGGCAAATGCTCCTCCTCCAGCCACCGCAGGTCAGCTAAGGCATGGCGAAGAGAAGCTGCCCAGTTCGGCCATAGTGGCCTTGGGGGCTCAGCGCATGACGCCCGGAGCAACCCCGGCTGTTATTCCACGTGCTGGATAACTAAAGATAAATAAGGAAAGAATCATAAGTCATAAAGACTGTGATCTTGACGTTCAAATATGTCCATAATTATCCCTAAATTATAGGGATTTAGGCGTGTATATCCTTAGGGAAATAATATTAATAATAATAATAACGTGATTCCTTCCAGGACAAGGAAAATGGATGAGACATCTCCTATACAAACAACCCTAAGGAACTACGATAGACTTGATTCCTATTGAGCTATTGGATACGTAGGCAACTCACGAGAAATAACTCGAGAGCTCAGTCTAAAATACACTAAAAACACGTCCTCATTACACACGATTTAGGGTTCATAGGATTAAAGGTCATTGTCACTAAGATAATTGGCCCGGAGTAATTAACAGACGAGATCCAACATCGTCAGATTTCTTGAGTAGACGCAACCTGGATTTTATCTAATTATCCGGATTAGTTAAAAAATATGATTACAAGGGGATTGGATTTGATTAACAATTAAAGACAATTGCAATTCCAGGTGAGAACAATAATTCAATCCCCATCTCCTTTAATACAATCAAAAATCCTAAACCAATTTTCCCAAATTAATTTTATTAAAAAAATATTGGATGATGAATTATTAAGCAAAGCTGTATTGTTTTTTTTTTTTTTACTTTTTTTTTATTTTAGAAATGATAGTTTTAGGTTCATATTTACGGGCTGCCTACACACCTTATTACGCAGTTAATTGGAAGGAGGGTGGCGGAGAGCTTGGGTGGCTGCACACAAGGCCAAATCCGGAAGGATGTGGCTTCCGGTGAACGTTTCTTTCGGTTTCGGATGGACGTCAATTTGCTAGACCCGTTACGAAGGGTGTTGCTTGCAGACAGGGCGCCTGAAGAAGTGGCCTGAGTTCCCCAAAATCAATGAATTTAAGGTCCCCACGAAATTTCGACCTAATATTATATATATACTGTATTTATATAAACGAAGAATGTATTATCTTAATGGTTAGCACTCTAGTATACTAGACATGAGACTTGGTTTCAAATCTTGCAAGCTACCATAATTTTGTTTTTTTTAAACTAGGACTAGGAACCAAATAAGTAGGTTTTTTTCCTTCCAAACCCATGACTATCACACACAACTTTTTTGTTTTATTTTTTTTATATATGTTTTGGTTACTGTTTTTTTTCGAAGGGCGAGGGCCTAAATTTTTTTTGCCCCGGGCCTAAATTTGGACAGGGACGCCCCTGCTTCTGGATATTGATAACCGAGAGATGTACGGGATTCTTCGATACGAGCGGTTGCCATACATGTGTTTTCATTGTGGTAAGGTTGATCACACCATTAATTAAGTTTTGTCCGGGCATCTCGCAAGAGCTCACTGTTGATAGGCAAAAAAAGTTTCCATATGGTCCGTGGTTGAATGTCGGACGACGGTCGAATTATTGAAGGTGCTTGAAATGGGTTGGTCCGAGGAAGGGGGGAACGGGGCTGTCCCGCCATCCCCATCAGAAAGCAGTGAGGGTGGAACAGATGCACAAAATATGGACTTGATAGTAGCTCGGGTAACGGCCATGCAAGGTGAACATGTTACCATGCATATTGACTCTTTATAGCCTTCGGTCATGCAACCTGCTTTGGATGAGCAGGTCACTCACGCGCATGTTGGAGTGGAAAATGGGTTTATAATTGATTGTGAGGTGATACGCCAGCGGCAGCTCCCGACGCAAGTCCGGAATGGGGTGAGCCGAGTGAGAATGGCTACTCGTCGTCTTGCACGAGTTAAAGAGAGCGTTTCTGTTCTGGGGTCGACGGTAGGGGGAAGAGGAAGCTTGAAGTGGAGGTGGATGGGGGAGTAGAGATGAAAAAGAGTTGTCAAGTTGGGAACACAGTTACCTTTGATTTGCCATTGGTGGAGCCTGTCCAGGAACAGGCCCACCCGATGCCATGAATATCTTATGTTGGAACTGCCGGGGTTTGGGCCAGCCCCGAGCAGTGAAAGCTCTTAAGGCTCTTGTTCTTTCTTTTTCGCCTTCATTAGTTTTTTTATCTGAAACAAAACTTACCAGGAATAAATTTGAAGTTGTTTGTTGTGCTTTGGGTTTCCCTAATGCTCTTGTAGTTGGTAGTTCGGGAGCTAGTGGGGGTTTGGCTTTGCTTTGGCAGTCGAGTGTTGATCTTACGATCTCTACTTATAGTCATGGCACATTGATGCGCTTGTGACAAATACAGATGGTAGGGTGTGGAGGTTTACTGGTTTTTATGGCAATCCCGTTGTAGATGAGCGAATACATTCTTGGACGTTGCTTCGTCGTTTGCATGCTTCCCATCAGTTGCCTTGGGTAGTGGCAGGAGATTTTAATGAGATACTTCTGCAGTCTGAACAGGAAGGGCCACGTTTGAGGCCTATTCCTCAGATGGTTGCATTCCAGACTGCCTTAACAGATTGTGGTTTGACCGACCTTGGCTACTTTGGAGCACCTTTCACTTGGTGCAATAGACGGGAGGCACATCCAACTTGGGTTCGTCTTGATAGAGGTGTGAACAATGTGGAGTGGCAGTCTCTTTACCCAAATCATCATGTGTATCACTGTCATGCTCTCGATCTGACCATGCTCCGGTGCTGCTTTCTGAGAGTAAACTGTTTTGTCGGGGTAAGGTTAAGTGGTTTTATGTCCCTCGTTATAACCCTTTCTGGGTTAAGGATGATGAGTTTGAGGAGAGAATGCAGAAGGGGTGGCAGTCTTCTGTGGCCTTGGATCCTGACGCTTTTTCACGGCATATTTTGGGTCTGTGTCGGGATCTTAAGAGTTGGAGTTTGCAGAAACACGGTAATATTGTTAATAATATCGCAGTTAAGAATGAGGAGCTTCGCTTGTATCGTGAGTCCCCTGACTATAGCATTGAGACTGAGCGGGGCCTCTTGAAGGAGTTGGATCATCTTTATACGTTGGACGAGGATTATTGGAGGCAGAGAGGGCACGTCGAATGGCTCAAAAGCATGGACAGGAACATGAGTTATTTTCACCACAAAGCAACCAGTCATAGGGCCAGGAAGACTATTGATCTTTTATTTGACGAAAATGGGGAGGTGGTGACAGAGCAGAGGGAACTTGAGGGGGTGGTTTCCCAATATTTTGTGAATATTTTCACCTCGTCGCAGCCGCCATTGCAGGACTTTAAGGGAATGGAGTTTTCCACTCTGACGGACAACCAAGTTCATCGTCTTAATAAACCTTTTACGGAGGATGAGGTTCTTCGTGCGCTTAAGCAGCTCTCTGGCAGGAAGGCTCCAGGCCTAGATGGTATGCATGTAATTTTACTTCAAAAATATTGGCATGTGATTGGTCTCGAGGTTTTGCACGTGATTTTGGCTATCTTAAATGAAGGCATGAACCCGGGCTCGTTGTGTGAGACTTACATTGCCTTAGTGCCTAAGGTGGCATCTCTCACCCGGGTAGCTGTGTTGCGGCCTATTGCACTCTGCAACTCGACGTAAAAGCTGCTCTCTCGTATTATACTATACAGGCTCAAACTGGTGATCAATGATGTTATTTCCGGTAATTAGAGTGCCTTCATGTACGGTAGATTGATAACGGCTAATGCCATAGTTGCTTTTGAGGCATTTCATTCTATGAAGGTAGGAGCACGTGGTTGTCATAATCCTGCAGCCATCAAACTTGATATAGCCAAGGCATTTGATCGGGTGGAATGGAGCTATCTCTGGGGTGTTATGCACCAGATGCGTATTCCTGTGGCTTTCGTTGACTTATTACGTCGGTGTGTCTCGTCTGTCACTTAACGGGCTCTTGTTAATGGCAGACCTAGTCCCCGGATCGTGCCAACTCGAGGAATCAGACAGGGAGATCCTCTCTCCCCATTCATTTTTATCATATGTGCAGAAGGGCTGACAACCCTACTAGATCGGGCTACGCGTGATGGATTGCTTCGAGGTGTTTCTTTCGGCAGACAGGCACAGGTCCAGGTTTCACACTTGTTGTTTGCTGATGACATCATTTTATTTTTTGAGTATATGGACGGGACGCTGCAGACACTAATGGACCTTTTCAATCACTACGGGATGCTTTCTGGCCAATCTATTAATTTTCACAAGTCCAGTTTGTACTTTAGCAGGGCTATTCGGCAAGAGGACAGAGAGTACATATCATATTTTCTTCAAATCCCCATCGAAAATGGTACATGCAAGTATCTAGGTATGCCTTTTGTTACCGGGCGGAATAAGCGACAAGTTTTCGATTTTCTCCGTGAGAAGGTGTGGAAGAAATTGTCAGGATGGAATGATAAGCTTCTCTCTCCAGCTGGTAAAGAGGTCATGATCATATCAAGCCTGCAGGCTATTCCCACTTTTGTCATGCAGTGTTTCAATGTGCCTGTCACGTTGGTTCGGGATATTGAGTGTTATATTCGTGGATTCTACTGGGAGGACACCGATCTAAACGAAAAGTGCATTGGCGGAATTGGGATACTTGTTGTTTGCCTAAGAATCTTGGCGGCTTGAGATTTCGCAATTTAGAAAGTTTTAATTTAGCCTTGTTGGCTAAGCAGTCATGGCGATTCCTCACTTGTCCAACAGCTCTTGCGAGTCGCATTCTTAATGCAAAGTACCACCCGGATATGACTATCATGGCTGCGGTTTTGGGGAGAAGGCCGTCTTTTCTATGGAAGAGCTTACTGGAGGGAAGAGATATGTTAATACAGGGACTCCGATGGCAGATAGGGGATGGGAGCTCAGTTTTTGTCTTTCATGATTCTTGGGTTGCTAGGCCGCCTTCTTTTCGTATCACCCGCTCATCTCATGCTCTACCTACGGATATCAAGGTGCAAGATTTACTTTTGCCAGGCACTAGACAGTGGAATCTGCCATTCCTCATGCAATTCCACACCTGGGAGGTGGATGCGAATCTTCAAACACCAGTTGCAGGTAGTTCGCATCCTGACAAGCAATTTTGGCATTATGACCGCAGAGGAAGATATACAGTGAAGTCGGGTTATCATCTTGCGTTGAGCTTGTACGGCGGATTGCCTGATTCCGTGCGTGCAACATCGTCTTCAGGGCCAGATAGGGTGTGGTGGGCTTTCTGGTAGGTTCAAGTGCCTCCGCGAGTGCATCACTTTTTGTGGCGATGCCTGCAGGATTGTTTGCCGATTGGAGAACAACTAGCGAAGGGCAATATGGGTACGGAACAGTGTTTGGCTTGCGGCACGGAGGTGGAGTCCTTGCGACATATGCTCTTTGAGTGTGCGTATGCTAGAGACATCTGGGCCGCATTGCCTTTCGGTAGACAGTAGTTGCGACAGGGATCGAGTTTTAAGGAGTTTTTTGGAGCGGTACTAGCACGTTATACCCCAGGTGAGACTTCTACCTTTTGCATGTTGCTCTGGAATCTGTGGAAGGCCTGGTGTAGTGCGGTTTTTGACGATGTGCCTATATATGTCTCCCGTGTGGTTTCCGCGTCTGTAGCTGGGGCAGTGGAGTTCAGACATGCCATGGGATCTACTCTTTTGGAGTCTGGGGGGCTTGTCCACCCGGTTATATGGAGTGCGCCTTCTGTGGGTAGTTGGAAGTGCAATTCAGATGCTTCTGTCATTGAGTCAGGTTCTGGTGTTGGTTTGATATTCATGGACACGACTAGCTCGATTTATGCTGCTTTTTCGTTCCACTTTGACCCTGGTATAAGCCCTGAGATTCTAGAAATGCAGGCAATTCTGTTAGCGATGGAGGAAGCTATTCGTCTGGGTCTCTCAAGGGTTATCTTT
Organism: Gentiana macrophylla; assembly: GCA_026214975.1. Lineage (NCBI taxonomy): Eukaryota > Viridiplantae > Streptophyta > Magnoliopsida > Gentianales > Gentianaceae > Gentiana > Gentiana macrophylla. The sequence goes on from CM047817.1 coordinate 44,085,996, forward strand.
GAAACGGATTGTTTGCCATGTAATCAAGCGCTCTCGAGGCCGTCGGATGACTTGTCGGTGTTTAGTTGCTTAGCACATGATTGTTTGGCGCTTTTATCATCTTTTGTTTCTTCATCCTTTTCCTTCGTCAAACGAACTGGTAATTTTTCTGCGCATTTGCTGGCTAGACATGGACTAGGTCACATTGGCCGTCTTGATTGGGGTACACTCCCTCCGCATGATGTAATTTCTGCCGCAGTTGCGGATTTGGCTTAATAAAAATTCTCCTTTTCTTCTCAAAAAAAAAAAAAAAAAAGAGAATGATAGTTTTGTTGTGATATTATAGTTTTGTTGTTAAACATTAATCCCATGAGAAAATTTTTTGTTTTCAATCCAAATCTGGGTAGTTGGTCTAGCGTAACTTTATGTCATTGTCAAACTTAAATTCTTGACATTTTTCCTGATAAATTTTATTTAATTTTGTTAAGGAAAACAAACCTGAGAAATACCCTTAAAGAAAATAACAGACAAAATAGGACATTTTAAACTATGACAAGAATTAAGAAAGATTAACACGCTTTCTTACAACACACTTTTTGGAAGCAGAAGCATTTCTTTTTCTTGAAGGTAGATGGCTCTAATACCAAGCAGGACTCACGCTCGAATGATAGTACTTGGAGGCAGATGGCTCTAATGCCAAGACTTAAAGAAGTCAATAAATCTCCATGAGAGGCATACTATTAATTGATCGATCATATGACTTAAAGAAGTCCATGCCCTTGTTGCTTGCTTGTGTAGAAAAATCACCAGGCTTCATACCAATACAAGAAGTAAACGCCCTATGATATTCCTCGATATTCAACGTCTCTCCAGATCGAGTAGAGCTATTAAGCCACATTGGGAATTGGCCTTCAAACACTAATCTCATCCCATATAACCCTCATCCTAGTGAAATACTCGCTGACGGTTGAATTTCCTTGTTTAACACTAGTGGGAGTCAACTTTACGTGATTCCGGTGCATTTTCCACCCCCGTTTATCCCACTTTTAGCACATTCTCGGTGTTTTAGACCGTTTTCGGGTAATATCGTGAGTTTATAGCATGGAGAGTAAATCCGTCGCTTTGATGGTTTACTACCTCTTTTTAGTGATATTAACCCATTCTCGAGCACTTTTACCCTCCGGAATCGTTTGTGTGTGTTGTTCGTTCATGAGATTGTAGGGTCTAGGTGTCATGAGAACCGGAAGGTGAAGATTTATGATGAGAAGTATGATCAAGGTGCAAGAATGAGCCAAGGAAGAAGAAAAATGAAGAAAAGGAAGAAAAATAGTTGGGATCTTTACGCTACGTTCTGTTCAGAAGAAATTTGACCTATGATGGAGGAATTTTATGGTCATGGTCTCTTCATGAAAGTTATAGATAATTGAAAGAGCTTTCCAACTCATTTTGAATCACTCAAATTGGAGTTATACACGCGAAGATATCATAGTTTTACTGCAGCCAGAAAATATCAACGTCTCAAACGCGCGTTTGAACATTTCAAACGTGCGTTTGGAACCGTTTTTTTGGTACAGAGAGTTAGGTACTGAAACGTGCGTTTGTAGACCTCCAAACGCGCGTTTGGGGCCATTTTCTATAGATTTTTGCCCCTATAAATACCCATTTTCATCGAATTTCATTAGCTTCTTCTCCCCTCTCTTAACAAAAACTATACCCACTCTTTGCTCGAAATTTGTAATAGATTAGAACACTTTCTCTTAGCATAGATTAGCATAAACATAGCTTAATTGTTCCACTTCCAAGCTCAAATTCTCATTCCAACTTCAAAGCATCCACCTTTTAATTAGTTCTTTATTTTGTACTTTTGGATCTCAAACTCGAATTTCTTCAAATTAATGGTAAATTTCTCTTCCCTTTTACTTATTATGGTTTTCATTTCCTGTTTTGTGTATGTTTTGATTAGTATAATGAGTAGCTAATCCTTTTTCATAGTCGAATCATGTGAAATTTGGTGAAATCACCCTTTGGGTGATGAAATTGGGAGTGGGTAGTGCTTTTTATTGTTGTATCTTGCATGTTTCATGTCTTAGAACTTGTTATAACAGATTTGGGCTAGATTGATCACCTAGGTCAAAATCACACACATCACTCTAAAGAGTTGTTCAGATAGAGAGATGTGGGAAAAGGGGTTCTAAGATCGCGGCGTAGACTCGGCTTAGTTGTTAAGCCCGAGCCCAATGCGAGGTTACTCGTTTTTAACGTTTAAGCGGCTCTAGTGCATAACATGTCTTGTTAGTGAATCTTCTTAAGGGAAGGGTAGTTAACATGGCATAAGGTGTTAGGAGAGAGTTGTTCAGACCTTAGCCCCGGAATTAGGAGCACGCACCCGTGAAATTGAAAGTGAGAGTTCGTTTGTTTAATGCACACTCCCAGTTTTGTCTATCCTTGGGGTTGAAACTAGCTATTTTGATCATGGTTCGGCTATGTCCCTTAATCTATCTTTAGAACCTAGTAGTTTAATCTTCTTTCTCTCTTTTTATCTTTAGACTCGTTAGTAAGAATCACTTTAGTGTCGTTGTAGTAAACAAGCACTTTAAAAACATTGATCACCTAGACTAAGTAACACGTTCGCTTTGGTACTCACAAACACTTTTCCCTTGGGTTAGACCTCGTACTCCTGTAGTTATTCTAGCAATCGACCCGGTACACTGCCGGTTAGAGAGTTAGTTTGCCCACGGTTTCGAGTCTTTATAAATTGTTTTGTTGGGGTAAATTTTAGCTCAATCAAAATGGCGCCGTTGCCGGGGAATTGTGTGCTATTTGTCATATCTTGCAAGTGAACCGAAGGCTTGGGCCTAGGTTTTATTTTACTGTTTTCTTTTTGTTTGCTTTTTGTAGTGCATGACCCGGAGATCTCAAACACCACTCGAACCATACATAGACGGAAAATTGAAGCTTTCGCAAGGCGTAGAAATAGTCAAAGAAGAAGAGGTCATCAAGTAGAGGAGTCGAATCCGGTCTGTGAAGAGAATAGTTTGGGTGAGTTGGGAGAAGGATCCGATATGGCACAAAATGGTGAACAAGGCTTGGAAGGAAATTTGGGGAACAACAATGGAGTCCCAAATCAAAACCCGCCTCTTGTCAACAACAATGCACAAGGAGGTGTGAATGGACAAGGAAATAACTTTGTGAATGCGAATGGGCCTATACCACAAAATGTTCAACATGAGGCCCAAGGGAATCAAATGGATCCCATTGTTATGCAACAGTTCAATGCATGGATGTTGAATCAATTTCAACATAACCAAAATCAAGCTCACAATCAAGGTGCAAATGCAATGCCTAATTGGTTTAACGGTCAACAAGAGCAAAATCAAGGCGGATTGACTTGTAGAGACTTTGTGATGGCTCCCACGGCAACCATGGGGCATAGTCCAATTTGAATGCCACCGGTAGCCGCCAATAATTTGGAATTGAATAGAAATATCATACATTTGTTGGGAGACAATGCTATATTCAAGGGGACCGCCATGGAAAATCCTCATATGTTCATTGATCATTTCCTACAAATTGTGCACATTACCAAGATCAATGGAGTGAGTGAAGAAGCGCTTAAACTTATGCTTTTCCCGTTCGCCTTGAAGGAACAAGCCAAGACATGGTATGACTCATTGGCTCATGATTCTTTGCACACTTGGGAGGACGTGGTTATGACATTTCTATTCAAGTATTACCCACCATCAAAGACATTGGACATGAAAGAGGCTATTATCCTGTTTAATGCTTATGAAGGAGAAGAATTGTATGAGTCTTGGGATAGATTTAAAGCATTATTGAGAGAGTGCCCGGGGCACGGCTTGAGACCTTTTGAGGTAGTTCATGCATTTTTCCGAGGGTTGGAGCCGGTGCACCAAGGGACCTTGCATGCTTCGTGTAATGGGGATATTATGAGGATGGTACCGGAGGTGGCTATGAATCAAATCGATAAAATTGCCGAGACCTCAAAGAAATATGTGTCTTCAAGTAGAAAAGGGCCAAGGAGTAAAAAGCCGGGATTGGTTGAAGTAAAGGAAGTGGAAACAAATGAGCAATGTCAAGCTAAGATGCAAACGATGGAGAAAAGGTTGGAGAACCTTGAAAGAGAAAATGAAAAGGCAAGGCTTTGCCAAATATGTGGAGGCCAACATTCGGCTAAGGATTGTGGGATGACTCACAAATCTCAAAATATGTCATATCCACGATCCTCAATGCAAGGACAAGCTAGTTTTTCGTCACAAGATAGTCCAACCGATCTAGCCAAGAAAATGATGAACATGTATGCCATGGGGCAGGCGAGTGCGGGGCACTTGGGCTACAACCGATTCTGAATCAATTTCAAAGTGCCGAACAAGGCCAACAAAACGAGCAACCGGTTGTGGATAATTCTCAATGTTATGAGGTGAATTATGTGGGGCAAAGTCAAGATGGTAATTATGATCAACAATGTGATGGTTCTTGGATAAATAATAATCAAGGTTGGGATCAAAACCATCAAGGGCAGAATTGAAACTGGTATTTTGACCAAGGCCAGAACCAAGCTTATAGGCAAAATCAAAGTTCATTTTATCAAGTGCCTAACCAACAAGCCCAATACTATCCTCAACACTCTCAACATCAACAACAAGGGGGTACTTACCAAGCAACTCCTCCACCACTTGCTCCCATTCCTCAAAAGAGCGCAACCGATGTCATATTCGAGCAAATGAACAAAAACTTTGCGGAGATAAAAAAGGACATGGTTGAGATGAACTTCAAACATGGGTCCGCCATTCGGAATCTCGAAACACACATGGGGCAAGTCACCGATAATGCCATGGTGAACTTGAAAGGAGGCTTACCGAGCGACATGGAAAATAATCCCCAGAATGTGAAGGCCCTTTTTTTGAGAAGTGGTAAAGAGGTGGGTGTTGACAATGCTCGAGGATAAAGGACTCAAAATCTGTCAAAGAGAGAAAGGGGTATTGATGAAGACGATGATTTCTATAGGCCGGTTGAGGAAGAAGACTTGGAAAAAGGAAATATTGAGACAGAGTTGGAAGCAATGAGAAGAGAATCGAAGGCCGTAAAGGAAGAGTTGGCGAATGCAAAGAAAGAGAAAGTGACAGACAAGGAGAAGGAGTTTGTGGCAATTGACATTGAAGAAGAGGAACCGAGTAAAGCAATGGAGAAGAAGGGCACAAGTGAGAACGCACCTCCACGCGTGAAAGGTAAGAAAGGTATAACCCTGCCTCCCTCTCCTGATTTTGATTTAAGTACTTTACCCTACCCATCTACAAGTCATAGACAAAGTCGTTTGAACCAAGCTCAGAACCGTTTCATTGAAAATTTGCGTAAAATTGACTTGACCATTCCCTTTCTTGAAGCACTTGCAAACATGCCTGCTTATTGTAAAGTCTTAAAAGGCTTGTTAAATGATAAGAGTAAAATAGAAGGTTTGGTATGTTTGAATGAAGAGTGTTCGGTGATTTTTGATAGTAAGATACCCCCGAAAATGAGAGATCGAGGTGGGTTCACCATCCCTATTACTATTGGCGATAATGTGATTGAAATTGTGTTGTGTGACCTAGGAGCTTCTGTGAGCTTAATGCCTAGGGCCTTGTATGAAAAGTTAGGGTTGGGTGAGCTAGAACCCACGGGGATGACCTTACAAATGGCGGATAGGTCGGTTAGGACACCTATGGGGGTAGCGGAGGATGTTCTTGTGCAAATAGATAAATTTACCTTTCCCGTAGATTTTGTCGTCTTAGACATGGCGATGGATTCTAAGACTTCGGTTTTGCTTGGTCGTCCTTTCTTGACTACGAGTGATGCTAGCATAGATGTGAAGAGTGGTGATATTACTTTTCATGTGGGTAAGGAGAGCGTGACATTGAATGTTTATAAGTCTAAATCTCTTGCTTGTCATTCTGTCGAATCTACTTTTGCTTGTGTTGTTGCTACCACTAACCCACAGGTTGATAAGGAGTTAACTATAGAAGACACGGTGGATGCACAATAGGTCGTTGATGGAGTGAAGATCAAGACCAAGGATAAACCGGGATCTCCCGTCTCACCATCATTGTCTCATCCGGACCATAAGCCACTTGTCATAGACCCGGAAATTGGATTCAAAGTCAAGTTGAAGAAAAAGGGAACCCTAAGCGATGTGCACCTTAAAAAAAACCGGAGCGGGAACCAGAAAAGAAAATGTTGAGTGTTTGGCAAGAGGTAACTTCACGAGCTAGAATAGGTATCCCATGTGTTAACTCCACCCCTTTAAAAACCCCTCGCGGTGTCTCTCATGAATATACTTATGATTGATATGCTATGTGTTAAGGTGCTTTGTGATGCTTTGTGGTTCGGGTCGTTGTCTTGAGTCTTTTGTGGTATGAGTTTGTTTGGTGCCATTAAGTCGATGCTAATGACGTTAAACAAAGCACTTCTACCTTTCCTCGCCTGTGCCAATAGTATAACTTTGAAAAAATTGGCACTGTATAAGTCATCCCGTCGAGCCAACGACATAAAACAAAGGCGCTTGGGGGAGGCAACCCACCTTTTTGGTAGTAATAATGTGTTTAGAGTGGTCTTTGGGTGCAAGAGGGGAGAGTTTTGTATTAAAAGAGAGGTTGGGGTGAGAATTTCCTTTTGGTTCCGGCTCTTGTACGTAGACGGGGATGTTTTTATGTGAGCCTCTGTGGCCTTATTTTATGCGTGGATGCTCTGTGTTTCTTTTGATTATATTTACATCCAGTGCGATTCCCGTCTAGTATGGTTGATATGCTTTGATACTTTGTTTGTGGCATGGCTTCTATTTTTATATATCTCGTATCTATCACCATCTTTTGGCACATGGAATTTTTCCGTGCATGTGTTTGCCTTAGTTTTTGTTTCTATGGTTTTAGATACTCGAGATGGAGCTTACTAGAAGATGTCACGTGGGCTACGAGTGCGCCTTTCTGCCAGGTTTTGGTCAAACAGCTAAGTCTTTTACTCTTTTTATCTCTCACACACTGAGGACAGTGTTTCGTTTAAGTGTGGGGTGGGAGACTTAGCCGTTTTCTTGTTTTCGTTGTTAAATGTGCTTAATATGTGGTATGCTTTGCCTATGACCGGGCTCGAGCCGATTTTGGGAAATTTTTAAAATTTTTCAAGGGTTTTTAACACCGTGTTATGTGTGTTATTTTCACATTTGAGTGGTGGCCACCTTAGTAGGGCCCCGAACGTGTACACTGCGGTTTGATATTATCTTGGGAATGGAGTTTATTATTTTCACGCAAGCTACACTTTGTGCACAATTTGATTACTACCCCCTCTCATACCATTAGTCTTGAGGCGAAATAGAAAGGTTCACCTAAGTAGGATACGGGATGACGGTCCTGGCGTCTCTTTGACCCGACCAGAGCCAAATAAGCCTAATCCCGAACATTAGACCTTCTTAGCCCCTCTCAGCCTTGATAGAATGGTCTGACCACCATTCCTTTTATAGCTGTTTTGTTACTTAGTCAGAAACCTACCCTAACCCTTATTTTTGGTCACGTTTCCTTCATTTTATACCCTACGAGTGGACCTAGTATTTTGTTAGGCCACACTTGCTAAGGCAAGTGTGGGGTGGGGAAAATGATGTTTTGATGGGTTGGTGTTTTCTTGGTTTTGAGCTATAAGGAGAAGGGGAGCTCATTTGGGCCTAGTGTTTGGGTTTGGCCCAAGAAGAAAAGAAAAATCTGTGAAATTTCTTCCTTCTTTCTTTAATAAAAAAAAGAGTTCAAAATAAATTAGCTCTCAATGAATAAAAGCTTGGAGTTTATTGAAATAAAAGGTTGGAATCAAAGGATTGAGCTCGGGAGTGATTTCTATGATGTTGGAGTTGGGATAGTGAGATAGGTGCTGATGTATTCGATCTCGCCGCATAACACTTGAAACATAGTTGAGTATGGCAATGAGTTCGGGTATGTTAGTATCCTATGGTTCCCAAAGTGTTTAATTAATAAAAAAGGAGTTTAGATGATTTGTATAGTAGAGATGAAGTGGTACACTTGTTGATTAGGTTCACTCGTACTTCTTTTTCTCCAGTTCCCAAAATATCCTTTTCGATTAACCGGAATCACCCTAGCCTAACATTATAACCTTTCAAGTCCTACCCGATCGTGTCCAAACTTGGTGACCTTGATTAGTGGAGAGGCTAGTTCGTATGAGACAGTTGGTAGACTTTTGGTCGGGATTCAAGTCCCGACAATCATTTTGAGCACTTGGCTTTAGCTTGGCACCACACACACTCCATTTTCTTGATAATATTATACCGGTGTGTATATGTTCGTGTTTCTTACTTTGTGGTTACCTCAAGAGTGTGATTAGTAGCACCTACATCAAAAAGTTGAATCCCTTGGTTGGTTTTAAAACGCCTAATTTACTCGAGGGCGAGCAAAGGCTAAGTGTGGGGTGGTTGATGGGAGTCAACTTTACGTGATTCCGGTGCATTTTCCACCCCCGTTTATCCCACTTTTAGCACATTCTCGGTGTTTTTAGACCGTTTCCGGGTAATATCATGAGTTTATAGCACGGGGAGTAAATCCGTCGCTTTGATGGTTTACAACCTCTTTTCAGTGATATTAACCCATTCCCGAGCACTTTTACCCTCCGGAATCGTTTGTGTGTGTTGTTCGTTCATGAGATTGTAGGGTCTACGTGTCATGAGATCCCGGAAGGCGAAGATTTATGATGAGAAGTATGATCAAGGTGCAAGAATGAGCCAAGGAAGAAGAAAAATGAAGAAAAGGAAGAAAAATAGTTGGTATCTTTACGCTACGTTCTGTTCAGAAGTAATTTGACCTATGATGGAGGAATTTTCTGGTCACGGTCTATTCATGAAAGTTGTAGATAATTGAAATATCTTTCCAACTCATTTTGACTCACTCAAATCGGAGTTCTACACGCGAAGATATCATGGTTTTACTTCAGCCAGAAAACAGCAACGTCTCAAACGCGCGTTTGAACATTTCAAACGTGCGTTTGGAACCGTTTTTTTTTTGTACAGAGAGTTAGGTGCTGAAACGCGCATTTGGAGACCTCCAAACGTGCGTTTGGGGCCATTTTCTGCAGATTTTTTCCCCTATAAATACTCATTTCCATCGAATTTCATTAGCTTCTTCTCCCCTCTCTTAACAAAAACTATACCCACTCTTTGCTCGAAATTTGTAATAGATTAGAACACTTTATCTTAGCATAGATTAGTATAAACATAGCTTAATTGTTCCATTTCCAAGCTCAAATTCTCATTCCAACTTCAAAGCATCCACCTTTTAATTAGTTCTTTATTTTGTACTTTTGGATCTCAAACTCGAATTTCTTCAAATTAATGGTAAATTTCTCTTCCCTTTTACTTATTATGGCTTTCATTTCCTGTTTTGTGTATGTTTTGATTAGTATAATGAGTAGCTAATCCCTTTTCATAGTCGAATCATGTGAAATTTGGTGAAATCACCCTTTGGGTGATGAAATTGGGAGTGGGTAGTGCTTTTTATTGTTGTATCTTGCATGTTTCATGTCTTAGAACTTGTTATAACAGATTTGGGCTAGATTGATCACCTAGGTCAAAATCACACACATCACTCTAAAGAGTTGTTCAGATAGAGAGATGTGGGAAAAGGGGTTCTAAGATCGCGGCGTAGACTCGGCTTAGTTGTTAAGCCCGAGCCCAATGCGAGGTTACTCATTTTAACGTATAAGGAGCTCTAGTGCATAACATGTCTTGTTAGTGAATCTTCTTAGGGGAAGGGTAGTTAACATGGCATAAGGTGTTAGGAGAGAGTTGTTCAGACCTTAGCACCGGAATTAGGAGCACGCACCGTGAAATTGAATGTTAGAGTTCGTTTGTTTAATGCACACTCCCAATTTTGTCTATCCTTGGGGTTGAAACTAGCTATTTTGATCATTGTTCGGCTATGTCCCTTAATCTATCTTTAGAACCTAGTAGTTTAATCTTCTTTCTCTCTTTTTATCTTTAGACTCGTTAGTAAGAATCACTTTAGTGCCGTTGTAGTAAACAAGCACTTTAAAAACATTGATCACCTAGACTAAGTAACACGTTCGCTTTGGTACTCACAAACACTTTTCCCTTGGGTTCGACCTCGTACTCCTGTAGCTATTCTAGCAATCGACCCGGTACACTGCCGGTTAGTGAGTTAGTTTGCCCACGGTTTCGAGTCTTTATAAATTGTTTTGTTGGTGTAAATTTTAGCTCAATCAAACACCACTCAATTCTTCAAGTACATCTGACAACCTATAGGAATCCAAATTCAAAAACCTATCCTTCAAATCCTCCCACACCTCTAGTGCGCTATTGATCCAAAGGAGGTTACGAGCAATTGTCCAGCTAACCGAGTTCAGAATCCATGAGGTCACCGTCGTATTACACTGATTCCACGCATCGAAGTACTTATCACCTTCGGGCGGCCTAGTTAGGGTTCCATCAATAAAACCGACTTTATTCTTCGTAATAAGCGCCATTCGCACCGAGCGGCTCCATGCATGATAGTCATTTCCTTCTAATGGCGGTTGAACCAAAATCTGCGAGGAACTTTCATTCGGATGGATATACAGCGGACTTGAAATAGGAATTGCGTCTAAGTTTGCCATTGAAATTGCTTCGATGACACAAAAAACGACTGGAGTTTAAACGATTCCACGCTCTGATACCATGAAGAAAAGTACAGAAAACAACAATAGAAGCCTAGGGTTTCCTGGGAGGAAAAACGGGGGAGACGATAGAAGAAACCCCAAAAAACATCTTTTTTTTGTATATTTCTTTTTTATGATGCTATTACAAAATATCCAGTTGGTATATATACCAGTCAAATAGCTTTGACTGGTCAACAAATAATCAAATAATAATAAATAAAAAAACAAATACAGTAACACTCACGCTCGAATGATAGTACTTGGAGGCAGATGGCTCTAATGCCAAGACTTAAAGAAGTCAATGAATCTCAATGAGAGCTATTAAGCCACATTAGGCTACCAACTTCAGCCAGCTTAATGAGCTCAATCATTGCGTTCGAATTCACAGCAAGCTGGATAAACATGGCTTGGCTTTGTCAATTGAAGCATCAAAACTGTTTGAACCCGGCCTTCGACTCCATAAATTGCAGCATTGTGTCGAGCATAGTCAATTCTCTTTAAGTCAAAAAATCCCAGCCTTGATGCATTGAAGTACTAAACTAAACTCTAATGAAAATGATACCAAACACAAACTTAAAAACATTAGGTATTTTAAAGAGTAAATGCAGCCTTATTTAGTCTTATTATATAAGCTAGTAAATTTTACACACAAAGATTCAACTGCTTTCTCGAATATATGGAAAACAATATTTCAGTAAATATTTAAAGATAAAAAAATCATAAAAATATACGAGTGATAGAAAAGGGAATCACAACATTGAAAATAGAAAAACATTAGAAAATACCTATCAAGATCCATACAAAATGATATGCCATAAACAACAATCTTTCTGCAAGTGGAAATGCTATCTGCATACTCTTTATAGCTAGAATTTGTTGTGCCGTTCATCCTCTGTTTCTTTCTTTAAGTATTAGTATGCACATGTAGTTCTTTCCTCTGTCATTCTTCAGTTCCACAATCTGCAAACATATTCATCGATTGCGAACATATGTTTTCCTGTTCTTGTTCTTGTTCGTTATTGACGCCTTCAAAAAAAAGAAAAAAAAATCGTAATTGACAGCATAATTACTTATTAAAATGTCGGACAATTGCTATAAAAAAATTAAAAAAAAATTCAGGACGGGTATTTTTAGCACGACCGAGTGAGAAAATTTACTGAGGACGTGTTATTTTAGTCCGACCTCAATGAAAAATAACCTGTCCTCATGATATTTTATCCCGTCCTGAATGCCAAATTGCCCGTCCTACTGAGGGTTATGCTTGTAAAACTTAAAAATAGGGGTATAAAAAAAACTATTTTTACCGAAAAGTATATATATTTCGAATTTTCGTCAAAATAAAAACAAATGAGCTAACGGTTGAGGGAGCTACCATTGGAGAATCGTTTGACGATGACTGATTATGTCACCTTGATTATCCGGGCCCTAATTGAATCTAGTGATGAACACACACAAAAACTCTAATGCCTAAAGAGTGGGATTGTGTCGTTTTAATGTTTGCGGCTGAGTCTAAGAATATATCTTAGATTGCCTACGTATCCTGTTAGGTTCCAAGAATCAAGACTTACGTAGTTCCTGGAATGGGGTATTTATAATGACAACACCTGCCCTAACCCTAATGTTAAGTCGGCTTATGTTTTTGTCATATTTACCCTTTATGGGCCTTAACCCTTGCCCAAGTTATCACTGTTAATGGGCCTGGTCAGCTGGTGCGGACTCTGTCCTCCATGTCGATATTGCCGACCAGCGGTATTCGACTCTGGGACTCATTGTCCTACACTTCTCGATTGTCGATCGTCGTAGCCTCGAATCTGGGCATCGACATAAGTAACTTGGCGTTAATTCCTAATGTGGGGACCAATCGATAGACGACACGTGGAGGGGTGAAACCCTGTATCGTCATAAGCCCCCCAGACTTGAGAGAGGCGCTTCCCGTTGTCCGAGGTCGAGTCTGTCACATGAATCGTCTCCAAGTTGGGTCATCCTTTGGACGGGAAAAAGCCCGCCATTTGTAACCCTAACTGCTTGTAGCCACGTGGCGTGATGTCATGGTACACAGACGCTTCGTATCCCGCAAATCATAACGCGTCATTGCCTTGATTCTCATGATTTCAAGGGGTTATAACTCCCCACTACCCACGTCTTTTCAAATCATTTGCAAATCTTGGCTAGCATAAAAGGAGAGAGATAGAAGTTGGAGCAGAGCCTATTCATCACTTCATTATCACAAACTCCAAACGCCAAGTAAGCTTCTTTTTCCTGTGTTATTCATCTTTTTATTTGATTCACCCATGTCTAGTAGCAGTGCCACAGAATCCGATAGGGGTAGTGAAACACCTTCCAGTAACCAAACTCCGGCGCCTACCTCTTCCGGTCATCTTCTCCGGCAAGCTTCCGATGAACCCTCTGCCTCTCCCCCCATGTCCCTAATCAACCCAAAAAATTAGTCACAAGGATGGAGGGTAAAGGGGCTAAGGGCTGTCTCAGTTCTCTTTCTTCTGAGGAGATCGCCAGACTCTGTAGGAAATCCAACATCACCAACCCTCCATTTGAAGCTCGACCCCCTTCTGGCCTTCATAAGTTTGCCGATGAGCTCCCAGAAGGATTCTGCACCGTCTACGAGGGCCAACTCTCGAGTGGATTAAGGTTTCCACTCTGTCCGGCCGTCCTCGCGGCCCTAGACCATTACGAGATAAGTGTTTCGTAGTTGGCCCCAAATGCTGTCAGGACTCTAATGGGGTTTGTTATAGCATGTCGAGTCGTGGGAGTCTGCTTTTCGATACCCCTCTTTCGGTATTATTATCAGATTGCTGCTACACCCGACAAGCTGTGGTATACCTTCCAGAGGAGGCCGAATCGGCACGAATTCGTAACCAGAGGGCCTTCTTCTCACGGGGAGTGGAAGCCCCATTTCTTCTTTCTTCGACATGGCCTAGAGAACCCCTACATAGGACAATGGAGGTCGAGGGGCATGAAGAAAGACAAACTTGGAAATGCTCATGTTCTTAACGAGGCCTGCCTACTAGGGGGTTTTAACTTCGAGGTGTGTACTCGAGACTTGAGTCTCCTTTACAATCTAGCCCGCCTGGAGGAGCCTGGACCGATCCCATACGCAAACCTCCACGCCCAAGACCAAGAGAACCGTAGGGACTTTCCTTGTTTTGCTGTCGTATTTCTTATTTTGTCGAGTTTGATAATTTGTCACTTGTTGATCAAAACTAACCTGTTCTTTTTGTCTTGCAGTGGGAAAGTTCTCTAAGATCAGTGATCCTACACATCTTCCACCGTCGGTGGTCGTAGCTGCTCCGCCTCGCGGGGATCAGGGAGCGCTTGAAGTGCTTGTGGCTGAAACCAGGGCACCTTCTTCTGCCAGAGAGGGGGGTGCTACCCAGCCTGAGACTGTTCTTGCTGCCGTCGAATCAATGGTGCCGGCTCGATCATCCGAGCAACCCCGACCTCTAGTGGCTTATCGGTCCGTTATGGCTCGCTTCGAGATGAGGATGATGAGGTGCTAGTCGGTTCGACTCCACCTGTTGAAGTAAACGTCGAGGAACGAGCGCCGCAGACGAAGAAAAGGCCCACCGTTCCCGAGCTGGTGAGGGAGCAACAGAGAACGTTGTTGAGGCTTCTTCCGAGCCAGAGGTCGATGTGAACTGGGCCGCAGATGATTGCGTGGCCTTGGAGGACAAGGCTCTATCCCACGCTCTTCGGAGGTCGAACCGCCTCGTAAGTCGATTGTCTTTCTTTTCTTTAAGTGTTGATTTCTCTCGAGGCTTACACCTTGTCCATTATTTGACATCTCTTTTTCTTTTTGTAGAATAACTTTCTCAGCCGAGAGGTGATGTCGGGTCAAGTAAAATAAAATACTCGATACCTAAATAACACACTAGCAAGAGAACTAGGTTCAATCGAAGTATAGTTAGATAAAGTCGAGGTCGATCCCACAGAGACTCGGCTCAAACGAAATATGACTTATCAAACTAAAAAGCAAATTAAAGGCGGTCTACGACCAACAAATAACGCAGAAATAAAATTGACACAGTAGAAACACAAAACCAACTAAAGATTCAACGACACTAAGACACTTGTTTTTATAGGTTTTATAAATAATTGACAAACGGTATTGATAACGCTAGTAGTAATTACTCCCCCATGCTATGTAGATTGACGACGAGACAAAACAAGACATTTAAGATTAATTATTCTGACTACGGGAGTCATCCTCTAAAATAGATCTAGCTCCGGTTAGGCCATCTAGATCATCGTGTCTCCATTACGTGACTTCACATTTTCTCAATCTCATATAACTTCTGACACAATTACGAAACTAGGGATGCCGGTATAAACCGTAACCTCATCTAAGCAACATTCCTATGATTAGGCGTACTTCTTAGACACCGATTCAATCTATGTCCTAAGTAACAATCACTTTTTGGGTCTCATGTTAAATTACGATGACAAATAATTAAGTTGATCAAGTTTAATTACTCGTTTGAATTACAAAGCAGAGAACCTGACGTAGTCAAAGCCGTTCACAGACAAATCAAGAACATCATAGATCTTGCTAACAACAAGACATAAGCTCGCTGCCAACAAGCTCAGATCTGAACCAGATTTGCTCGTGAAACGTCTTTTACGTCTCAGATCTACATAAACATGGGTTCGTTAATTAAATACATAACGAAATCAATATACAAAAAGACTACTCCATAACGAAATAAATTAGATCTACGAATAAAGATTGCATAATATAGTAGACATTACCCTCGAAGACGAGCGTGATTCCCACTCCTCGATACGATCTCTAACCGGAGATTCTAACGACTCCGTAATGAAAGAACATAATATAAAATAAAGAAATCAACGAACTATATTGATAAAAGTATTGAAAATAATGTATTTCTATGGTGTACATATGGCGTGTACTACACCCTTTATTTATAGGTGTTCAAGTTAATTAAGAGATATACTTCAAAATATCAAACAAATAAGAGATAACTCCCGGCCGATCATTAAAATGTAACATGCGCCCCTCCTAAATGGCGTGTTCAAAAGTCGGCGCCATCATGATTGGCTTTGCCGGCTTTTGTCATGCTCTACTCCTCTTCTTGTGCTTATCCGATATTTATCTTCAATGCATCTTGAATTTATCTTGAGATTAAATTCTCCTTTTTGTATTTATCCTCCATAATTATCCAAATTCTGCAAAATAGATATTTATCCCAAAATAAAATCATATATAAAAAATGGATAAATACCAAAATATACAATATAAACGGATAATACCAAATTATATCTTATAAATGGATAAATACCAAATTATATAATATAAATCACATAACATTAAATAATCCATATAAACAGGTGATTTATCATAAAATATATATTATTAATCCCGATTTAAGGATAATGTTGATGACTTTTACGGGTATAATTTGACCGTCATCAACTACCCCACACTTAGACTTTGATCGTCCCGAACAAAGCATCAATAAGTCATTCTCCAAGACACATTTCCTGTGGTCAAATCATACTTATACAAGAAACTCGAGTCAACTCATACCACTTATGCTCATAAGGTACCCATTATTCACTACTCGTCATGAATTGAAGTGATGTGTGCCTGTGCATTTAGTTTTATATATTCGTGGCAAGATTAAAGTTTATGCTAACTTCGCAGTCTTAACCTACCAACATCAACATTCCCGCTTCTTAGGCCTCGCAATGGGTAAAGACATGGTGCAATAAGCAAGAGCGTCATCCATAGGGTTTTTGGACTTAGAGACCGAGAAAAATACTCAAGCCTCTTAAAAATTTGAATTTTTTCGCGTTTCCGTAGTTTCAAGCTTTAACACCTCTCAAGAAAGAAACTTGCTTTAAAAGTAAAGTATGCATTGCAAGAATCCCTCTCTCACGGATTAGTGGAAGCATTGAATATTACCACAAGCGCGAAGCTACTTTGGTAATGTTACTACAAGCCCAGTGTTTAACATTTCGTTAAAACACAGATAATTCTCAAGCTTATTACTCCGCTTTGATGGCTAGAAGATAAGAATACATCAGCAGATAAATATCGACTCTAGGTCTGCATAACCAATCATCCACGCAATGTACACATAATTCTTCTTAGTTATTATGATTTGTGCGGATTTCGTCGATTCAAATTGAGTGAGAAAATAATAAATAACTACTTGCACTAGTTGGCATGAATATCCTTAAGTTTACATTCACATAAGTATAAAATGATCACGTAATCATGCAACTTGGTTCCTTCCCTATTAATTCTATGTATAGGAACTCACAATTCTAAGGGTACGAGATAATAAATTTGGCATTTGTTCAAAAAATTTCAAAATTTTCACATTTCACATTTTTCACCGTTTCATTTAATTTTTTCTATTATAACACATCATGGCTAAGTCTCCTACCCCCCACTTAAACTTGGCATTGTCCCCAATGACAAAGAAAAATGAGAATTTAAGAAAAAGACTTAGCTCTGGAAACGGCTCTCAAGCAAATGCAGAATGCAGTTGTAGACCAAGCACGTCGTGGAGAAGCAATCGAAAACCTGTTTAAGCAAACCAAACAGAAACTCCACGAAACCGTTAATGACATGTCAATGGAAGTTATAAAATAATGTGGCAGTAATTAGATATGGAATATCTAAAAACATTTTAAGCCACTTTATTTCATACAACCAATGACACGGAAAACCAAAGAGTTAAAACTACTAAACTCACATGTCGCTATCAAGGAAAAAACCTCGTTTATTCCGAACTTAGGATCGGAACATGGCGAGATGAAAAAAACCTTAACAGTCTCATGCTACATTATTCAAACAAAACAAAAACAAAAGATAGTTTTTAAGAAATAGTTCTGAGTTTATAGTCGCCAGCTCGACTCAACTCAACGATGGTTTAAGTATAGGTGGGATCTTCAAGAGTGAAGACTTCCTCTTCCTTTCCTTGACCAAGACCCATGTAATGTTTCACACGGTGTCCATTAACCACAAAAGTGGATTGGTCTTTAAGGTTCAATAATTCCACAGCTCCAGAAGGAAAAGCCTTACTCACTCTATAAAGGCCATACCATCGTGATTTTAACTTGCCAGGAAAGAGTCTCAAGCGCGAATTGTAAAGAAGAACCCGATCGCCTTCCTTAAAAGTGCGGTCCAATATCTTCTTATCATGAAATTTCTTCGTGCGCTCCTTAAATATTTTTGCATTCTCATAAGCTTCCAGACGAAACTCCTCTAGGCGAGTCAACTCTAACAACCTTCTTTCTCCAGCTAAACTCTCATAAAAATTCAGCATAAGCGTAGCCCACATGGCACAGTGTTCCAGTTCAACCGGTAGATGACACGCTTTACCAAAAACAATCTTATAAGGGGACATACCAATAGTCATCTTATAAGCAGTCCTATAAGCCCATAAAGCATCATCTAATCGTAACGACCAATCCTTTCTAGTCGTATATACAGTTTTCTCCAAAATGCGCTTTATTTCTCGATTTGTAACCTCAACTTGTCCACTTGTTTGAGGGTGATAAGCAGTAGCTAACTTGTGTCTAACCCCGTACTTAATCATCAATTTTTCAAACGGCCTATTGCAAAAATGGCTTCCATTATCACTAATAATGGCACGAGGGGTTCCGAACCGCGTAAAAATATTTTTCTTCAAGAACTTCAGTACAACTTTTGCATCGTTAGTAGGTGAAGCAATGGCCTCAACCCATTTGGACACGTAGTCGACCGCAACTAAGATATAGCGGTTGGATAAAGACGAAGTGAAGGGTCCCACAAAATCAATACCCCAAACATCAAAGAGTTCCACCTCTAGGATAGTCTTCATTGGCATTTCATTCCTCCTCGAGATATTTCCCGTCATTTGGCATGAATGACAAGATCGAGCATATTGATGCGCATCTTTGAACAAAGTAGGCCAGTAAAAACCACATTGGAGAACTTTCGCAGCAGTCTTGTCTCCTCCATAATGTCCTCCGGCCTCATAAGCATGGCAATGTCTAAGGATATCATAAATTTCCTCTTCGGGCACACATCTCCTAAAGACATTGTCGGATCCTAGCTTAAAAAGATAGGGCTCTTCCCAATAATAGTGCCTAAGATCCTTAAAGAATTTCTTTCTTTCTTGTGGGTTGAGATTTGGTGGCAAGTATTTCGCGGATAGATAATTCACAAAGTCTTTAAACCATGGTTGTTTATTCTCCTTCACAACCTCAACACGCGAAGATATCTTTGCGGCGCAATCATCCTTTCCTGTATGGCCGTGATGGAGAATAAGCTGTTCATCGGAAAATGTTTCTCCAATCTCGGTCGGTGGCTCATTGTCCTCTATTTGTAAGCGGGAAAGGCGATCCGCAACTGCATTCTCGAGATCCTTTCTTATCACGGATTTCTACATCAAACTCTTGCAATAGTAGAATCCATCTCAACAACCTTGGTTTGGAATCTTGTTTGGCTAAAAGATACTTCAAAGCTGCATGATCAGTCCAAACAGTGACTTTAGATCCTACTAGATAAGATCTAAACTTGTCAAACATAAAGATGATGAATAGAAGTTCTTTCTCGATAGTTGCATAGTTCCTTTGAGCAGAATTTAAAGTTCGACTAGCATAGTAGATGGGCCTAAAGATCTTGTCTTTCCTTTGTCCTAAGGCAGCACCTACAGCTGTATCGCTTGCATAGCACATCAACTCAAAAGGTAGATTCCAATCTGGCGCAATCAGAACGGGTGCAGTAATAAGCATGTTCTTTAACTTATTGAAAGATTTCATGCACTCGTTAGTAAACACAAACGGCACATCCTTGGCTAATAATTCGGTAAGGGGTCGAGAGATTAAGGAAAAGTCCTTCACAAACCGTCGGTAGAATCCTGCATGGCCAAGAAAACCTCGCAATGTCTTAAGATTGGTTGGTGGAGGCAGTTTTTCAATCACCTCTACTTTTGCTCTATCCACCTCTATACCGTTTCTTGAAATACGGTGGCCAAGTACTATACCTTCAGTTACCATAAGATGACATTTATCCCAGTTAAGCACCAGATTCGTCTCCTCGCATCTCTTCAACACTCTTGCTAGATGCGTGAGACATGAATCGAAATCATCTCCAAATACGGAGAAATCATCCATAAAGATCTCTAGGAAATCTTCAACCATATAAGCAAACAGAGAAATCATGCATCTTTGAAACATTGCTGGTGCGTTGCACAAACCAAAGGGCATTCTATTATAAGCGAAGGTTCCATATGGACATGTAAAAGTGGTCTTTTCACGATCCTCGGGTGAGATATGAATTTGATAATATCCCGAGTAACCGTCAAGAAAGCAATAAAATGCATGTCCGCTCAGTCTCTCGAGCATTTGATCAATGAAGGGAAGAGGGAAGTGATCCTTACGAGTAGCATCATTCAGTTTCCTAAAGTCAATGCACACTCTATGACCAGTAAATGAGTCTAACAGAATTAACTCGTTTAACTCATTGGCTTGTACAGTCAAACCTCCCTTCTTTGGAACTACGTGGATCGGGCTAACCCATTCACTATCAGAAATAGGGAATATGATTCCCATTTCCAACATCTTAATAATTTCATCCCTAACCACGTCCTTCAATTGTGGAGTCAACCTTCTCTGGGGTTGCACAACCGCTTTCTTTGCAGGATCGACGGAGATTTTATGCATGCAAACACTAGGGCTAATGCCTTTGATGTCAGCTATAGTCCATCCAAATGCTCCGCGATACTCTCTCAACACTCTCATCAGCTTTTCTTCTTGTATTTCAGTCAAGGCAGAAGAAATGATAAGCGGCAAGGTCTCATCTTGAAGAAATACATACTTCAAATGTGCAGGCAGAGGCTTCAGTGTTAGATTGGTAGGTTGTTCTTCTAACGAGGTCTTTAACTTTTGTCCGGTTAGCTTAAGTTCAAAGAACTTATGCCATGTTGGTCTATGGTAGTACTTTTCAACCTCGGTAGACTTCATCTCCTCGACATGTCTAGGGGTTCCTCTACTACATCCAGGCCATATCACTTTTTCTTCCTCGCTCTTTTCATATGGCACTTCATCCTCTAATTCTAAGGTAGCCTCGAGGAAATCCTTAATATCCTCATATTGTTGGAAGTCATTGACAAGCTTGTCAACAGAATCCAACATGAAATATGCATACTCTTCATCATCAGGTGTTTTCATAGTGTCAAGCACGTTGAATGCTATTTCGTCCCCATTAACTCTTAACACTAACTCTCCTTTGTAAACATCGATAAGCGTCCTACTAGTGGCCATAAAAGGTCTTCCTAAGATTAGGGGCACTTCGTAGTTAGCTTCCATATCCAGCACAACAAAGTCGACAGGAAACACAAATTTCTCAACTCTTACTAGCACATCCTCAACTACTCCACAAGGCTCCTTAACCGAACGATCAGCTAATTACAAGGTAATTGAAGTCTTTTTAAGGTCTTTCATGCCCAGCTTTTGGAAAATGGATAGGGGCATCAGATTTACGCTCGCTCTTAGATCACACAAAGCTTTGTTCAAACATACGTTACCTATGGTGCAGGGAATGAGAGAACTTCCCGGATCCTTGCATTTTGCAGGTAATTTATGTTGAAGAATGGCTGAGCACTCCTCATTTAGGCAAATGGTCTCTAAATCTAGGAGTTTCCTCTTAGTAGAGACAGCTTCTTTTAAGAACTTGGTGTACTCAGGCATCTCAGCAAGTGCCTCAACTAAAGGTATATTGATGTGTAGCTTTCTAAAGATATCAATGAACTTCTCATACCTCTTGTCATCAACCTTAGGCTTAGGTCTGCGTGGAGGATAAGGTAAGGTTGAAGGATAGACATCAGGGAAAATAGGGGACTTATTATTATAAAGCTCAACTCTAGGGCCAGCAGGTTCCTTATAGGCTTCTTGCTCAGGTGGAGTTCCCGAGGCATTTCCTTCCTTGCTTGGCTCACCATCCTTACTCTCCTCTGTTTTCTCTTTTTCTTTCAAGGATGGTGGAGTTACTTCTTTCCCACTTCTAGTCATGATCGCGTTCAAATCCTTAGGATTCTTATCAGTATTGCTTGGCAATCCTCCAGGAGGTCTAGTTGAGACTTGCTCAGCTAACTGCCCTATTTGGTGAGTGAGATTCTGGACTATGGCCTCTTGGTTGGTCACCTTAGCATCGGTCTTCTGACAATACTGGCTAAAGTTAGTGGCTAAATCAACCATTGATTTTGAAAGTTGTCCCATATTGTCAGTAACGACATTACTCAGTTTTTCTATGGCAGCTTCCCAACCAAAAGTTTTAGTTTGCTGTGGTACATAAGTAGTAGGCGGTTTAGGCCTTTCTCCTGCATTAGGATCACTATATCGGAATCCGGGGTGGTTATGATTAGGCTTATATCCTCCCACAATATAATTGGCTTCTTCAGTACCAGCATTCTCACTTTGAGGGGTTACCTCGATTCCAGTCCCTTTCTCTACTCTTGCCATCCTCTCTTGCATTCCATCTACCTTACTGTTGATAACAGACAGTTGTTCTAAGATTTTGGTAGATGCACTATCCTCAAATATGTCAAATGACCATTTTCATAGTTGCCTATGTCATTGCCTCCCCATTGACTATTCATCGCTATTTGCTCCATCTTTCCTTGTGCCTCCTCGGGAGATAAAAGAACAAACGCTCCATTGCTAGAGGCGTCTACTCTAATTTTCTCAGTCTCTCTCAATCCATGGTAAAAATTTTGCATTAAAAGCCAAAGAGAGATATCATGATGCGGACACTTTCTCATAGCTTCCTTAAAACGTTCCCAAGCTTGATCAAAACTCTCCCCAGGTTGTTGCTTAAATCCTAAGATGTCTTGGCGTAACTTAAAGGTCTTTCCTAACGGAAAATACTTATTCATGAATTTTTGCAACAATTTTTCCCAAGTAGTGATAGATCCAGACTCTAGAGAGAGAAGCCATTGCTTAGCTTTATCTTTCAAAGTGAAAGGGAAAAGCTTAAGACGAATGTTCCCCTCCGGGATTAATTCTGGCTTCACAGTGCTAACGATTTCCAAGAAATTTGTCACGTGAACACCAGGATCCTCGTTTTGGACTCCATGAAAAGTGGAATAGTTGGTCACCATTTGAATTACATTAGGCCTAAGGTGATAGACTTCCGCAGCATTTTGCGGTGCTACGATAGCGGGAATGAATTGCTCAATAGTAGGTGTTGCATAACTTTGTAAAGTGCGCCTCGCAGCTTGGTTTCCATTATTAGCATTAAGATTATTCGCATTATTAACATTATTGGCATTATTAATAACTTCAGGATTAAGTACCTGGTTCGGATTGACCGGAATGCCTTCCATTTCTGTTTCAGATTCAGAATGCTCAGAATGATAACCGTATGTCCTTTTTCTGATTCGTGCTCGCTTTCCTCAAGATTTGGATCCTCTTCTTCTTGCTTAGCCAGTTCTCTAGCTAACTTTCTATTTCGCCTTGCAAATTTCTCTATTTCAGGATTATATGGCTCAAGCGGTTCCTTCGATTTCCGAGAAGCGTACTATAAAATAAAAAAAAAACAATAAAACAATTAAAAACTCTAAAGGCTGGCCATTAACTAGACTTATAATAACAGACTCTATTCACAATATTTACGAATTTTCTTTTAATAGAATAAGCTATATTTAATTTAATGACACGAATCCCCGGCAACGGCGCCAAAAACTTGATGTCGGGTCAAGTAAAATAAAATACTCGATACCTAAATAACACACTAGCAAGAGAACTAGGTTCAATCGTAGTATAGTTAGATAGAGTCGAGGTCGATCCCACAAAGACTCGGCTCAAACGAAATATGACTTATCAAACTAAAAAGCAAATTAAAGGCGGTCTACGACCAACAAATAACGCAGAAATAAAATTGACACAGTAGAAACACAAAACCAACAAAAGATTTAACGACACTAAGACACTTGTTTTTATAGGTTTTATAAATAATTGACAAACGGTATTGATAACGCTAGTAGTAATTACTCCCCCATGCTATGTAGATTGACGACGAGACAAAACAAGACATTTAAGATTAATTATTCTGACTACGGGAGTCATCCCCTAAAATAGATCTAGCTCCGGTTGGGCCATCTAGATCATCGTGTCTCCATTACGTGACTTCACATTTTTAGTCTCCATCTCATATAACTTCTGACACAATTACGAAACTAGGGATGCCGGTATAAACCGTAACCTCATCTAAGCAACATTCCTACGATTAGGCGTACTTCTTAGACACCGATTCAATCTCTGTCCTAAGTAACAATCACTTTTTGGGTCTCATGTTAAATTACGATGACAAATAGTTAAGTTGATCAAGTTTAATTACTCGTTTGAATTACAAAGCAGAGAACCTGACGTAGTCAAAGCCGTTCACAGAAAAATCAAGAACATCACAGATCTTGCTAACAACGAGACATAAGCTCGCTGCCAACAAGCTCAGATCTGAACCAGATTTTCTCGTGAAACGTCTTTTACGTTTCATATCTACATAAACATGGGTTCGTTAATTAACTACATAACGAAATCAATACACAAAAAGACTACTCCATAACGAAATAAATTAGATCTACGAATAAAGATTGCATAATATAGTAGACATTACCCTCGAAGACGAGCGTGATTCCCACTCCTCGATACGATCTCTAACCGGAGATTCTAACGACTCCGTAATGAAAGAACATAAAATAAAATAAAGAAAACAACGAACTATATTGATAAAAGTATTGAAAATAATGTATTTCTATGGTGTACATATGGCGTGTACTACACCCCTTGATTTATAGGTGTTCAAGCTAATTAAGAGATATACTTCAAAATATCAAACAAATAAGAGATAACTCCCGGCCGATCATTAAAATGTAACATGCGCCCCTCCTAAATGGCGTGTTCAAAAGTCGGCGCCATCATGATTGGCTTTGCCGGCTTTTGTCATGCTCTACTCCTCTTCTTGTGCTTATCCGATATTTATCTTCAATGCATCTTGAATTTATCTTGAGATTAAATTCTCCTTTTTGTATTTATCCTCCATAATTATCCAAATTCTGCAAAATAGATATTTATCCCAAAATAAAATCATATATAAAAAATGGATAAATACCAAAATATACAATATAAACGGATAAATACCAAATTATATCTTATAAATGGATAAATACCAAATTATATAATATAAATCACATAACATTAAATAATCCATATAAACAGGTGATTTATCATAAAATATATATTATTAATCCCGATTTAAGGATAATGTTGATGACTTTTACGGGTATAATTTGACCGTCATCAAGAGGCCGCTTGACGTCTGGCCAAAACGGGTGAGTCAGAAGTTGATCTGCGGAAATAAAACGGCAGACTGCTGCAGGACAACATCGCAAAGGGTGCCGCTATCGCTGGTATGGAGTCTCAATTCGAGACGCTAAAGCGCGAGGCGACTGCCGAGGTCAAAAAGCTGCAGGATGCACTGACGGCTACTGCAAACGACTTGACCTGACTACAGACTGAGAGGCACGACCAGGGTAGGGAGTTACTTAAGCTGGCCCAGGACTTCGAAAAGGTGCAACAGGCGCACAAGGCTTCGCTGGATGACGTGGCGCAGGCTCGACAAGAGAGAGACGCTTTAAAAGCCAATCTAGAGAAAGAGAGGGATGCACTGCAAGCTGAAATGGATCAGGTGCGCGCACAAGTCGAGACGGCCAAGACAGCTGCGATCCTCAAGTACCGAAAGTCGGCAGAACTGGACGCTGATCTGGATGTGCTGATGCGTGCAGCCATGATGGGTGGCTTTACTTTGGCAGTGACTCAAGTTAAGGCTGTCAACCCGGGATTCGATGCGTCGACACTCGAGACGCCGATGTTCTACAATCCCAAAGCAGAGGCGTTGTACGACCAGTACAGTGAAGAATTCCAACAGGGGGAATCTTTGGCCATTAAGTATGGTCCTTTCACTTCTGCCCCTGCTGCTGATCCGACTTCCGCCATCCCTGAGCCGACCCCTGAAGCCGACCTCTGATTGTTGTTTTTTCAAATTTCTCTTTAGTTGACTTTATATTTGAACTTGAAAATCTTGTACTATTATGCATTGCCTTGGCACAAATTTGGCTGGTCTTTTCGACCTGGCCTCATTTTGTATCAATTTTTATTTTAAATTTCATTCGATTTTGTAGTGTTTTTACTGTCTATCTTTCTTGTCTCGATGTTTTATAGCCTTTCGCTTGTCGAGCCTTTGGCTCTCGATGCTTTATAGCCTTTCGCATGTCGAGCCTTTGGCTCTGTTCGCTATTCACTTTGCTAATGTCGTGTTGCCCCCTAAGTGTATTATGAACCTTTGATTCTTATTGCACTTGTGAGTTTTAGCTGAAAGCGACCCGTTTGTCTTGACATTTTTTGTCCTTAGGACTATTTTTGCTACGATCGTGTCGACTTTACGAATCGCGACTTCATGAGTCGCGCCTTTGCCTTTGCCTTGGCCTTGTTGCTCCATAAGCTTGTTTGGCCTCTGGCTGAACATTTTAGTCCGACTCTGCGAACTGTCCTTTGTCTTCGGCCTTTTTTACCCCTTGGTCTTGTTCGGCTCTTGACTGGGACGTTTGGCCCGACTATGCGAACTGTCCTTTGTCTTGGCCTTTTTCGCCTCTTAGGCTCATTCGGCTTTCGACTGGGACATTTGGCCCGACTATGCAAACCGTCCTTTGCTTTGGCCTCATTCGCCTCTTGGGCTCGTTTGGCTCTTAGCTGGGACATTTGGCCCGACCATGCGAACCGTCTCTTTGCCTTTTCATTTTTCGCCTAATAGGCATATTTTGCTCTTGGATATACTGAGATGTCTGACTTGCGGATTTTTCTCTATTCTTTGTCGACTGCATTGCCTTTAACATTTTGTATCACACTGGACTTGTAATGTTACGGCTATAAATCCTAACAAACATAAAATCATCTCGAGGAAAAACTTGTTTATCAGAATGCTTATAAAATTGTCTCATGGACTTGTTACAAGATTTAAAAATGAAAAGCAAACAGAAATTGATCGAAACAAAGATTAACTTAAACATAGTACTTCCTCAGGTTGTTGGCGTGCCAATGTCGACGAACCGTGGTACCATCTGCTCGCCCAAGTTGATAGGACCCTTTGGGTGAACCTTCAGAATCTGATACGGGCCTTCCCAATTCGGTGTCAAATTTCCAATCGCTTCTTGCCGACTCGCTTCGTTCTTTCTGAGAACCAGATCCCCGACTTTGAAATATCTGTGCTTAACCCTCGAGTTGTAATACTGAGAGATCTTCTGCTTGTACCTTCCCATTCTGGCTGAGGCTATCTCTCTGCGTTCCTCCACATCATCTTTTTCATGTACAAGGTTGGGTGAATTTGTTTCGACATTGTAGGCTAAAACTCGAGGAGAGGGAACACCGATCTCTGCGGGTATAACCGTTTCGCATCCATATACTAGAAAGAAAGGTGTTTCTCCTATTGAGGAATTAGGAGTTGTCCTATATGACCATAGGATGCTCGGAAGTTGCACTGCCCAATCTCGACCTTCTGCTTCTAGTCACTTTTTCAACCCCAGCTTGATCTGTAGATTTGTCTGCTCGACTTGACCGTTTGCCTATGGGTGTGCTACCGAGGTGAAGTGCTGACTGATATGATATTCGTTGCACCACTCCCTAACTCCTCGGTCTTCAAACTTGGTGCCATTATCTAAGATCAGAGCCTTTGGGATGCCATATCTGCACAAAATATCAACCCACAAGAATTTTTTGATGGTTGCAGCTCTGATGTCGGGAAAAGCCTTGGCTTCTACCCATTTGGTGAAGTAATCCAAAGCAACGACCACATATTTGAGATTTCCTGGGGCTCGGGGTAGAGGTCCAACTATATCGACTCCCCACTGGTCAAAAGGCCAGGCTGACGAGATGACATTCATCTCTTGGGCTTGTTGATGAGAGATGTTGTCATGGATCTGACAAGGTTTGCATCTCTGAACAAGGATATTCGCATCACGTTGCATCGACGGCCAAAAATAACCAGCTAACTTGCACTTTCGAGCCAACATCCTGGCCCCACAATGATTCCCACAAGCTCTTCTGTGGATTTCTTCCAGGAGATATTCGCCTTCCGTCTCGGAAACACACCTCAACCATGGGCTCACAAAAGACTTTATATAAAGGATATTGTCAAAGAACGCATATCGTGTCGATTGGAGTCGGACCTTCCTTGACTGTACTTTATCCGATGGGAGAATTCCGACCTTGAGGTAGAGGGCGATTGAATCCATCTATGTGGCCTGCTGAGTGATCGGCTGGGCCTCTGATTCTTTATAGCTTCTGTCTGTCAATAGCTCGACTATAACTTTTTTACTCGAGACAAAATTCGATGCGAGCTTGGGTAGTGCATCGGCCCTCTTATTCTGACTTCGGGGAA
The DNA here is from genome assembly GCA_026214975.1 of Gentiana macrophylla. Classification (NCBI taxonomy): domain Eukaryota; kingdom Viridiplantae; phylum Streptophyta; class Magnoliopsida; order Gentianales; family Gentianaceae; genus Gentiana; species Gentiana macrophylla. The sequence continues at coordinate 44,114,128 of CM047817.1, forward strand.
CCTGCTCGAATTGAACTGTCTTGAACTTAGGTATGAGGCTTTGCACCACTGCTAAATAATTCCTCATGGTTTCTTCCTTAGCCTCATACTCCCCTTTCACGTGATTTATCACCAACTGTGAGTCACTGTAAACCATCAAATCCTCGACACCTAACTTCAGAGCAAGTTTCAGACCAGTGATCATAGCTTCATACTCGGCCTCGTTGTTTGTCGCTTTGAAATCAAACCGAAGGGTGTAGGGGAATTCCTCACCTTTTGGACTAACCAAGAGGAGACATGCTCATGCCCCTTCCTTGCTCGACGCTCCATCTACTTGGAGGGTCCATCTTTCCCCTGGATTCTGCTTCTCTTGGTTGAGTTGGATGGAAATCCCTTCAGCTAAGAAATCTGCCAAGGCCTGAGCTTTTATCGCGGTTCGGGGAACAAACTCGATGTCGTACTGCGCCATTTCTACTACCCATTTCGCCAGTCGACCTGAGGTGTCGGGCTTCGCTAAAATCTGCTTCAGTGGTTGGTCAGTGACTACCACAATAGGATGGGCTTGGAAATAGGGCCTCAGCTTTCTCGAGGCATGAACAAGACATAATGCTAGCTTTTCTGCTGGTGAGTACCGGATCTCGAGGCCATGTAATGCCTTACTGACAAAGTAGATAGGCACCTGGCCATGTACCCCTTCTCGAACTAAGACCGCACTCACTGCTTCCTCGCACACTGCCAAATAGACTAACAACCTCTCCCCTTCTCGAGGTGAAGTGAGGGTGGGTAACTCTGATAAATAAGCTTTCAACTTCTCGAAGGCTGTCTGACATTCATCGTCCCAATGAAGAGGACTGGCCTTGCGGAGAATCTTGAAAAATGGTAGTGCACGCTGTGCGGACCCGATAGGAATCTGTTGAGAGCGGCCATTCGACCGGTAAGCCTTTGTACTTCCTTTGTATTCCGAGGGGCGGGCATATTCTTCAAAGTGTTGATTTTGTCCGGTTCGCTAGAATCCTGTCCTTCGAAATCATGTATCCCAAAAATTTACCCAACCTGACCCCAAAGGTGCACTTCTTCGGATTTAACCTCATCTGCGTATCCCTCAACACTTCAAATACTTCTCGAGCATCTACCAAATACTGCTTCATAGATAGACTTTTGATGAGCAAGTCGTCTACGTACACCTCCATGCATCTACCGATCTGTTTGGCAAAGATCTTGTTGACTGCTCTCTGATATGTAGCCCCAGCATTTTTCAAACCGAATGGCATGGTTACATAGCAGAAAGTGCCAAATTCCGTGATAAAAGCTGTTTTTTCTGTGTCTTGGGGGTCCATTAAAATCTGATGGTATCCCTAGTACGCGTCCAGGAAACCAAACACTTCGAAATCGATGGTAGAGTCTACTAACCTGTCGATTTTTGACAACGGATATGAGTCCTTCGGGCATGCTTTGTTCAAGTTGGTGAAGTCTACGCACATACGCCAACTGCCATCGGGTTTCTTGACCAACACCGGGTTGGCTAGCCACTCTGGATAGAATACTTCTCTTACTATCTGGGCCGATAGTAGCTTACCGACTTCCGATTCTATTGCTTCTAGTCGATCGGACGCAAAGTCTCTCTTCTTTTGCTTAACTGGCTTCTTAGCTTGATCTATCTCGAGCTTATGAACCATGATGTCGGTAGATAACCCTGGCATGTCGGTAGCTTTCCAGGCAAAGACATCTCTGAACTCGATCAACAACTCGATTAGTGACTGTTTTTCTTTGGCTGGAATCCAAATCCCGACTTGTACACACTGATCGTCTTCTCCTTCCCAGAGACGAACATTCTCGACTGCGTCACTAGAGACCCAGCTCTTCTCTTCTTCGTCCTCTGGAATCAGTTCCTCGACTAAGATTTGTTGTGCTGCCATTTTCCCATTCATGACAATGGAGTTACAACTCCGCGCGACTTCAACATCTCCCTTTACCTCATGGTAACCGTTCCTGGTGGGAAATTTCATGCTATTGTGGAAAGTGGAGATGATAGCACGAAGGTCGAAGAGCGCTGGTCGTCCCAAAATGACATTATAAGCAGAGGGAGCTTTGACCACCACATAGCTCAATTCGAGTGTCCTTCCTTTCTCGCCGTCCCCAACTGTTGTGAGTAACTTTATAGAGCCCATAGGATGAACTGCTTGTCCTGTGAATCCAAACAAAGGAGATGCTATAGGAGCTAGATCTTTCTCTTTTAACTTCATCGCCTGAAAAGCCGAGTAATACAAAATGTTTATTGCGCTGCCGTTATCGATGCAGACCCTCGATACACGGGCTCGACTAATCACAACCTCGATAACCAACCCTTCACTATGACTCCTAGACTTAGGGATATCATCTGGGGTCTGTACCCGACTTCCGTCGTAAATCTGAGCTGCTTACGCTCTCTCGAGCTATCAGCTGGCTCTCGATTGCCTTGGTCTTTGTCGCTCTCCCCTGGTCCAAAGATCATGTTAACATAGTTGTTTGGTCGATTATCGTCGTATCTGTCTCGACCAGAATTATCTCTGTTATTTCTATCACGATCTGAAGATCGATTCCGCTGAGGTGATCGATCTCTCCTTCTTTGAGCATCTCGGCCTCGGCCCCTGTCTTGATCGAAGTTTTTCCTTTTATAATCTCCACGCCCCCTGGGCCCCTCATACCGAGATCTATCGACCACTTCATCTAGCTTCCCTTCCTGAATGCAGATGTCGATGTCTTTTTTCAGGTCATGACAATCCTCTGTCGTGTGACCTATGTCTTCATGAAACTCGCAATACTTGCTTGAATTCCTCTTTTCATGAGGTTTCTTCAATGGTGGCGGTCTTCTCGCTATGTTCTTCGAGAGCATGATCGATAACACCTCGGCTCGAGACCGATTAAGCGGAATGAAATCCTTATCACGCGTGGGTCCATTCTTTCCACCGCGGTCTGAGGCGGGTGCCTCTATACGGTCCCAGACTGAAGGTTTACTCTCGACATCCTGTCTTTTGGATTGATTCATGTTCGGACCTCGATTGTCCTTCTTCGAATCCATCCAATCGGATTGGGTGTGCCTACACACTACCTCTTCCCCTTGACAGAATCTGTGCACCACGTTTACACACTCGTCCATCGTGTGTAGGACGTCTCTGCTCAATTTCATGTATAATTTCGTATTACGCAGTCCCCCCACGAATGATGTGATCAGAAGTCGATCATCTGCATCTTTGACTTGCATGGCCTCGAGATTAAATCTCTTCAGATAGTCTATCACTGTTTCATCCCTTTGCTGCCTCATGTTCATGAGGTGCGTTGCACTTAAATGAAACTTCTTGTTGACGATGAACGTGTCCCGAAACTTGCGGGCTAGCATGGCAAAACTGGAGATCGACCCGGGCCGTAGCTTGGTAAACCATTCCCTGGCTCGACCCACGAGCAGTGTCTCGAACGTCCGACATCGCATCACATCGGGTGCGCCATCCAACCTCATCTGAGACAGATACCTATGTAGATGGTCCTCTGGGTCGGTGGTACCGTCGTAGGGCTCTATATTCGGTATCTTAAACCCCTTGGGTTTAGGAAAACTCTCGATCTCCTTCGTGAAAGGTGACTCCAACCATAGCGAAACTTGATTCTTTCCCAGAATAACATCCAGTTCCTCCCTGACGCTGTCTTCGTCCATTTTCTGATGCTTCTGTTGGATCTCACGCCTCTTTCTCTCCACCGAGCTAGAGGACGCACTGACTTCGTCTCTAGGAGTTTGTTTAGGCTTTTCTACAGCGTCTTTCAGACCGCCGTCTACCGCGGCGTCTTTCTGGCCGCCGGCTGCTTGTTTTTTCGCCATAACCGCCTCTGCTATAATCCTAGACATTAATTCAAGATCCGCCCCTGCCAATTGATCCACAAGCGCTCGGTGTTCCGGAACAAGACCTTGCTTTTCTCGCTGAGGATCTTCACGGACAAGATCCAAGACTGGATCTTTTCCTCCTTGCTTTTCTCGCTGAGGATCTTCATGGACAAGATCCAAGACTGGGTCTATTCCTCCTTGCACCTCTGGGTCTGCCAGCTCGTTAATCTGCGAACCTTGATCTTGGTGGGATGCGGCTCTGGATGCGGTCTTCCTGGGAGGCATCGTGATCTTGGTGTATTCAACAATAGAAGACCCTCATTCTAGCGCCAATGACGATGACTGATTATGTCACCTTGATTATCCGGGCCCTAATTGAATCTAGTGATGAACACACACAAAAACCCTAATGCCTAAAGAGTGGGATGGTGTCGTTTTAATGTTTGCGGCTGAGTCTAAGAATATATGTTAGATTGCCTACGTATCCTGTTAGGTTCCATGAATCAAGCCTTACGTAGTTCCTGGAATGGGGTATTTATAATGACAACACCTGCCCTAACCCTAATGTTAAGTCGGCTTATGTTATTGTCATATTTACCCTTTATGGGCCTTAACCCTTGCCCAAGTTATCACTGTTAATGGGCTTGGTCAGCTTGTGCGGACTCTGTCCTCCATGTCGATATTGCCGACCAGCGGTATTCGACTCTAGGACTCATTGTCCTACACTGCTCGATTGTCGATCGTTGTAGCCTCGAATCTGGGCATCGACATAAGTAACTTGGCGTTAATTCCAAATGTGGGGACCAATCGATAGATGACACGTGGAGGGGTCAGGGACGGACCCAATGTATACAAGGGGGGGTGCACGGCCCCCACTCAACTTTTCGTGTGAAGTTACTAAAATACCCCTCTAATAGTATTAAAGATCATGTATGTATATTATTTCAGACAAATTCTAATGTAACTCCTATTTAGCTCAATTGGTTAGAAGAATTATTACTATATTTGAGGTTACTAGTTCAAAACCCAGCTGCTGCTTCATTTATCATCATCGTTATAACGCAAACTTGGAAAGTTCTTTTATTCAACGCGAATAGAGAGCACAGAATCTTACTAATCGAAGAGATCATTGAATATCGCCAAAGATTTTAGGATGTAAATTTCATAATGTAAATCGGTAAAGGAACATGGATGTATTCAATACTTATGGGTCATTTACCATGCACGTCAATCGTTGTTTAATGAGTATCAAGAAGTGCTGAGTATATTAAATGGCATTAAATCTAAGATCTAAAACAAGGTTTCTGAAAAGCAGATTAATTTGAAAAAAAAATATAAAACAAATATCTCAACATAAACTTTATCATGAGTGATGATGTTTCTAATGTCCATTGTGTGGATCCTATGCACCGATGAGCATGCATTGGTGAGCGTACAATTATCCGTCCGTCTAGCGACTCCGATTCTGATAATTTTTTCATAATGGCACTGGAGATTTAAAATTATCGCTCCGGTGCCGGAGATTTGAAGTTCTCACCCTTGTTTTAGAGATTTGATGTTTTCACCCGGGTGTCCGATATTTCAAATTTATACCTGGTGCAGATGAATCAAAAGTTTCACCCCCTCGATGCCCGAGAATTAGAATTTCACACCTCTGCCGGAGAATTAAAAAAAAAACATCAAATCCGATAAAATAACCACAGATTAATTGAATCACTGAATGAATCGGCGAGTCTTTTAGAGAGTCCACACTAAATGGGTGTTTGGTCACAAAAAACATTATGTCAGGAAAAAAAATTATATTACTAGAACAACTTCAAAGAAACATAGTAAAAACATACAAACAAACAAACTTGTCCGAACATCATGAAATGAAAAAACAAAAAGACAAACACACACACACACAAAAACCAACACCAGCTAACGACTCCTTAAATCGTGCGGCTAATTCTTACCAGTTACCAGTTACCACTCATCCACCATGCCCCTAAGTTTGGATTTTGAGAATAGAGCGTCCCCCGGCTTCAGAAGATTATCTGTATAAGTTTATAATAATAATGAATGAGTTCTCCCTCTTTTATAGTCAAGTGATGGGGACCACCCAAAAGGAGATACATTGAACTTGATGCATCCTTTTATAGTATTCAAAATTAATTTATTACTTTCCTAAAATAAATCCTACACATTAACACCCTATACCCTTATTAGAGATAAATAATACCAAACACAAACTTAAAAATTAACATCAGTAGTTTTATCATTTATGGTAGTCTAGGACAAAATGAGTAAGACTGAAAAAGTCACTTCAAGGGAAACGACAATTTACACACAGACACAAACAAACCCATCTCCTTTTTGTAAATTTAATAAATCAACAAAGATAATAAACTCTAACATGGAAAAAATGAACTCTACAACGTTCTCCACGGAATCTAGAATAACAAGCTTGCATATGATAAAATAGAAACAAATGAGCTAACGGAATCTACCATTGAAAAATCGTTACAACGCAGACTTGGAAAGTTATTCGTTCAACGCGAATAGAGAGCACAGAATCTTGCTAGTCGAAGAGATCATTGAATATCGCCAAAGATTTTAGGATGTAAATTTCATAATGTAAATCAGTAAAAGAACATGGATGTATTAAATACTTATGGGTCATTTACCATGCACGTCAATCGTTGTTTAATGAGTATATTAGATGCCATTAGATCTAAGATCTAATGCAGATTAATTTGAAAAAAAAAAATATAAAACAAATATCACAACATACTTTTTGAAGTTAAAGGTTGTAAATGACTGTTTTTGATCTAAAATTAGGAAAAAGAACAAGAAAAAAAGATAGTGATTGAGAAAGACAAAAACGCGCATGTTACTACATGTGTTACTACATGTTGCTACAACCACATGCAGTGGCGGAACCAGGAAAAAATTTCGGGGTGGTCTTGGTATATAAACTGCAAAGCTAAAAAAAAATCCGGAAAAAAAATAAAAAATAATGTTAGTGGGATTTGAACTTACAAACCTAGGATATAAGGATTTGTTCTTAAACCACTAAGATATAAGGTCTTTTCTTCAAGAAAAAGACACATAACATACTAATATTAACACTACTACTACAATAATAAAAATTTAGGGGGGGCTTGGGACCATATGGGGGGGGGGGGCTTGTGACCATTTGGGGGGCTTGAGACCACCCCGGGCGTAGGGTGGGTCCGCCCCTGACCACATGTAGTAACAGACGCGTTTTTGTCCTTCTCGACCATTATTTTTTTTTCTTGTCATTTTTTCTCATTTTGTATCTTATTTTATCTTTTCGGCTCTGGCCCCTAATTTTTTTTATGAGCCATGATGTTTCTAATGTCTTTTGTGTGGATCCTCTGCACCGATGAGCATGCATTGGTGAGCGTACAATTATCAGTCCGTCTAGCGACTCCGATTCTGATAATTTTTTTCATAATGGCACTGGAGATTTAAAATTATCGCTCCAGTGCCGGAGATTTGAAGTTCTCACCCTTGTGCTAGAGATTTGAAGTTTTCACCCGGGTGTCCGATATTTCAAATTTATACCTGGTGCCGGCGAAACAAAAATTTCAACCCCTCGATGCCCGAGAATTAGAATTTCACACCTCTGCCAGAGAATTGAGAAAAAAAACATCAGATGCGATAAAATAACCACGGATTAATTGAATCACTGAACGAATCGGCGAGTCTTTTAGAGGGTCCACACTAAATGGGTCTTTGGTCACAAAAAAACATTATGAGAGGAAAAAAAATTATATTACTGGAACAACTCCAATGAAACGTAGAAACGTAGTAAAAACATACAAACAAACAAATTTGCCCGAGCATCATGAAATGAAAAAACAAAAACACAAACACAACACACACACACACACACAAAAAAAAAAAAAAAAAAAAAACCAACACCAGCTAACGACTTTTTAAATCGTGCTGCTAATTCTTACATCTCATCCACCACGCCCCTAAGTTTGGATTTTGAGAATAGAGCGTCCCCCGGCTTCAGAAGATTATTTGTATAAGTTTATAAGAATACTTGGAACATAGAATAATGAATGATTTCTCCCTCTTTTATAGTCAAGTGATGGGGACCACTGATGATGCTAAATGATGCACCACCGGAATAACAGGGCCACGTGTAATTTAAGGGTGAGCTATAAAGGGATCGAATGGCTGTAACTTGTTGGAAAGACAGTGTTTTTGGGTGTTTTATGGCTGAGTCCAAGAATGTATCTTGGATTGCCTACGTATCCTGTGTAATGTCCAGGAATCAAGCCTTACATAGTTCCTGGAATGAGCTATTTATAGGCACATGTCCTTCTTCTGCCCTAAGTTTAGGGCGGTTAGGTCTATTGACATAAATACCTTTTAATGGGCCTTGCCTCCTTACCCAAGTAACCTGTTGGATGTGGGCCCAGGAGCCTAGGCTAAGTACGTGGTATCGACTCGACGGACACCGACGTCGGTGTTCGAGTTCGGACACTTGGAGAATCTCCCCTTAGCTGCGGCCTTTACTGGTACGTCTCGTATCGACCCGATGTGGATAACTAACACAGACTTTTCCACATGCCAGTTGGACCAATCAGATAATTCCACGTGGAGGAGTGAATCCCCGTATCATCAACCACCAAAAAGGAGATACATTCAACTTCATACATCCTTTTATGGTATTCAAAATTACTTTACGAATTTGCTACGTCCTTGATCAATTTCCTCCAATTTGTTCAATTTCGCATTTCCTACGAGCCCGTAGAAATGTTTAGACTTTTCTACGGACCAACTGCAAGGTCCGTAGCATTTTCTTGTATTTTATATGGGCCTATCCCATTTTCCCGCCTATTCCACACAATCACCTTCTTTATCACACTTTTCCACACTTTTGAAAAAAAAAAAAAAAAAAAAAAAACGCCGCACAACCAAAAGGAAAAAATATTCGACGCATTGGTGGAGAAGGCATTATCAAATCAATATTTTGTCGGTCCTCCTCTCAGTTAAAGATAAGAGTATTTAATGTAAGGGTATTTATGGTAATACACTAATGGTCCACATTAGTACTATGATGATGATGTGTCCAGAATCTTGGCACTAGATTTTATGTAACCAACAAGGCTGTTATATAGCTGCTGTATCCGTTTGTTTTCAATCAATGAAGAATATTTCCTAATTCTGATTTTAGTACATTTCTTTACTTGGTATCGGAGCCTTTATGGCCGGAACCACAGCACCGCCGGACACAACGGTGGCACCGCCGGACACGACGGTGGCGCCGCCGTCTATCACTATAGAAACATCAACTGATACTACCGTTACTTCAACTGTGTCGACTGTAGCTGCTCCGACTCTCACTGGCAATGGCACTAGATCCACTCCTCTGTCCTCCATTCTCACCGGAACAACGACAATCCCATTTGGGAGCTTTCCGACCTTCTCTGATGTTCTTCAATCGACCTACAGACCACCCATTTCTCAGTTTTACTCAAATCGCTTTGATTCCTTCAATCCTGAATGCTTCACCAATTAACCACTCCAATTACTCTTCCCTCACAAACATTCCACCTACAAACACTTTCTTTGGAGGTAGCCTGAATCAAACCTGCAATGTGAAGCTAGATCGAGCTAACTATCTTCTGTGGTGTTCCATTATTCTTCCAATCATCCGTGGACACCGTCTGGAAAGCTTCATACAAGGTACAAACTCACAACCAGCTAGAATGCTACCTTCAATCGAAAATCCTCTTGGTGCAATTCCAAATCCTGCATATGATACCTAGGTGACCACTTATCAACTTCTCATGGGATGGCTCATGAGTTCTATGACTGAGCAAGTTCTTGTTGAACTTGTAGGTGCCTCCTCATCATATGAGGTCTGGCATATCTTGGAAGTTCTTTTCAATAACAGATCTGAAGCTAGAATGCTAGAGTACAAGGAGGCACTTACCAAAACTGAAAAGGGAGCAAAATCGATGACAGATTACTTGGCCTTGATGAAATCCTATTCTGATGGCCTTACTGCAGCTGGATATCCCATCTCCAAGTCAGAACTCATTCTAGCAACCCTTGGAGGCCTTGGAAAAGACTATGAATCTGCTATTGTTAATATCACCTCAAGAATTGGCAGCCTATCCTGGCAAGAGGTCCAATCTCAACTCACCACTCATGAACGGTTGATAGCTAGATTCAATCCATCTCAAGCCATGGATGTAAACAATCCATCTGCAAATCTGATTGATGGTAGAGGTAACTTCAGGACTAACACCAGACCTCCTTCATCTGATTCTAATAGAGGAAGAGGATTCAGGGGCAATAGAGGTCGAGGTAGGAGCAATAGAGGTGGTTAGCACAATAACAGAGGTGGACATCAAGGAGGAAATGGTGGAGGACCTAGACCTACCTGTCAAGTGTGCAACAAGGTAGGTCACATAGTTGTGGATTGCTATTACAGGTAGTCAGGTATAATTCGAACTATGGAAGCTCTAACACTGGACCTAGACCTAATACTGGACAGAACTTCAACAATCATCCATCTGCTTACTTTGCATCTCCTGAAAGTGTGAGTGATGGTAGTTGGTATGCTGATAGTGGAGCTACCAATCATGTCACTGCTGATTTAAATAGCTTGCAGCTGAGTCAGGGGTATGAAGGGTATGACAATCTAACTGTTGGCAATGGTGAGTCCTTGTCTATTCAAAACATTGGTCATTCTCACATCATACCATCGCACTCTACAAATTTGCATCCGAAAAGCATCTTACATGTTCCTCATATTGCTAAAAATTTACTAAGTGTTTCTAAACTCACAAGTGATAATGAAGTTTTTATGGAATTTCACTCGATTTTTGTGTTGTGAAGGACAAAACTACGAGGATTCCTACTGGAAGGAACAATTAAAGATGGATTATATCATTTGCATCATCCAAGTAACTTGCCCAAGAACTTCCTTCACTCCAAAGTGTCTCGCTCTTAGAAATGAGTCTGTCTTGAAGTCTTCTAGTTGTAATAAGTTCGGTTGTTTAGTGAGTCATCTCTGATTCTGTTTCAATCCTATTGAGTCTAGTAACATTGCCAATTTGTGGCATGAAGGTTAGGACATCCTTCCTTCAATGTCTTGAAGTCATTTTGAAAGATTGTAATGTTCTTGTTAATAAAAATTTGATTTCTGAGGAGGCTGTCAATATGGCAAACTTCATGCCCTTCCTTATTCTCAATGTGTCTCGAATCTAATGCCTTGTTTCATATTGTTCATCTTGATCTATGGGGACTCGCCCAGACCACCTCTGTTAATGGTTATCAATACTATATCGACTTTGTGGATGATCTGTCTAGGTTTGTGTGGATATATCCTCTTGCAAACAAATCGATGCTCTTAAAACTTTTGTGCACTTTAAAACCTTAGTGGAAAACAGATTCTGCATCAAAGATAAAATGTGTTCAATCTGACTGGGGTTGTGAATTTAGGAGTTTTGAGACCTATCTAAAGGATCAAGGTGTTGTGTTCAGGCACTCATGCCCTTATGCTCATGGTCAAAATGGGAAAGTAGAGAGGAAACATAGGCATGTTGTAGAAGTTGGATTAACCTTTCTTGCTCAAGCCAACATGCCTCTTAAATATTGGTGGGAGAGTTTCCAATATGCTACCTATGTCATAAACAGACTTCACACACCTGTTCTTAAGTACAAATCTCCATATGAATGTGTCTATAAGTCTAAACCAGATCTAAAACTCATCAAAGTCTTTGGCAGCGGTTGTTACCCTTATCTAAGGCCCTTTCAAAAACAAAAGTTTCAGTTTCATACTAAGAAGTGTGTGTTCCTTGGTACCAGTCCCTTACACAAGGGTTATCTATGTCTTGAACCCAATGGAAGAGTTTATGTGTCTCAGGGATGTCATATTTAATGAACAAGAGTTTCCCTACAAGTCCTGTTTGTGGTTGAATGGTATCACCTCCTCATCCATCAATCCCACCCCAACTCGAGTTCATTTCTGTCCCTTCCACATGGAACTAATGTCTTGATATAATCCACTCAAGCACTCAGGACATGAGTAGAGGATCCACTCGATTCCTATTTTGAGATTACTGTGGTGCACATGACTTGACACCATCTTTCTTTGAAACTCAACACTCTCATCCTGATTCTCCTCTTTTGGTTACACCAGCATCACCACAACACAATCACTCCACACACACACCATCTGATTCTTACAATACTCCACACCACAGTCCAACCATCTATACACACACCCCATCCAATACACCTTCTCCTACTCACTCCTATCAAAACACTGCATCTCCTTCTTCAAATCCCTCTGTATCCCAGTCACCACACCACACTACAGCATCCACACAACCATATCACACCATTAATGCTCATCCCATGCAAACCAGAAGCAAAGCTGGAATCACCAAACCCAAAACCTTCTCCTATTTGGATGTCAAAGACTCTACTGTTTGTCCAACAGAACCAACCAGAGTGTCAGATGCCATCTCCCAGCCTCAGTGGTTGGCTGCAATGAAGGAGGAATATGAAGCTCTCAAAAGAAATCACACTTGGGACTTAGTTCCAGCCAGACCTCATCAACACCTGATAGACAACAAGTGGATTTTTAAACTGAAGTTGAATCCTGATGGCTCTATTTTGAAGCACAAAGCCAGGTTAGTTGCAAAGGGCTTCCTACAACAACCAGGGCTTGACTATGAAGATACCTTCAGTCCTGTGGTCAAAGCTGCTACTATTTGAGTTGAACTAGCTGCTGCTGTCACCCTCAATTGGAATATTCATCAAATTGATATCAACAATGCCTTCCTTAATGGCACTCTTTATGAAGATGTTTTTATGCCTCAACCTGAAGGTTTTGTGGACCCTTCTAAACCTGAATATATCTGTCATTTAAGGAAGGCCCTCTATGGTCTCAAACAAGCACCTAGGGCTTGGTTTGAAGAACTCAGACAGCAGCTACTAAGGTGGGGATTTAAACAAGCAAAATCTGATATCTCTTTGTTTGTTTTGAAAACACAAAGTGTCATTATGTATGCCTTAGTGTATGTGGATGACATACTGATCACAGGAAACAATAACTCACTGATCAGGCAGTTTATTGCTAATTTGAACTCTAAATTTGCCCTCAAAGACCTTGGTAAACTAAGTCATTTTCTAGGTTTGCAAGCCTACAGGGATGACAGTGGACTGTATCTACACCAAACTCACTATGCCTCACAACTAATCAACAAAGTACAGATGCAACACCTGAAGCCTGTTCCAACTCCTATGGTCACTGGTATCAATCTTTATGATGAAGAATCTGAGTTTCTAGATCATCCTACTATGTTCAGAAGCATACTGGGAGCACTGCAATACTTAACCTATACCAGACCTGATCTGTCATTTGCTGTTAATCAACTCAGTCAATTTATGCAGGCCCCCAGACTTGTCCACTGGAATGCTTTGAAAAGAATGCTGAGATATGTGAAAGGCACCCTACATTATGGACTACACTTCAAACCTGGTGCTAATTTGAACATCACAGTTACTGATGATGCAGATTTAGAAATTTGTGACACTCAAGGACAGAAGATGCATTGCAGGAGTTCTTGTGTCTACACTGGGAATTCCTCATTTCTTGGAGCTCTAAGAAACAACATGTGGTATCAAGGTCTAGCACGAATCGTAATCTGAGCACTTGCTAATGTGGTCTTTGAAATTCAATGGTCAAGTCCTTCTCTCTCGAATCGCAACTTCCAATTATCAAATGTGCCAATAACTTGGTGTGACAACATAAGTGCAAATCACCAGCTCACAATCCAGTTTTCATTCAAGAACCAAGCACATGGAGATTGATGTGCATTTTGTAAGGGATCAAGTTATGCAACATAAACTCAGAGTCCAACATGTTCCTTCATGTGATCAAGTTGCTGACTGTCTAACCAAGGCACTATCAGGCAGCAAATTTCTTTCAAACAGAGACAGACTAAATGTAGTTGACACCACCTTTAGTTTGAGAGGGACAGTTAAAGATAAGAGTATTTAATGTAAGGGTATTTATGGTAATACACTTATGGTCCACATTAGTACTATGATGATGATGTGTCCAGAATCTTGGCACTAGATTTTATGTAACCAACAAGGCTGTTATATAGCTGCTGTATCCGTTTGTTTTCAATTAATGAAGAATATTTCCTAATTCTGATTTTAGTACATTTCTTTACTCTCTCCTAAACAAATGGGTAAGTCCATTCAATCTCACTTTTTTATGGTCATTATCTCTATAGTACTTTGTATTTCACCCATTAAAGGATGTTTTGGATGTATAGTTCATGGATTCATGTTCGGTTAAAATATATATCTAAGTATATATGTGAAAACAAATGGATGTTTTTTATGTATAGTTCATGTATTCATGTTATTGCAATCTAAAAAAAAAACACACACACACACACACACACACACACACACATATATATATATATATATATATATATATATATATATATATATATATATATATATATATATAGTTGGTACCACTTTGTACATATAATAATGTGAAACATTGATTTTTTTCCACAGAAAACAATATAGTTTCCGTTAAATTCACCTTCAACAGCGTGTTCGCAAAAATCGAAGGATGTAACAAATGGTTTTATAACAATGGAAAAGGTTATTTGAACCTAGAGTCATATCTCAATTCGAAGTTCTTAGATAGAGCACGAGTGAGGCAAGATTTATCATTGGACGAATTCAAGGTCAAATTGTTTGAGAAAGTTGGGATTGATGCCTTAGGCCATAATTTGGTAATGAAAATGTTGTACACTGATGGCGGGGAACACCAGATGCCACCGATTGAAGTTTTGGACGATGAGACATTATTAGCTTACATTGACGAAATAATTAGAAAGAACCCGTGAAACTATGTGTTAATGCTGAACCGGTTATACTTGCCGAACATATGAGAGAAATGAATGAGAACGTGTTTGATTTAAACCAACAAGCCGACGTAGATGACGATGAATATATTGTCAATTGTGCGCAAGGTGAAGAAGAGAGAGTTGTACCAGAGCCAGAAGTGAACCCTGTGAATTTCCAAAGTGTGGACTCGATTCATGTGGAGGACCAAAGTGACAGCTTTCGAATGGTAGATCACTTGATGTCTAACACTTCATTCTCAACTATGCTGCAAAATGGATTGGAATCGCAAAGATTGTTTAGTCAACAATTCATTGGGTGTAATAGTGAACATGTCCACGAAGTCGGCCCATCTCGACATCAATTTGGTCCGTCATTACTTGCATCTCTAACTGAATGCCACGCTGGGAGTACATATGAACATGTTAACGAAGCCGGGCCGTCTTATCATCCAAATGTCACAACTACTGATAATGAACATGTTTCTCAAAGTGAATTTGCACCTCATCCCGCGACATCGAGTTTTCTCCCTATTCCAATGCAGCCTAGTGATGATACAAATGATGCTTTTATGAATTTCTTGAACAGAATTACGGTGAATGTTGGTACTTGTCCCACATATCCCGGACCAAATATCAATTATAGAGGCGGGGTTCATTTTGGTCAGACTATTCAGCAATGCGAAATACCTCCGTGTCCTAGCGCGGGTACTTTGGACAATGAAGACGCCTTTTCAATCTTTGTTGGGAAAAAATTCAAAAATAAATCTGAAATGTATTCGAAAATGGGCTTGCACGCATTAAACAATCATTACAAATGGAGGATGACCAGGTCCGATCCGTTGCGATTGAATCTTCGATGTTATAGTTCAGATCAATGTGAATGGATGGTGAATGGTAGAAAATCTAAAGACGAAGGTTGTGGTGACCGGATAATAAAAAAATACGTCGACAAACACACGTGTGGGTTGGAGCGAATAGACAATGACGGTCCCCAAGCCACCCCGGTTATTATAGGCCAATTAATAAGGGATAACATTGTTGAACTTGGCAGCAACTATAAGCCAAAGAATATCCAAGTTGAATTAAAAAATACTTTCAATTTAGATATCGATTATGATAAAGCATGGAGATGTAAAAAGTCGGCAGTGAGTCTTGTTGGTGGAACTCCAGAACTGTCGTATAACAAGTTACCATCATACTTTTACATGTTGAAGATGGCCAATCCAGGTACAGTGACAGACATACAACCGCCGGATTTCACTGGTAGATTCAAGTTTTGTTTCATGTCTTTGAAATCTAGCATTGAGGGGTTTAAGCATTGTAGGCCTCTACTTTGTGTGGATGGAACTCATTTGAAAACTAAATTTAAGGGGAAAATGCTTACCGCGATTGGGCTCGATGCAGATGACCGTTTGTTTCCGGGAACGACTCTCGCATATTTCCCGACGGTATGCAATCGTGGCAATGTTTCAAAAGCCCAATACTGTAACGCCATCAAACAACCCTCAGGCGTTTGCCTATGTTTGGATCCTATATCTGTTAACACCTTACATTTATTGACCAACTTACGCATGTTCCATATTAACTCACCCCATACGTACTCCCCCCACGCATACGTCTCTACCCGTTGTAGCTCCTCCACTAAATAAAAAATGTTCGTCGGAATAACGGTTTTCTCGTCGATTCCCATCAATATAGCATATAAGAAATATACAATACCCAACCGGTACATAGCCTCAGGTTCATGAGGTTGGGATAATGCCGTCTCCATTTTTTTCACAGTTATGGAATCCTTGTATAATGAAAGGGGACAGTTATTGTTATAGCACATCGACTCTGTAGGCACTTGAATGTTTGCCTCCCCAAACTGTAGCCCCATCACCATACCAAACTCTCTTCTACCAAACTTGCAAGTCTGTGATCCAAACCTAAAATGAAGCTCGTCATCCCTGTCTGGATGTACCATACTGAAATACAAGTATTGAAAAATCGTTCCTTTTTATTTAAAATTGTTATAGATTTCGATAAAACGTCCAAACACCGATCAACTTCTCAAATCTTCCCCACAAATTTGGAAGAGCTTCAGGTTGTGACACCTCATCTAATCTGTCAAAATAACCTTTTAATTGTGTCATTTTTGCAACCTCCCCTCTGAATGTCCAATAACCCTTAAACCTATTCTCAGGGGGATGAACAAAAGCACCAGGGATCCCGAAAGAAGTTAGCTACACATGACATAATATATGCTTGGTAGAGTTAGAAGATGTATAAGGTGGTAACAACTAATAATTTGGTATATATATACATACACACACACATGTGAAGTATTAAAAAACACACGTTTTTGGTATCATACATGTCTACGTGTGCGTGTATGTCTATATATATATATATATATATATATATATATATATTAAGTATGATGCCAAAACAAGTGTGTGTATATATACAAAGATGTATGTATGTATGTATGTTATATATGTGTATATAGACACACAGACACGTAGAAGATGCATATATATATTGTTGATAACTAGCGTACCGTTAGATAGGAACAAATTGGATAAATACTGATAACTCTCGGATAGAGTATTCGAACTTCCTTGTTCCTCGTTATTTTATAGGATTAAAGGGCAACAAATCAGGACGTCATCAGGCTTGTAGAAAACCATACATAATACGAATATATAAACTAAACTAACTTTTACATAAAATAAATGAGATATACGTTTATTCATCTCTAAAACGACATATATGGCGTTCGTATTTATATAACTACCCACTTCATCTCTAAAACGACATATACGGCGTTCGTATTTATATAACTACCCACCATTCATAACAATGGATTAGTATAGTTGATTTGTGTGGCTGGTGTTTCTTAACATGGATTTGGGTCCATTAATACCCTGAAATTCTTTCCTATGGTATAACTAAAACTTAAAATAAAGGGAAAAGAAAAAGAAAAAATAACCACATCATTTCCCAACCCAAATTGCGGGGCATTTGTCGATCTACCACTCCTTTGGGAGCCTATTTGTCGCTATTTCTGGCTGTGTTGTCGATCTACCACTCATTTTCGCGTTTTAGGTGTTTTGGAGCCAAACTAAACCCTAATTGGGATTTAACCCGATAGGGAAGGGTACAGATCTTAAGATCGTCTTGTGAAAGGTGAAAAAACGGGAGAAAATCGCGAATCAAAATCGTTTTTTTGCGCCAGATTCTCACAATTCCAACCCAAAAGCAGTGGTAAACTGCTAAAAATCCCCCCAAATTGCACACATACAAAAATACCAACGTAGATTGCTATGTGTTTCCTAGCAGCGCTAGGATGTTTGTTGATAAGAACCTCGGAGAAAATAACCTTGAACGAACCCATTATTTCTAGTCAATTCCATTGTATAACTACAGTAATATTGCTCTGGTTCTAATTTCTCGGCCCCGGCAATTCCGCCGGCCGCCATTGTTCCCGGCGGATTTTGTCCCTCTCCCCAAAAGTCGAAGCAGTAGAATACAACTTTCTAATAATACACAAAGTTTTAGATAAATTAAAAAAATGAGGCTAAAAAATTATTGTAAATCAAACCAAATACTTTTCATTGAATTAGATGTGAGTACATCAAGATATATATAGCCATGTGTAGCTTGGCCAACAAGTATATGGATAAATACCGAAAATATAAAATACTAGAAAATACAAATATTTGAATTAATCAATCTTTATCTATAATATCTTCAACACGCATGCAATCCCGTGGGAAGAAAGTGAAAACACGGAGATTGGTCTTGAGTAAGTCAAAGCGCGGACGGGCAAGCGGCTTTGTAAGGAGATCGGCGAGCTGATCCTTCGAACTGAGAAATGAGACGGAAAGCCGTTTGGAGGCGACTAACTCACGAACATGATGAAAATCAATCTCGATGTGCTTAGTTCTGGCATGGAACACCGGATTGTGCGCAAGGTAGGTGGCACCAATATTGTCGCACCATAAGATCGGCGGAGATGAAAGAGGAACATGCATTTCGGCTAGTAGACTGATCAACCACTGAACTTCAGCGGCGGTATTGGAAAGTGTCTTGTATTCGGCTTCCGTACTACTCTTGGAGACGGTGAGATGTTTCTTTGAGCGCCAACTGATGAGATTATTGCCGAGGAAGACACAATAGGCAACGATAGAGCGACGGTTGTCGGGATCCGCGACCGATCGAGTCGAGTAGGCTTGGAGGAGTGGCTGCAAATGACGAGAGAGGAACAAACCTTCGGAAATAGTGTGTTTAAGGTAGCGGAGTATCCGTTTGACTGCATTCCAGTGATCATCAGTTGGGGATTGCATGAACTTGCTAACCTTATGGACTGCAAAGGCTATGTCGGACGCGTGAAGGCCGAGGAGTGCTGGAGGCCTCCGACCACGGTCGCGATAGAGGAAGGGTCGGAAAAGGAGATCCCGAGGCGAGAGTTAATCGAGTGGAAGCGGCACATGAGAGTGAAACACGGCTTGCATTTATCCATACACCGCCTGCCAAGAAGTTGTAGTATATATTTCCATTTGAGTAAGGTAGAGGCCATCAGAAGTGGGGAGAGCCTCGATGCCGAGAAAGTAAGATAAGGTGCTGAGATCTTTGACAGGGAACTGCGAGCTGAGATAAGTAATAACCTGTGTAATAAGAGAAGGAGAGGTACCTGTAATAATCACATCATCAACATAAATAAGTAAATAAACACGCTGTCCACCATGTGAGTATATGAATAAAGAAGTGTCGGCTTTAGATGCTGAGAAGCCGTAGTGAGATAGAACTTCCGAGAGACGGGAAAACCAGGCACGGGGAGCTTGACGGAGACCATAGAGATCTGCGCTTAAGGCGGCCAGGCGTAATCTGGATAATCGGATGAATGAAACCCCGTGGTCTGCTTTGCATGTAAACGAGTTCGGTCGATGGCCATGAAGAAAGGCATTCGGATGTCAACTTGACGGAGGACCACCCCGAGAGACGGCAAGAGAAAGCAATAGCCGAATGGTGGTCGGCTTCACAACCGGGCTGAATGTGTCGGTGAAGTCAATACCTTCGCCTGGTGGAAGCCTTTTGCTACGAGCCGAGCTTTATGACGTTCAAGTCGCCATCCGCATGGTAAGCGTGCGGTAGACCCACTTGTTACCTACAACATTCATATGAGACTGAAACGGAACTAGATCCCAAGTATTAGTACGTAAAAGAGCATTGATTTCCTCTCGCATAGCATTACGCCAAATCCCATGTTTGGAGGCTTCAGTGTAGGAAGTCGGATCGGAGGGGGTAGTGGAGTGGATGAGAGCTCGGGGAAGCGGATAGCGAATATAGTCAGGCATTTGAGTTGGTTTAAGGGAGTTGGTTTTGGTGCGGGTAACCATAGGATGGGCCGGAGGAGGATCACGAGGAGGGGAAGGGGGAGCACCGGTCTGAGGAGATGGTATCGGAGACTGGGAATGAGAGGGAGCCGGGGAGGAGGGTGACTCGGCCGAAGGGGCGGGTGGAGGTGGAGGGGATAGATGTGGTAGGATGGTAGCCGGTAAAGGAACAGTGATAAGATCCGGGACTATTGGTGTGCTTGAGGGAGTGTAGGGAAAGGTTTTTTCGTCAAAAATGACATGACGGGCAATGTAGACACGGCCGGAGGAGAGATCAAGGCACTTGTAGCCATGATGATGAGGACTGTAGCCAAGGAAAACGCAGGATTTGGATCGGAAGTTGGTTTTATGGTGATTATATGGGCGGAGGTGAGGCCAGCAAGCACAACCAAAGACTTTGAGGAAGGAATAATCAGGCACGCGTCCAAAAACCATCTCATACGGGGATTTGTCATTTAGGACTCGGGTGGGGAGGCGATTGATGAGGTAAACAGCGGTGACAAAAGAATCTTCCCAGTAGGTAAGGGGAAGATTGGACTGGGCGAGAAGTGTGAGACCAACCTCGACGATTTGGCGGTGACGCCTTTCGATGGCGCCGGCTTGTTCATGCGTGTGTGGACAAGAGCGGCGGTGAATAATACCTAAAGAGGTGAGGTATTGCGTGAGGTGACGGTATTCACCGCCTGGTCGATTTGCAAACTCTTGAGTTTAGTGTTAAATTGCCGCTCAATCATATTAAGGAAATCACGAAAAACGGGTTCAACATCAGATTTACGTTTTAGAGGAAAAATCCATAAATATTTTGTAAAATCATCCAAAAAGCTAACATAGTAACGAGAGCCATAAATAGAAGATTCAGTACAAGGGCCCCAAACATCGGAGTAAATTAAATCAAGCGGTGCAGAAGAAGTGAATTCAGACACATATAAAGGTTGACGATGACTCTTAGCTAATTGACAAGGAGCACATACAGAAGAGTGTGCTTTATTTGAAATACTAATAGATAAACGACTTAAAATTTGACGAAGAACAGGAAAAGAACAGTGTCCTAAACGTTGGTGCCATGTGGATGAAGAGCTAGAGGTGGCGGCTAGAGCTTGAACCGGAGTATTGCGGAGAGTGGGAGAGAAGCGGTAGAGACCATCTTTGACAAATCCCCTATGATGGACGTGACCCGAGTAGTCCTTCACAATGAAATAATTATTATGAAACTCAAAGTAAACAGAATTATCATGAGCAAATTGACGAACTGAAAGTAAATTTCGGGTAAGAGAAGGCGTAACTAAAACATTATGTAAAAGGTAGGTGTTAGTAGGGGAGGAGATAGAGGAAGAGCCAAGATGAGTGATTTGCAAACCTGTACCATCACCAACATGAACTTTTTCAGGACCTTCGTAGGGCTCGTAAGAGAGATTTAGGTTCTGGAAATCATTGGTCATATGATGGGTGGCTCCGGTGTCTGGTATCCAATCAGAAGTTGGTGGGGGTGGGTAGGGCTGCATGTAGTTGTAGTAAGCATGGGGTGGAGGGGGTGGAGGGTTGGGGTTTGGCCGGGGTGTAGGGTGGGGTTGCTGTGGGGTGTAGCGGTAATAACAGGCTGCAGCAGAGTGACCGACACGGTGACAAATTTGGCAGGTCGGGGCGGAATCGGTGTTGGAAGGGGGACGAGAACCACCACGGCCTCGGCCTCACCCCCATCCTCGATAATTGTTCGAGCCTCGTCCACGGGAAGGTTGGGTCTGGCCAGACGTTGTGAAATTTGCAGCAGCGGCGGGGATAGCTTTGGATGGGAAAGTCGGAGGTGGAACAGGGCGGTGTTGGTTGATCCGAGACTCGGCGGTAAGTAACTGGGAGTAGACTTCTTCAATAGTAACAGAGGAGCGGGATCCAAGCATGGTGACAAGAGCATCATAATCATGACCAAGCCCTGCAAGTAAATAGGCAATAAAATCATCGTCGGAGAGCGGGTGACCGGCCAGGGCTAGATCGTCGGCGATCCTTGATGACAGTTAAAATATACCTGTTTATGTCATCAATTCTAACCTTAAATCGGAGTTAATTATATATATTTCATATTTAATCACGTGTTTATATTTATTATTTAATGATAAGTGATTATTAATATGATAATTGGTATTTAGCTATTTTTATTATAAAAGAGCAATTAATTGTGTGATAAATGCTGATTTTGCAGATCATGATAAATAGGGAAGATAATTATCATACAATCGGGAGATCTCAAGATAAAAGAGAAGAAAATCGGAGCATTAAAGAAAAGATAAATCAGATCAATTCAAAAGCATGGAGCGGGGAACAAGTCAGACGAACCGAGTCTGAAAACGCGTAAAGAGGGAGGCTCGGTCGACCGAGCCATACCATTCGGTCGACCGAGCGTGTAGGTTCGGTCACCCCGAGCCTAATGTGATAAATGCATGTCAATCTTCTGGATTCTCCCTATGTCGGCTACAACTCCTATATAAACAGCAGCCACGATGTTGAGAACACACACCACTACAACACAAAACAATTCATACAATTTTAGTTTTTAAGTTTTATTTTCTTTATGTTCGTTCATTGTGGATTCGTCGGATTCTCCGATTAGGGAGCGCATTAAAGAGTGGGAGTCACTCTCGTCTTCGAGGGTATGACTATTCAATTATGCAATCTTTATTCGTAGATCTGTTATATTTTATTATGAAGTAATTTTATTTTTATTGATTGCGTGATGTAGATTTATTTACGAACCCATGTGTTTAGGTTAGAAACGTTAAGAAGTAATCATGGTTTGTTCCGACACAGAACTGTGTCCGGTCGACCTCGACGTGTCACTCGGTCGCCCGAGTGCTGTCGTTCGGTCGACCGAGCGTGGTAATGTGTAGGGCAATATTATGATCGGCTTCGACTACGTCAGATTCTCTGAATTGGAATTAAAACGAGTAATTAAACCTGATCAACTTAGTTATTCGTCATCATAATTTAACATGAAACCCAAAAAGTGATTGTTACTTAGGATATAGATTGAATCGGCATCTAAGAAGTACGCCTTACCCTAGGAATGTTGCTTAGATGAGGTTACGGTTTATACCGGCATCCCTAGTTTCGTAATTGTGTCAGAAGTTATATGAGATGGAGGCATTAAAAAGCGAAGTCACGTAATGGAGGCACGATGATTTAGATGGCCCAACCGGAGCTAAATCTACCTTAGGGGATGACTCCCGTAGTCATAATAATCAATCTTTAACGTTTGTTTTATCTCGTAATCATCCTAATTCACATGGGGGAGTTATAATCTACTAGCGTAATCAATACTATTTGTTTAGATAATATCAACCGTATTATCCGTGTTTTAGTAGTCTTTAGTTTGTCTTTGTGGTTTTTTGTGTCTTGTGGTTGTCACTATTTTATTTATCGCATTTAGTTGGTCGTAGACGCCTTTTCAATTTAGTTCTAATAGGATAAAGTTGTGTTTTGTTTGTGCCGAGTCTCTGTGGGATCGACCTCGACTCTATCTGGCTATACTACAATTGAACCTAGTTCTCTTGCTAGTGTGTTAGTAGGCATCGAGTTAATAATTTAACTTGACCTCCATCAAGTTTTTGGCGCCGTTGCCGGGGACTCGAGTCATTAAATTAAGATATAGCTTATTTTGTTAGAACTGGATTCGTGAATATTCTGTGAATAAGAGTCTGTATATTAAAACAGTGTCGTAAAAAAAAATAAAATAAAATAAAATAAAATAAAATAAAATAAAAATTGTTCGGTCGACCGAACAGCAGCTCTCGGTCGACCGAGAATTAGTTTTTCTTTTCTGTTCTGATTCTGTCTTAGCTTTAAAACATTTTGTTTCTGTTTGATTTACGTTTTCTTTTCTCAAACTTATTTCGAGTCTGTTTTACTTAGTTAGTTAAAGGCCTAGCCTTTACTAGTGATTGATTGTTTTATTGTTGTTTATTATTTTATAGTACGCTACTCGGAAATCGAAGGAACCGCTTGAACCATATAATCCTGAGATAGAAAAATTTGCGAGAAGGAATAGGAAGTTAGCTAGGGAACTGGCTAAGCAAGGAGAAGAGGATCCGAATCTTGAGGAAAGCGAGCAAGGAGTGGAAGAAGGACATACAACCGATCATTCGAACATTACGAATCAAACGGAAATGGAAGGCATTCAGAACAATCCAAATCAGGTACCTAATCCTGTTGTTAATCCTGTTATTAATAATGCCAATAATGTGAATGCAAATGCTAATAATGAGAACCAAGCCCTAGTTCAAGGAGCGAGGCGCACTTTGCAAAGTTATGCAACGCCCACTATTGAACAATTCATTCCCGCTTATCGTAGCACCGCAAGATCTTTGCGGAAGTCTATCACCCTAGGCCTAATGTAATTCAAATGGTGACCAATTATTCTACTTTTCATGGAGTCCAAAAGCGAGGATCCCGGTGTTCACGTGACGAATTTCTTGGAAATCGTTAGTCTTGTGAAACCGTAATTAATCCCGGAGGGTAACATTCGCCTTAAGCTTTTCCCTTTCACTTTGAAAGATAAAGCTAAGCAATGGCTTCTCTCTTTAGAATTTGGATCTATCACTACTTGGGAACAATTGTTGCAAAAGTTCATGAATAAGTATTTTCCCTTAGGAAAAACTTTTAAGTTACGCCAAGACATCCTAGGATTTAAGCAACAACCTGGGAGAGTTTTGATCAAGCTTGGGAGCGTTTCAAGGAAGCTATGAGGAAGTGTCCTCATCATGACATCTCTCTTTGGCTTTTAATGCAAACTTTTACCATGGGTTGAGAGAGAGCGAGAAAATTAGAGTAGACGCCCCCAAAGAATGGAGCGTTTGTTCTTTATCTCCGAGGAGGCCTGAGGAAGATGGAGCAAATAGCAATGAATAGCCAATGGGAGGCAATGACATAGCCCTGTGTGAAGATGGCGACATATTTGATGATAGTGCATCTACCAAAATCTTAGAACAACTTTACGTTATCAATGATAAGGTGGATGGGATGCAAGAGAGGATGACAAGAGTAGAAGAAAGGGGTGGAATCGAGGTAGCACCTCAAAGTGAGAATTTGGGAACCGAAGAAGCCAATTATGTCGGGGAGGGTCTGGACCTAATCATAACCATCCTGGATTCCGATATAGTGACATTAACGCAGGAGAAAGGCCTAAACCGCCTACCCCTTTATGTACCACAATGAGACTAAAACTTTTGGTTGGGAAGCTGCGACGGAAAAAAGCGAGTAATGTCGTCACCGACAATATGGGACAACTTTCAAAATCTATGCATTTGAGTTAGCCACTAACTTTAGCCAATATTGTCGTAAAACAGATGCCAAAGTAACCAACCAGAAGCTTTAGTTCAAAATCTCACACACCAGGTAGGACAACTAGCTGAGCAAGTCTCAACTAGACCTCCTGGAGGGTTGCCAAGCAACACTGAAAAGAACCCTAAGGATTTGAATGCGATCATGACAAGAAGTGGAAAGGAGGTAACTCCACCATCCTTGCAAGAGAAAGGAAAAGTCACAAAGAATAAGGATGGTGAGCCAAACAATGAGACTAATACTTCCGAGACTTTGCACGAGCAAAGAACGTATAAAGAACCTCTTGGCCCTAGAGTTGAACTTTACGATAATAAGTATCCAATTTTCACTGATATCGACCCTTCAACTCTACCTTATCCTCCACCAAAGCCGAAGCCTAAGTTTGATAATAAGAGGTATAAGAAGTTCGTGGATATGTTTAGTAAGTTACAAATCAATATACCCCTAGTTGAAGCACTAGCTGAAATGCCTGAGTACACCAAGTTTTTAAAAGGCGCCGCCTCCACTAAAAGGAAACTTCTAGATTTAGAGACCATATGCCTTAATGAGGAGTGCTCGGCCATTCTTCAACATAAGTTACCCCAAAATGCAAAGATCCGGGAAGTTTTCTCATTCCTCGCACCATAGGTAACGTATGTCTGAACAAAGCTTTGTGTGATCTAGGAGCAAGCGTGAACCTGATGCCACTATCTATTTTTCGGAAGCTAGGCATGAAAGATCTTAAGAAGACCTCAATCACATTGCAATTAGCTGACCGCTCTGTTAAAGAACCGTGTGGAGTAGTTGAGGATGTGCTAGTAAGAGTTGAAAAGTTTGTATTCCCTGTCGACTTTGTGGTATTAGATATGGAAGCTAACTCACGAAGTGCCATTGATATTAGGAGACCTTTCATGGCCACTAGTAGTAACGCTAATTGATGTTTACAAAGCGCGTAGTTGGTGTTAAGAGTGAACGAAGAGAGAGTTGCATTCAATGTCTTCGACACTATGAAGCAACCTGATGATGGAGAGGATGCATGTTTCATGTTGGATTCCATTGATAGGATCGTTCAAGAATTTCAACAACATGAAAGTATCAAGGATTTTTTGGATGATGTCTTAGAAGAAGAAGATGAAGTCAAGTACGTGAGTAGTGAGGAGGAGAAGATGATATGGCCAGGATGTAGTAGAGGGACCCCAAGACCTGTAGAGGAAGTAAGTGCTGCGGAGATTGAAAGATTCTACCATAGACCAACGTGGCATAAGTACTTTGAACTTAAACTCACTGGTCAAAAGTTGAAGACCTCTTTGGAAGAACCTCCCACAAATTTGACTTTAAAACCTCTTCCTGCAAATCTGAAGTACGTATTTCTTCAAGATGAGACCTTGCCACTGATCATATCTTCTTCCTTGACGGACTTACAAGAAGAGAAACTTATGAGAGTTTTGAGATAGTACCGCGGAGCATTTGGATGGACCATAGCTGACGTTAAGGGCATTAGCCCTAGCATATGTATGCACAAGATCTCCGTGGACCCACGAAAAGAAAGCGGTTGCACAACCTCGAGGCGTTTAACCCCACAATTAAAGGAAGTGGTTAGGGATGAGGTTATAAAAATGCTAGAAATGGGAATTATATTTCCAATTGTCGATAGCGAATGGGTAAGCCCTATCCACGTAGTTCCCAAGAAGGAGGATTGACGGTGCAAGCCAATGAGTTGAATGAGTTAATTCTGTGAGGCTAATCACCGGTCATCGAGTATGCATAGACTTTAGGAAACTAAACGATGCCACTCGTAAGGACCATTTTCCTCTTCCCTTCATCGATCAAATGCTCGAGAGATCGAAAGGGCATGCTTTCTATTGTTTTCTTGACGGGTATTCGGGATACTATCAAATCCATATCTCGCCCGAAGATCGTGAGAAAACGACATTTACATGCCCATATGGGACATTTGCTTATAATCGAATGCCATTTGGATTGTGCAACGCCCCCGCGACATTTCAAAGGTGTATGATGTCATTGTTTGCGGACATGGTGGAAGATTTCTTGGAAATCTTTATGGATGATTTCTCCGTGTTTGGAGACGATTTTGATTCATGTCTCACACATCTAGCACGAGTATTGAAGAGATGTGAAGAGACTAATCTTGTGCTTAACTGGGAGAAATGTCATTTGATGGTTACGGAAGGTATAGTTCTAGGCCACCGCATATCAAAGAACGGTATAGAGGTGGATAGAGCAAAAGTCGAGGTGATCGAGAAACTACCTCCACCTACTAATCTTAAAACTTTGCGAGGTTTTTTGGGCCACGCTGGATTTTATCGTAGGTTTATCAAGGACTTTTCCCTGATCTCTAGACCTCTTACCGAATTATTGGCCAAGGATGTGCCATTCGTGTTTTCAAATGAGTGCATAAAAGCTTTCAACGAAATAAAAAGTAGACTGATTACTGCACCCGTTCTGGTCGCACCGGATTGGGATCTTCCGTTTGAACTGATGTGTGATGCAAGTGATACTGCTGTTGGCGCCGCTTTGGGTCAAAGAAAAGATAAGATCTTCAGACCTATTTATTATGCAAGCCGGACTTTGAATGCTGCCCAAAGAAACTATGCAACAACGGAGAAGGAGCTTTTGGCCGTTATCTTTGCTTTTGACAAGTTTAGATCTTACTTAGTGGGATCTAAAGTCACTGTGTGGACTGACCATGCGGCTCTTAAGTATCTCCTAGCAAAGCAAGATTCAAAGCCGAGACTGTTGAGATGGATTCTACTGCTGCAAGAATTTGACGTAGAAATCCGAGATAAGAAAGGAAGTGAGAACGTGGTGGCCGATCATCTATCGCGCTTACAATTAGAGGATGGTGAGGAATTACCTGAGATAGGAGAATCTTTTCCTGATGAGCAACTTTTCTCCATCACCACCATCAGGGGACGTGATGATTGTGCTGCAATTTCTTCGCGAATAGAGGTTGTGAAGGAGAAGAAGCAACCATGGTTTAGTTTGTTTGTCAATTATCTATCCGCAAAGTACCTACCACCGAATCTCTTTGCCCAAGAAAGGAAAAATTCTTTAAAGATCTTAGACACTATTATTGGGATGAGCCTTATTTGTTTAAGCTAGAGGATCGATAATATTTTTCGAAGGTGTGTGCCCGAAGAAGAGTATAATGATATCCTGAAGCATTGTCATTCCTATGAAGTTGGAGGACACTACGGGAGAAAACCGCTGGCTAAGGTCCTCCAATGCGTTTTTATTGGCCGACATTGTTTAAGGATGCACACCAATATGCAAAGGCATGTCATGCTTGTCAAATGACGGAGTAATATTTCAAGGAGGAATGAGATGCCACTCAAGAGCATCTTAGAAGTGGAGCTTTTGACGTTTGGGGAATAGATTTTGTTGGACCCTTCACTTCATCATTATCTAACCGATATATCTTAGTTCTTTGTTGATTATGTATCCAAATGGGTTGAGGCCATTGCTTCACCTACTAACGATGCTAGGGTTGTGGTTAGATTCTTGAAGAAGAACATTTTACAAGGTTTGGGACGCCTTGAGGGCGATTATAAGCGACAATGGTAGTCATTTTTGTAATAAACCTTTTGAAAGGTTGATGATTAAATATGGGGTTCGACATAAGCTAGCAACCACATATCACCCCAGGCAGTGGGCGGTAGAAGTTACCAATCGAGAGATAAAGCGATTCGAGAAAAGCGTCAATACGACTAGGAAGGATTGGTCGTTACGTTTAGACGACGCTTTATGGGCTTATAGGATCGCATATAAAACCTCGATTGGAATGTCACCATATAGGATTGTTTTGGAAAGGCATGTCATCTACCAGTAGAACCCGAGCACCGGGCCATGTGGGCAACAAGGATGCTAAATTTTGATGAGACGTTGGCCGGTGAGAAAAGGATGTTAGAATTAACTAGCCTGGAGGAGTTTCGTTTAGAGGCATACGAGAATGCCAAGATTTTTAAGGAGCGCACGAAGAAGTTCCATGACAAGAAGATTCTGGATAGGACCTTTCAAGAGGGTGATCTAGTTCTCTTATACAATTCGCGCTTAAGACTCTTCCCGGGTAAGTTGAAATCAAGATGGTGTGGCCCATTTCAAGTACAACACGTCTTTCCTTCTGGAGCGGTGGAGCTATTCAATTTCAAAGACGAGTCCAGATTTGTGGTCAATGGACATCGTATTAAGCATTATCACGGGCTTCCGCCTGCGGCTGAGGAGGAAGTTTTGTACCTCGATGACCCCGTCTATGAATAAACCATCTTGAGCTGAGTCGAGCTAGCGACTATAAACTTAGAACTACTACTTATTACTATCTTTTTCGTTTTTCTTTTTAATAAAGTAGCATGCGCCTATCACGGTTTTTTTCATCTCGCCATGTTCCGAGTCTAAGTTCGGAATAAACGAGGTTTTTTCCTTGATAGCCGTCATGTGAGTTTTTTTTTATTTAGGTTTGAATCCCTTTTGGTCTTGTCCATGGCAGTATAAAGTAAAGTGGCTTAAACTGTTTTTAGATATCTATATCTAATTACTACCACATTATTTTATAACTTCCATAGACATGGTATTTGATGCTTTCGTGGAGTTTGTTTGTTTATACAGGGTGTGTCTGTCTCTCCACACTGTGCCGATTATTCCTCCGATAATGTTCCTTTACTTGGGAGCCGTTTCCAGAGCTAAGTCTTTCATCTTGAACTCATTTATTTTTGTCATTGAGGACAATGCCATGTTTAAGTAAAGGGGACTTAGCTATATATTGTGCTATATATGTTAGGGGAATGGAATACTGAGACAATATTGAGCCAAATTTAAAAAAATTTATGGATAAATGCCAAGTTGTTTACCTCGTACCCTTAAACTTGTGAAGTTCTTATACTTAGAATTAATAGGAAATGAACCAAGTTGTGTGAGTACGTGGTCATATTATACTTTTGCGATAAATTGTTAGTAAACTTAAGGATATTCATGCCAACAATTGCAAGTAGTTAGGCATTGTTCAATTACTCAACTTGTGAATCGTTTGGTAACGCATGAGTTATAATAATTGAAAGAAGTATGTGTACATTGCTTAGATAATTGGTTATGAGGACCTAGTGTCGATATTTGTCGACTGATGTATTCTGATCTTCTAGCCAACAAAAGCGGAGTAATAAGCTTGGGACGTACCTGTGTTTTGACAATGCATTAAAACACTGGGCTTGTAGTAACATTACCAAAGTAGCCCCGCGCTTGTGGTAATATTCGATACTATGCATGATCTAAGATAGGGGGATACTCTATGAAAAGTTTTCTTCCTTGAGATTAGTAGTATTCGAAAAATATGCAAAAAATTGAAAAACATTTCGAATTTTTAGAGGCTTTGAGTAGTACTCGGTCTCCAAGTCCAAAAACCCTATAGATACGCTCTTGCTTATTGTTCTAGTGCTTTAACCATTGCGAGGCATAAGAAGTATGGATCTTGATGTTGGTGAATTTAGATATGAAGTCCTGCATAAACTCTAATCTTGCTACATTTATATAAAACCAATGCACATGCACACGATCACGTCGATTCATAGCGAGTAGTGAATAATGCATATCTTATGAGCATGTTTGGTATGAGTTGACTCGGGTTTCTTGTGTAAGTATGAGTTGACCACAAAAAATGTTGTCTTGGGGAATAACTTGTTAATGCTTTGTTCGGGAAGAAGCAAAGTTTAAGTGGGGGGCATTTTGATGACAGTTAAAATATACCTGTTTATGTCATCAATTCTAACCTTAAATCGGAGTTAATTATATATATTTCATATTTAATCACGTGTTTATATTTATTATTTAATGATAAGTGATTATTAATATGATAATTGGTATTTAGCTATTTTTATTATAAAAGAGCAATTAATTGTGTGATAAATGCTGATTTTGCAGATCATGATAAATAGGAAGATAATTATCATACAATCGGGAGATCTCAAGATAAAAGAGAAGAAAATCGGAGCATTAAAGAAAAGATAAATCAGATCAATTCAAAAGCATGGAGTGGGGAACAAGTCGACGAACCGAGTGAAAAAACGCGTAAAGAGGAGGCTCGGTCGACCGAGCCATACCATTCGGTCGATCGAGCGTGTAGGTTCGGTCACCCCGAGCCTAATGTGATAAATGCATGTCAATCTTCCGATTCTCCCTATGTCGGCTACAACTCCTATATAAACAAAGAATTACGATGTTGAGAACACACACCACTACAACACAAAACAATTCATACAATTTTAGTTTTTAAGTTTTATTTTCTTTATGTTCGTTCATTGTGGATTCGCCGGATTCTCCGATTAGGAGCGATTAAAGAGTGGGAGTCACTCTCGTCTTCGAGGGTATGACTATTCAATTATGCAATCTTTATTCGTAGATCCGTTATATTTTATTATGAAGTAATTTTATTTGTATTGATTGCGTGATGTAGATTTATTTACGAACCCATGTGTTTAGGTTAGAAACGTTAAGAAGTAATCATGGTTTGTTCCGACACAGAACTGTGTCCGGTCGACCTCGACGTGTCACTCGGTCGCCCGAAAGTGCCGTCGTTCGATCGACCGAGCGTGGTAATGTGTAGGGCAATATTATGATCGGCTTCGACTACGTCGATTCTCCGAATTGGAATTAAAACGAGTAATTAAACCCGATCAACTTAGTTATTCGTCATCATAATTTAACATGAAACCCAAAAAGTGATTGTTACTTAGGATATAGATTGAATCGGCATCTAAGAAGTACGCCTTACCCTAGAATGTTGCTTAGATGAGGTTACGGTTTATACCGGCATCCCTAGTTTCGTAATTGTGTCGGGTTATATGAGATGGAGGCATTAAAAAGCGAAGTCACGTAATGGAGGCACGATGATTTAGATGGCCCAACCGGAGCTAAATCTACCTTGGGGATGACTCCGTAGTCATAATAATCAATCTTTAACGTTTGTTTTATCTCGTAATCATCCTAATTCACATGGGGGAGTTATAATCTACTAGCGTAATCAATACTATTTGTTTAGATAATATCAACCGTATTATCCGTGTTTTAGTAGTCTTTAGTTTGTCTTTGTGGTTTTTTGTGTCTTGTGGTTGTCACTATTTTATTTACTGCATTTAGTTGGTCGTAGACCGCCTTTTCAATTTAGTTCTAATAGGATAAAGTTGTGTTTTGTTTGTGCCGAGTCTCTGTGGGATCGACCTCGACTCTATCTGGCTATACTACAATTGAACCTAGTTCTCTTGCTAGTGTGTTAGTAGGCATCGAGTTAATAATTTAACTTGACCTCCATCAATCCTTTTTAGTTTGAAATAATAATCGGCACCAAGATTCTCCTTGCGTGTAGTAAGCCGACTTGGTTCGCAGAATCGTATCCGACTTGGATCGGTGGTGAAGCGAATGAGTCTTGAAGGGATTTCCATATGGCAGCCGACGTGGATGATGTGTAAACCTGCATTAAAACATCATCAGATAACGAGGACGTAATTGTGCTTAGTATGAGATTATCGTTTCGGCTCCATTCAACATAATCTGGATTAGGAGAAACAGCGCCTGCTAAGTTTGTGATGGTTGCAGCCGGTGGAGGAATCGTCCCGTCGATGTAGCCATAAACACCTTGACCTTTAAGGTATGGAAGGATTTGAGCCCGCCATAGATGATAATTGGATCGTGTCAGTTTGGATATGTGAATAGAGGAGGAAGGGGTGAAGGAGGGATAGGAAGAAGATGAGGAGGTGGCCGTTGTTGCGGCTGTTTCACCAGTTTGGCCGGACATGGCTGCTTGAGGAAGAGGACGACTGGAGAAGAAGAAGATTAGGGTTTCGGCCCTTTTTTTTTTGTAAACTAGAAGGGATTCGGGATAATGCTATTGAGAGAGAGAGAACCTAGCTCTGATACCATATTGTAAATCAAACCAAATACTTTTCATTGAATTAGATGTGAGTACATCAAGATATATATAGCCATGTGTAGCTTGGCCAACAAGTATATGGATAAATACTGAAAATATAAAATACTAGAAAATACAAATATTTGAATTAATCAATCTTTATCTATAATATCTTCGACAAAAATCAAACTTACCCATGGTGCTTCATCTTCATTACGAGCCATTGGAGAAAATGTTCACTCTTGCTTAATTCACCGGAAAAAATGGTGGCCACTAACGCCGGAAATATGCCTTCTTGTTGTTGTTGCCTAATATAATGGTGAATGATTTTGAGTGAGTTGGGATGATTTGGGAGGAGAGTATTAGAGTATTACTATAATTACATAACAGAATATAATAAACAGTGGGTGTTTTATTCACACTTGATACGAATGATTTACAACTGTATTTATAGGGTATTCTAACTAGGGTTAGGGGTATAACTGTACATACTATAATTACACACATATAATTACAATAATACTCTAATAGAGAGAACGTCGCTTTGGGTGGTTCTCTGCGTATTTTTTCCAATTGATATAAGACGGCTCGTAAGAATAACTAGCATTTTTCTACGGACTAGGTTACGAGTCCGTAGCAAGTTCACGAAATAGATACGGACCCATTCTTTAGTCCGTAGGAAATTTGAAATTTATACATTCTAGTTCAAAATGACCGGATTCTTGGAAATTGAATCAGCCTATTAAGGATCAAGCGCTTACCGTTGTACTAAAACCGATTGGTGTTAGTAAGGTGCTACTATATTTCCTTATACGCGGTGTTAGTAAGGTGCTACTATATTTCCTTATACGCCCCTTCAAGTGTGGGCCTATAAGAGGGGAGAGAGGTCCGACACTTGATTTTTTTTATTTTTTTATTTTGGTTTGGGAAGTGTGGGCGTGTTAGAAGAGAGAGGCCCAACACTTGTTTTTTTTGTTTTTAATTATGCTAGAAGCGGGGTTCGAACTCAGGATCTTCTGCTCCGATACCATATTAAGGATCAAGCGCTTACCGTTGTACTAAAACCAATTGGTGTTAGTAAGGTGCTACTATATTTCCTTATACAGCCTGTAGAAACATCATGATATTACTACGGATCGTGTCTTCGATCCGTACAAAATGCTTGAAATTGCTACGGACTCAAGGATGAGTTTCGAAAATTGGGGGATACTTAATTTGTACGGACTGAAGGTCCATATTGTAGAACTTTGTTACGGTCTCAGTCCAAAACGTAGAATTTTGTACGGGGTACTTGATAAAAAATACGAGAAAAAGTAGGACCTGAAAAGCAACCTCATACGCCTGCCGTACCTGATTTCCAAATTTCCCCTATCTTTTAGGTTGATATAGGTTGAGCAATTAAAAGTATTGTTATTATAGTATTATTTTGCTGGGATTGACAGTGGCATATTCCCAGGTGATCAACGTGACAGCAGGTTCCTTTCTTTAAAAAACAAAATTAAAATTATTATGTACAGTATTTATGTATTCTATTGATACATGTATATGCATTCTATTTACGGGAAAAAAAAAAATATATATATATATATATATATATATATATATATATATATATATATATAAGGTAATAGATATTATGTACGGTATGTATTAAGTTATACTAAAAAGGTATGCATAACAAGTACTATATATGTTTAATGGATATAATAAAAGTATGGCATATATTACGGTAAAAGTGTATTATATTAATTTTATGGTTTTACGTGTATTACACGATACCATTGGCTTGTATGTTCTTATGGAACATTATACGTTAATTTGCAATATGTAACTTCGACTTTTGGTAGCCTTGACTCGGCACCATAACTGAGACCCTCTGTAGAGAGAATGTGGGAGCACCGGAAGGCGTTGTTTAGGCCTTATGCGACATTGACTTAGTAGTCTTTGATCCTTTTACAACGTGCCAGGTTGTGTAATTACATGTCTAGGACTAGAAGACCATATGAAGCCTTTTTTTGTGAATGAATCAGGTTGTTAGATTTAAACTCGTAAATTACATATGTGTTGTTTCTAAAAGCTAAAACATCATTATCATTGGTGAGACAGATCTATTCTTCTTAGCATGGGACTATTACACCCCTCTACTTGGTCTGATGCCAAGGGACGCGTGTAACTCCCACACAGGGACATAAGCCCGTGCTCATGAGGTGCTTCCCGTGTTGTGGTGCAGGTTTCCCACCGTTTGTAGTATCCTTTGATAATGATGTAACAAACCTTACTTGTGCGAGGAAATACTACGGAGCGAGTAGAGGGTGAGTGAGCTCTACTGTTACAACCTATGTGCTAGTGATCGTAGAAGATGTCCATGTTGTATATATATATATGAGTGTGTGTGTGTGTGTGTATCGTTATTTACTGTAACCGTTTCTTCTACCTCTTACTAAGTACGCGTGTACTTACCCCATCTTCTTTATCATCTCTGCCCTGAGAATGTGGTGTATTTGTAGGTTGTTTTCGAGGCCACTGAGGAGTGACCCGGAGATGATGCAGATGAAGTATGTTGTTCTTATTTCCGTTGTAATTTTTGGTATAGGTTCTCTTATCCCTTGTAATGCTTGAAATCAATGAGTTGAGTCTGTAATGTAAAGGGTTATTTGTATTTTATGGTTATTATTAGTCTTTTGACGATGTAATAGATGTAGCATGTGTTTCTTTCGATCATTTATTTGTCATTTTAGTTATCCGAGTCAGTCGTTTTGTCTTCCGCTTCTTCTCTGATATTTGCTTACATAAGACTTACCTATATAATTAGAATAAATTTAAGGGCCAAGGGGTCAAAAGGCCACAAAATCAATTTAATTGGGCAAATAGGGCCAAGCTGCTCTCCAGAACTTTGGTCAATCATCTTAAGCCCGTCATAAACAAAGTTATCTCAAAATCCCAATCTGCTTTTGGGAAGGGCCTCATTCCATGAAGACAGGACAAAGCGGGAGTTCAAACCACATTGCTCTTAAGCTCGACATGACGAAAGCCTTTGACCGAGTCGAATGGGGTTTTTTGAAGCAAGTCCTTATGGCTATGGATTTTCCGGTCTTCATTATAAACAATATTATGGCATGCACTTCCACGGCCTCGTATCAAGTCCTAGTAAATGGGCATCCTTCTAAATTTATAAAGCCCTCGCGGGGTATTCACCAAGGTGATCCGCTTTCTCCCTTCAATTTTATTTTATGCGCAGAAGGCTTTTCAGCTTTAATTCGCCGGGCAGAAGCTAATGGCCATTTAAATGGCATATCCTTTGGGAGGAACTCGTTGGTTCTAAGTCATCTTTTATTCGCGGATGATAGTCTCGTATTTTCGAAAGCCACTACTGAGTCTTGTTCTTCCGTCTCCAATATTCTAGCTGAGTATGAGAAGCATTCGGGTCAAAAAATAAATCCGGGAAAATCATCTATATACTTTAGTAGAGAAGTTGATATAGACACAAGAAATGAGCTCTCTCAACTTTTGGGATGCCTTTCAGAACAGACAAAAGCAAATACCTGGGGTTTCCAATTGTAGTTGGAAAGTCAAAAAAAGGAAAAAATTTCTTATATAAAAGTCCGAGTATCAAAGAAATTAAATGGATGGAAAGGGAAGTGTCTATCCCCGGCGGGTAAGGAAATTTTAATTAAATCTGCAGTTCAGTCACTTCCTCAATACATCATGCAATGCTTTTTGTTGCCCAAACAACTCATTAGTGACTTCGAGGCAATGACAAGAATTTTTTTTTGGGGAAGTGCGGATGGTGAGAAGAAGATCCACTAGAAGGCTTGGGGTGTTTGCTGCCAGAAGAAACATGAGGACGGCTTGGGGT
Organism: Gentiana macrophylla; assembly: GCA_026214975.1. Taxonomy (NCBI): domain Eukaryota; kingdom Viridiplantae; phylum Streptophyta; class Magnoliopsida; order Gentianales; family Gentianaceae; genus Gentiana; species Gentiana macrophylla. The sequence continues at coordinate 44,151,335 of CM047817.1, forward strand.
TCCGCGATTTAGCCTGCTTTAATCAAGCAATGCTAGTCAAACAAGCGTGGCGTGTTTTGACGGACCCACACTCTTTGGCTTCAAAAAAATTTAAACACTAAATACAATCCTACCGGCCATTTTTTAGATGCTGGCTTATCATCGAAGCCATCAGCTATATGGCGAGGCATTTTATATGGAAGAGATCTCCTTACGAAGGGTCTTAAATGGAGGATTGGAAATGGTGAAAAAGTGAATATAGAAATTGATCCTTGGATTCCTTTAACACCAACATCTCAAGCCCATCCGATTCCTGGTAATTCTCTCCCTACCCCTTTTGTGAGTTGTTTGATTAACCCTTCTACTCGTTTGGGGAGGCGGGACTTGATTCAAGGAGCTTTCAACCCAATTGAAGCTGAAAAAATCATTTCCATTCCCCTGTCACATGGACGTACATCAGATAAATTAATCAGGCATTTCTCTACAAATGGTATTTACACAGTTAAAACAGGGTATGACTTGGCGATCTCGATCAAAAAGGAAGATGAATTGGCAGTGAAAGCTTCATGCTCGAATTCTCATGCAAACGTCTGGGATGCCTTATGGAAGATTAAAATAAAGCCCAAGATCACTCATTTTATTTGGAAGATTCTACATAATGTCCTACCAACTGCCAGTTCTTTATTCATTCGAAGCATTGGTACCGGCCTCTGTCAGATTTGCAATAATTCGGAGGAAACTATCCACCATTGTCTCTTCGAATGCGCAATACCTTCGGCGGTTTGGAATGCATTCCCAAATGGTAGGTTCTGGTACAACTTAGGCCTACCCTCCTTTGCGGATTTATTTTACTTACTGATCAACAAAGAAGATGAAGAAACAATGGCTCAAATAGTTTGCCTTTTATGGTTTATTTGGAGAGCTCGATGTGACTGGATTTTTGAGCAGAAGGACGTCCATGTTGCATCGATTATTAGTAAATCTAAGGCAGAAGCGCGGGGCTACATTCAAGCTCTACACTCAGCTTCATACCAGGTGGGTGTCCCTAAAGCGCTCCCCCCGTCTCGTTGGCAGGCCCCTCCTATTAACACTTTAAAGTTTAATGTGGATGCTGCTTTCTCTACCAACATTTCTGCCGTCGGAGATATTGTTCACAACAGTGATGGCTCCATCATACGTAGCTATTCAAGGAGGCTTTGATGTGAGCACCGGGGAAGCACTAGCAATATACCATGCTATGGTATTCGCTTTAACTTGGGGGTTCTTTCGGGTGATATTTGAAGGAGATTCTTTAACGGTTATAAAAAAACTCAAATCAATAGATGAAGACTTCTCCCCTACTGGAGACATTATTGAAGATTGTCGTGTCTTGATTCCGGCGTTCGTTTCCATTGAATTTTCTTTTGTTAAGAGAGAGGGGAATGCCCCTACTCATTTTTTAGCAAAAGAAGATTTAAAATTAGTAGGATGTGTAGATTGAGGAACTTCCTCTCCCGCTCACGTCTCTACTTTTTGTTTTGCGGATGTGGAATAAAAGTGTCTTTTAACTTTCAAAAAAAAAATAAAATTCATTAGTTATAAAGACAAAATATTAGTAGATTCACAGGTGAATCATTCACATTTGCTGCTGTGCGTAAGACCCAAAACAAAAAAGAAATTTATGTCTTTTTTTTTCCCTTTAAACAGCGTATAACAACTTTTTTGGGAAGAAGAAAAAAAAAACAAACAAACTCGATGTGCCAAACTAAAAAAATTATAGATGTGAATCGAGATACATTGACCACCGCGATACATTGACCACCTCAATGCAGCGACCACCCCGATGCAACGACCACCGCGATGCATTGACCACCGCGATGCAATGACCACCCCGAGGCAGTGACCACCGCGATGCATTGACCGCCGCGATTCAGTGACCACCCTGATGCAGTGGCTCTCTGCGATGCAGTGGCCGCCTCGATGCAGTGACCACCGCAATGCATTACCCCGATGCAGTGACCACCGCGATGCATTGACCACCCAAATGAAGTGACCACCGCGATGCATTGACCGCCGCGATGCAATAATCACCCCGATGCAGTGACTACCACGATGCAGTGACTACCACGATGCAGTGACCACCGCGATGCATTGACCACCGTGATGCAGCGACCACCCCGATGCATTGACCACCGCGATGCAGTGACATTTGATGAAGCGACACCGCGATGATGCGATACCGGGATGCAATGACACAGGGATGCAAGGACACTAAGATGAAGCGACACCGCGATGCAGTGATACCGCAATGAAGAGACACCACGATGAAGTGATGCTTCCTAATCAAAGATCTAGGAAGATGACATTAAAACTCCGATCATCGTAATTCAATATTTCAAACGGTTATGCTTTTTGACATAAAACTCCTATCATCGTAATTTTTTCACTATAATTCATATTTTTTTTCATGCTCTTTATTCTGATATCTCGTTTGTTATTTTTCGACTTAATTTCTTTCACCAAAATTTTATGCAGTGACACCAGTGACACCTATATTTTATGAAGCGACATCTTGCCATTCTATTTTTGTTTTTAACAGTGGTCTATCCATTTTTTAAATGTCTGTAAACAACGTTGCGAGGCATGCAGTGGCATGTTGTATTATATATTTTTTTGTTTACTGAGTGTTGTATTATATTAACTAGTACTCGAACATGGTATCATTTGATTTAACATGATCTGGCTATTCTAAATGTGACAACATCATTCCGTAGGTATATAACATTCCACACAAAAATTCTTATTATATAATAATGCATTGAATATAAGAAAAGCATAAAATGATAAATGATATATAAAGCATAACCGTGACAACGCGATGCATTGACATGTGAAGATAAAGTTGACATGTGTAGATGCAATGACATTTAACGATGCATATTATAAGCTAAAGAATACTGACACATCCATAAATGGACAGGTTACTACTGTGGTCTATGGCAGCAAATTTTGCTCCCAAATAAATTTAGAAAAGAAAAAAAGCTTTCAAATTACAATTAACCATCGGAGAATACCAACCAACCACATCATTATTTGAGTTCTTTAAATGAATGAAGCATAGATATGCAAACAATTAATTTTATGCATGAAATTCAACTAATTGAAAAATACAACTAGAAATATACATTAGCCATAGAAGGAGCCCAAGAAAACATAAACATGTGTAAATGTAATCAATTAAAATTACCAAACCCCTATTTTACCTATTACACAACAATCGAAAAAACCAATAGAATATGCGAAGGCTATTTACCTCACATGTACAAACTCTTCCGTTGTAAACTCCATTGGATTAAAGGGCTCTTCATAAGAAACTTAACACGATTATCGACTATCTCCTTTGTCAAATCATTCAAAATTATTTTTAGCGGAAGATAATCCTTCTCTCAGTAACTGTGAAGTGACATTTTCAAAGAATATTTAAAACATATTATTTGACATTTTTTTTCAGGTCAAACATTTTCTGACATTTTTTTTTCAGGTTCCCGTCCAAATTTGGACGAATTCGTCCAAATACAATCAAACCGTCCAAATTTGTACTCATTTTCGTCACAATCCATTCACTATCCAAAAAGGACGGAAAACGTCGCACCGTCTAAATTGTGACGAATTTCGTCCAACTTTGGACGGTTTATCAAACATAAGACATTAGAAAGAGTCAATTCTGGTGAAACTCTCACGTCCCCAATGTAAGTTACTGGGGCTGATGATCCAATAGGTAATTCTACTGTTTTGTTGACCACGGACCTTGCATTAGTGAGAGAAGTTTTGGAGTACATACCATATGATCGGTGCAGCCACTATCAAGGATCCAAAAAGAGTCCTTTGCAACAGAATTTTGTGAGAAACAAATACCCGAAAAATCATGATTGGAAGCTAGATCTACTTGGTTTGCTGCAGCAGGTTTCGGCTTCAGTAAGTCCAATAATTGCTTGTGTTCTTCGTCCGTAAGTAAAGGAGAAGAACTCAGTTTTTCTGATGGATTTTCTTCTGGATTTGTTGCTCGTTTCTTTTGAGCATAATGTTTGATAAACCGTCCAAATTTGGACGGTGCATCCAAATTTTGGACGTTTTCGTCCTTTTTGGGCATTGAATGGATTGGGACGGAGGGAGTCCAAATTTGGACGGTTTGACTGTATTTGGACGAATTTGTCCAAATTTGGACATTGAACCTGATAAAAAAATATCAGAAAATGTTTGACCTGAAAAAAAATATCAGAAGTTACAGTGGTCTAATTTACCAATGACACGGAAAATGTTGTAACTCTAACCATACGTGCAGCTCGAAAGCAAGATCTGCTCATATTAGCTTCAACTTTCACCTAAAAGCGCAAAAGATGTTAGCTTTCAATAGAGATAAATGTTGAACATGCAAATATTATTTCAACTCAGACATTGCTTATTAAGAACACACCATCCTAAGATGAATATGGAATTTAACATTAAGATACAGTGAAAAGAAAAACAAAACCTCTTGGTTGGCATTTTGTGAATAAATCACTCCAACATTAAAAAAACAAAACTTGAATCCAAAACTAAAGGGCTGTGAAAGAATAAGAGAACAGATAATTAAGCATTAAGCGATTTGCATTTTATCTAAACATCAACTTGAATATGATCAACCGTCGATTTCAATAAGCAATGCCTCAGCCATCCATTTTTGCATCGAACCCCAGTCCATTTGGTTTGATCTCTATGGAAAACATTAAAGCAAAAAGATTTAAACTTGAAGACATAAAACAAATGGGGTGAAAATACAGGGAAAAAACACATTGCATAGCAATTAGCACCCTACTAATATTTAAAAGATAAAACCTGAACAAAGAACTTCAAATAGGTATGAGAAGCTCTCTACCATATTACCTGTGAAACAAAAAGAAACAAGTTATAAACTACAACAAAATATCATAGAATCGAATCTGTAAAAATAAAAAAATAAAAAAAAATAAAAAGAGCGAAATGCAACTGCTATGTTAACAAAATAAGTCGTCTGTACCTAGACGAAATCAGACCTTCAGTAAGATGATTGAAAGAAAAATACTTTTTTGTTGTATCTATAGAATATTTAACGGTGTGATTTTTGATTAATTGTACAAAACCATTATAGTGTCCGTTTCGCATGCCGTTTACATCGATTTGTCTTATTTAAGTTTCTAGTCGATATCACATACTTATTTCAAAAAAAATTACAAACGTTTTTTTTTTCCGTACGAAAAAATTACCAGTACTTCGGGCAACTGCAATAGGATGATCGAAAGCAAGAAAAGAAAAGCAAATAGTTGTACTCTAGTCTCCTAAAAACTGTACTTGAAGCATCTTAGCCGTGTAGTTTTCTCGGGATAGGCATCCGAGTAAAGAAACATCCACTCAATAAACCGTCTAAATTATTGCACCTCTCTCCTCCATATAATATCCATATCTTCTCTCATTCCAATTAATTGCACTGTAAAGAAAGCCCAACTCCTATTTTACTCGGGAAATTTTTAGGTGGTACGTACCTACGTAAGTATATATTACGTGGCACAATCTCAGCCACAGGATTAAAATCACACACCACACAAACAATTATTCACTCTGATCCTGTGGCTGAGATTGTGCCACGTAGTATATACTTACGTAGGTACGTACCACCTAAAAATTTCCCATTTTACTCTTCTCTTCTAATTGAAGAAGAAAAACTTTTCCATTCCTTTCTTATTTCCAGAAAATATATTCATTCTTTTTCTGTTAAACAAAACCTGCTCCTCTCTATCCTTCCTTGGGTATGTAGTATAATGGTGAGGAACTTTTCGTTCCAATGAACCTGCTTTCTTCATCTTTTATGCAACTTCTGGCCTCTTTTCTCTCTCTGTCGGCTCGTTGGTTAAGTTGTTCCACTCATTTGTTAATGTTCTGTATACGGAGTTCATCACTGTTTCATGTGAGTTGTAAGATTTCAAGAAATAATCGAATCTGGAGATCCAGCAAGAAGCAACTACGGTCGATTAAGGAAGAAAATCATATGCCCATTTCTTTAAATCATTCTCAATCTCCTCCCCTGTTGTTGTGCCCATTATTTATTTATTATTATCGTCATAATTTTCTTGCAAAATTTACATCTGTAGATAGATCAAATTACTGTCCAAACCACTCCTTTCTTCTGTCAAAAAGGAAAACCCAGGACTTTATTCCTTTCTTAATCGACTGTAGTTTGTTTATGTTATTGTATGGACAACGATTCTCTGCGTGCTGTTTCCTTGCGGCCAAACCGTCGAACAGATCGTAGTCGCTCACTTCCCCACACCAAAGGCAAATAATCAACTTTTGTTGTTTGTCCTCCCATTTTTTTTTGGACCCTTTTCTTTTTTTGGAGTAAAATTTGGAATTGTTGTGTAATTTGGCAGATGGGGAAGGGAGTTTCTTTTTAGGTGGGAAGCTGACCCAAGACACTTCCTTGAAGATACCATGGAGAAAAGGGTTCATTCGATTAGTGTTGGTATCTGGTATCAACATCATCCAACCCAAAATCCGGTAAACCCCAATATCTTTCCTCTAAAGGCTTGACCTTTCTTCTTTGTTTTCTCCTCTAATCAATTAAAATATCGGTTTTGAGTTAGATCGGGTTTCTGTTAGCTCGAAATTAAGATAATATGTGTATTTAGTTTTATCAGTTTTGTATGTGTTATAGATCTGAAAAAGCATGCTCTATGTCTATCTATGTTAATCCTATTCCTACCTGAATGGAAATGATGATTCTTGTTGAAATCGTAATTCGCCATGCCTTAATATATGTTAATGACTGTCAAATTGCTTATTCGAAAATATAAAAGACATCTACCGGATTTGTCTCTCTTTTTGTCCAAATCTTCTACTCGGATATTCTCCATAATACATGCTTCCTGTTGATGTTTATCTTCTAAATGATAGTTGAGTCTCCTTGTCTACCGACTTGTTTATGTTGAGTCTATATATATATATATATATATATATATGTGTGTGTGTTATGACTATCTGCTATGTAATCGATGCAATATTTTATTGGATAATATTTTGTTCTATAATGTCTGCAATTAAATGTTAGAATGCTGCAAAATGTTTATGTGGATGGTTGTGTTTTTTAGATACTATAATATAATATAATAGGTGATACATGTTTCATCCGAAAAATGTGTTCAGAGCATTCACAATGGCAAAAGCCTTCCTGCCATTTTTTCTGGTAACTTTTGATACCTACCACCCGTCATTCTAACAATTTTGCACTATGGCATAAATAAACAAATCAAAAGGTCAAAAAAAAACATGTACTATTTTATATGTGACAGAATAAAAATTAATAAAAAAATAAATTAAAAGCAAAAGTTTGCTTCATGGCTGCCGAAAAAATATTTATATAACAAAAATACATTGGACTTTGTGCACTAGAGGTGGGAGTGGAAGGGGGTTAGACCCACTCCCACCACCACATTTTAACAATTCAGGGGGTTTTTAATGAGCCATTGTGTAGTATAATTTGTTTTATTCTGACACATTTTTATTTTCTAGGGTGAAGAAGAAGGTCATTGTGGATGTTCTAAAGGGAAAGTTGTCAGCTTTGCTGTAAAGGTGCCTTGAACAATGTGCTGTATTGGTGAATGTGTACTATTTTGTCTCTCTCATGTGAACACTGTTTGGACTTTGTAACTTTTACTTTACCCGATGTCTTTATACCCGTTGGTCTCACTCTCTATTCTCCAATAACTTTTACTCTTCTATTATCTACCACATATTTAATGTTTTGTTAAGTGTGGAGGCATTTTGTTAAGTGTGGAGGCAATTACTCTATGTCTCTCACAGGAACATCTCAATAGCCGTTGATAAAGCATAAAGGTGGACTGCATAAGAGACAAAGTTGTACCTGCAAAGTTGGACCGTTGGATGCAAAAAAGCGAACGGGGGTTCGTCCAATTTATACCCCAGTCATTTCATTCGACCAACCAAGAACAACTTCTCCAGTCAACTTCTTCACTAAGTCTCAATCTTATTTTTTAATGTGTACTACTATAATAGGAAGATAGCAGACAGGAAGCTGGATGAGTTGGCGTATAAGTACTCCAACAACAAATGGTGTATGTTAGGGGAATTATGTCTGGTGGCAATCAGTGTCCACGCTGCGGTCAAAATGGTGGACATGTTAATTCATTGACAACAAGGCGATGTTAGATACAATCAGCCTCATAAGGCCCATGAGGAGTTGATGAAGATGGGGAGAGTCTACGTTGATTATGGATCGAAGCTGCGTGAGGGAATGACCAACTTTCATCAGTTTATGGTCAACAAGTATGGGCGGGCACCAATGGACGCCCATACCTGTTGACCATGGTCCGGTGGAAGTTGGTCGCTCCCTCACGAAACTTTGATCCATACTCCATATACAGTCTGCCCTTCTTGATCAGCTCCTCATATGCCAGATGGAGCTGATCGTATCTTACTTCGCCTTGTTGTCCATGAACTAACCGGTCCACCATCTTGACCGCAGCGTGGACACTGATTGGCACCAGACATAATTCCCCCAACGTACACAATTTATTGTTGGAGTACTTATGAGCCAACTCACCTAGCATCTTATCAGCTGTCTTCCTGTTACATTAGTACACAACCAAAAAGAAGAAGGGGCGAAGGTGCATCACATTAACAAGAAGAAGAAAGAAACACAGATTGGAGAAACTCATAAAGGGAAAAGCTACAGATTTTCCATTCAAATTGAAGGTAAGAGTGAATTTCGTGATTGAAAAGCTTTGTGTTCTATAATTTCCTTATTGCTTACACATACTGCATGCATAAATTGTTACTTTCCACTAGCCAAAAATTTACACTAGAGTAGTTTAGAAGAATAGGAAATCCACTTCATCTGCATTCCATGTTAATTCATGTCATGTTGATTTCAAGAGTGGCAAGGATTTTTCAATTGCATTCATGGTTTTTAATTCCCTTAGAGTATAATACCTCATCTCATTGCCATCTACGTTTTGTTTACTTGTAATTTTCGATGCCAACAAGTGCAAGAAATATTGCACGAGGCGGTGTATTAATGCAGGTGAATTTTTCAACTAAGCTTGTTGCATTGTAACTCGGATTGTACAATCCAACCGATTGATAGTTCTGTTTGAAAAGAAAAGAAAAGAAAAAAACTATAACTTAATAGAATAAGTATACAAGAACATAGAGGCACTAAGGAAAAAGATACCACAGATTACGTTCATACACCAATACCACAGATTTATATATTCACAAATTGATGCCTCCAATACTTTCATATGAATTGATGAGGAATTCAGGGGTCGGTTTTGGTTCTAAAATGTCTCAAACAAATTAGGACGGAGGGAGTATCAAACTAATCTCCTAACAATGAATTAATACAGTGTTTCCTAATAACAATGATAAATGACCTAGAATACAAAACCAGAATAGTGAAGAACATTATTTACCGTATTTACCTAGTCGAGGCTATTTTTTTTTTCTTTCGTTACCATATAGGCTGGTCTTTGTCGATTTTGTTGTCTTAAAACAGGGAAATTTTTAGGTAGTGTGTACCTACGTAGGTACATACTACGTGGCACAATCAGAGCCACAGGATTAGATTGCAGAATTGTTTATATGGTGTGTAGTTCTAATCATGTGGCTCGATTTGCTTAATGAATATATGCACTCACGTAGTACACACTACCTAAAAAATTCCCCTTAAAACAATCAAGTATTTTGATGTTTATTTACTATTCTTACACACATTTAGTTTTTCATATTGTTGCAGGCACAAGTTACGACGAACTGCCGTACAAACTGTACATTAACACTAGAAACTAGACCTTGGTATGCATAATGATCACGGTTTGAGACCTTTACAGTCCCTCTATGTGTCTTATACAACATTTCCGTAACACAAAGATGCTGTTTACGTGCAATATCTGAAACTACAACGCAGACTAAATCCAGATTTGGGACCACAAGCCGCACTAAATCCCACATGGTTGGACTCTTACACACGGGGTAAAGCTAAGTCTATAAATGTTTAACAATTTGGGTCCCTCACCCTTGGCGGCTCAGCACTGTTGGGGTCCCCGGTTATGGATCAGCTGATATAAAGGCAAAGCATTGAGTCAATAGCTTGGTCCTTCTAATGATACAAATCGCACCTTCTAATTATCTGAGCACTTCTTGTACCCCCAGAAATATGTAAATTTGGCAAATAATTTCCATGTCTTAGATAGCTTATTGGACTTCTAATCTCATAGTTGATGAAATCATTTCCTACTTCAATTTTTTTTGTGGTTTACATTGGCTTGATTCTTTTAGAGGTTGATCCTACTAGTTTGTATTTGCATCTTTCTTGTCGGTTGCACATGTTTCATGACATTGTCCATCATAGTAGTACCTTGATCTAGAGCTGAGTTATATTTCCAGATGAAAATGCTCTTACAGCAGGGTTTTGAATTTCAGGAGCTGTAATGTTTCTTTTTGAAGGCGGATTCGGTAATATTCTATATACAGGAGATTGCAGGCTCATTCCTGAGATGCTGCAGTGCTTACGCTTACCTGAGAAGTTTGTTAGCACGAAAGGGAGAAAACTCGGGTGCACAAGAACATGTTCCAGATGGTGTTGGCCATTTATTGCTAAACATAATTATTGTTGTATTTTAGTAGAATTTTGTTCAATTAAATACATGACCTTAGTTTTGATTGTAACTACAGTACTCAGTTTTTAAGATGAAAAAAAGCAAATCGAGAAAGGGCGAAGCCTAGTATTTTGGTCCAAAAGTATAGCCGAGTCCACCTAGAGTTGCGTCTGACACCTCTATCACGACTTCCCTGCCTATTGCTAGCGGTTGCCACCTGTTGCAGGCCTAATTTTTTCAGTAGTTGTAATCGGTTCATGCGTTTTTTTTGTCTATCCTTTAGCTGATCATTTGAAATACTCTAATTGTCCATTGTTTCCGAATTTCTACTTTCTGCTTTCTAGTGTAGATATAGTTCTAGTCCTTGTCTCCGTCTTTGTCATTGAGAGCCATCTACGTCCTTTGGACTAGTGTATTTGTGCTTGTCCACTTTGGCTTAGATGTACATCATCTCCCTGTCTATGCCTCTATGGCCTGTATCCAGTTCCGTTTATTTGGGTGTGATTGACCGCTAGACGACTAGTATTTACTTACTTTGGCTTAGATTTACATCATCTCCCTGTCTATGCCTCTATGGCCTTTATCCAGTTCCGCTTGTTTGGGGTGTGATTGAGTGCTAGACGACTAGTATTTACTTTTGTGGTGACTTTACAAAGAGATTTCTCCTCTCTGTTACTCTTGGAGCTTTTTCTCACTGTTTTCCAGAATTTAGGCATGTTGGGTTTTTTTTCTTTGGTTTTGGAGGAAATTGGATCTTATGTTCCTACTCCTGTGTCTGTGGTTTGATAAATGATGACCAAGCACTGATCTATATCCGCCAGTACTGTTGATTCTTCTGGTTTTTTGTTTTTTTTGGGTTTATTTCTTGGCTTATTTTGATTTTTTTATATCAAAGTTATAGAGAAGTAGCTATTTCTAAAGACCTTCCTATTTATTGTGTGTTTCTCACTTCTATGACAAGCTTGTTATGGATTCAAATGATGCACTTGATATGCAAAAGTGTGCATAATGCACATGGTAAGCAAATGAGTAACTGAGCTTTTGCTCTATCTGTGATATGTAACTCATGATTGATATGTTACATAAGCAAATGATTATGTGTTGTGTTTAGAGTGTATTATATGTGTCCTTACTAGATTCTTTACTACCTAGTATTAGAAATTCACAGCTTTACACCCAGCAAAAGCTAGTTATATTGCACAAGGTGCATCGGTCTAGTGGTGAGCTAAACTATAATGTCTCAAGGAGACTGGTGTTCGAACCCCGTTACGGGCGGGAAAAAAAAGCTAGTTAAATTGTCTTATTCTCCATGATGTATACGTTGTTGTATACAGCAACTTAAAACTAGCAATGAAAGTTACCTTCTCCAATTTCTAAATTGATATTAGAGCCAATTCGACCGAGTGTTGAGCAATCCTCCTACTGCCACAATTCCTTTTGAAGCAAACCTGAATCAGAGTTGTAACATCTACTCAGAGTTTCCTCAAAAGTAAAAAACATCTACTGAGAGGTTACAGACTTGATAGACGACCATCTCTCACAATTCCTTTTGAAGCAAACCTGAATCAGAGTTGTAACATCTACTCAGAGTTTCCTCAAAAGTAAAAAACATCTACTGAGAGGTTACAGACTTGATAGACAACCATCTCTTTGCAACTAATCCCTGACTATTTGAAATGATCAATGTTCTAGAACCCACTTGTCCACTCAACCAAATCCAGCACTAGAGGCCCAAATCCAGCACCAGAGGCTAGAGGGATGGATCACTGTTGAACGATTTCTTCTTGGTTGGTTGTAAAGGCCTATGACAGAGCATGACTTTGTGGAAATCATTGGTGGCAGGGGTGGGTGGTGGTACGGTACGTAGTGAGATTAAGAAAATGTGTACGAGATGTTTAATCCTCTGTTCTTCATGTTCTAATCATGTAATTAAGGCCATAATCCTTGCTAAGTGTAATCTGACACTTTTGGGTAGATTACACTGTTCATAGCCGTTAGAACAGTGTTTATAGCCGTTTGAGGCATTCCTTTTATGATGTAATGCTTCCCTTATCTACCCGATAAGGATTATCAATAATATTCATTCTCTCTCCCTATCTTTTTCTACATGATATCAGAGCCTAAGCTTTAAAATAAAAATATCCTCCATCAATCCCAGTTTCAGAAGATTCTTCAAAATCTCAAAAATGGCTTCATCTGCTGATTCCTCTAAAATTGCTCCATCTTCAAGTGGAGCCACTCTCATTCAAGGACGCAGTGCTGATAATTCTCACCTCCTCACAAACCACAAGTTTAATGGAAATAACTATCATATGTGGTATAAATCCCTGTACACACGTTCATTGTTGAGAATAGCAAGGAGACCTTCTTACTCGTGAAATCACTGAACCTCCTGCCAATAATCCCAAATATAGGCAATGGAAGGCAAAAAACAATGTGATCATGTCATGGCTTGTAGGATCTATTACCCCAGAACAGAGTGATAACTTTATGTTCTATACATATGTAGAATTCTAGGGTGCAGCTCATGATCTCCACCCAAAAGGAGACAACACCTCTGAGATTTTTGACCTTAAGTCCCTGTTGAAGGATTTAGCAATCTGATCTGAGTGTAACTCAATACTACAACCAACTGAGCAAAATCTGGCAACAACTTGATCTGTTCAGTGAGCACTTGAGGGGGCGAGTTAAAAGTGATATGACTTTACTAACACCAATTGGTTTTAGTACAACGGTAAGCGCTTGATCCTAATTGGTGAAAACTCGATTTCAAACTGAGATCCAGATACTCGAGTAAGACAATGGATTTGAGTATTTGGAAAAACACCTTGGGAAATTCTTGAAAGAAAAATGGATTGTTCACATAACCTTGTGAGTTGATACTTCTAGGCTTCTAGCAAAATGGGGGTGCAAATTGGAATAATAGACATCTTCATGATACTGCTAGAGCCCTAATGTTTGCCATGAGAGTTCCCGAGCATTTCTAGGGTGAGGCAGTTCTAACAACCACCTATCTTATCAATAGGATACTATCTAGGGTTTTGAAATTCAAAACTCTAGTTGAAGTTCTGTCATAAAGTGTGACCTCCAAGATGCGGTGACCTCGATGCAATGCCCACCCCGATGCAGTGACCACCAAGATGCGGTGACCACCGCGATGCACTGACAACCGCGATGCACTGACAACCGCGATGTAGAGATATCATGATGTAGAGACACCGTGATGCAGCGACCACATCGATGCAGAGGCACCGCGATGCAATGACCCCCGCGTTGCACTGACAACCGCGATGCAGTGACCACCGCGATGCAGTGGCCATCGCGATGCAGTGACCACCTAGATGCAGTGACCGACGCGTTTCATTGACCACCACGACGCAATGACATGAATGTTGAAGTGACATGTGAAGATGCAGTGACATGTGAAGACGTAGTGACGATGCAAATCATATTTTTTCCGTCCGCTTTATTCTGATTTTTCATTTGATATTTTTCCGACTTAATTTTTGAAAATCGAATTATTTCTTCATAAAAATCGATGCGATGTATTGACACCCCGATGTAGTGACATGTGAACATGAACTGACATTTGAAGACGTAGTGACGATGCAATTCATATTTTTTTGTCCCTTTTATTCTGATATCTTATTTGATATTTTTCGACTTAATTTCAGAAAATCAAATTTATTTTCATAAAAATCGTTGCGATACAGTAAAACCGTGCTGTAGTGACATATGAAGATGAAGTGAAATGTGAAGATACAATGACATTTGACGAAGCAGTGACATCAATGGCACTGCATCAATTTTAATATTATGCTTAAATGATGCTTACATAGTGCCTACGTATAATATCGAAATACTACTATGTATGCATCGTAATCGAATATGTACACAAAAAGCTATGATGTAGATCAAAACTCTAGGAAGATGACTTAATTTCAGAAAATCTTTCTTTTCTTCATAAAATCAACGTCAAACAGCTATATCTTTCGATATAAAACTACGATCAATATAATTCTTTCACCCTAATTCATATTTTTTGTCCTCTTTATTATGATTTCTTATTTTATGAAGAGACACTTTATGCATCACACCCAATGAACATCTTTCGTTCCATGAAGAAACACCGCAATGACATTTGATATTTTTCTGACTTGATTTCATAAAGGATAAGTATCTCCAACGGCAGCTCATACTCTCTACGAAAATGCTTAGTGAACTTTCCAGAAAAATGATCAAAATTTTTTCTCTATGAATGATAAGAACCAATGATGTAGCATCTACATCGAGAATTCAAGTATTGTATACAACATTAGTCAGAAATACCCTAATGAAAGGAACATGGGAGTTTCCTTGCAAAAAATTGAAATAAATTTTATTATAAAAAAGTTAATAAAAATTTGAAACAAATTGCTCTTTGCATAGAAAGAAATAACTAACATATGACTCTGTATTATGCTATAATTATGCTTCCATTGGCTTTCAGGAACTT
This sequence comes from Gentiana macrophylla, assembly GCA_026214975.1. Lineage (NCBI taxonomy): Eukaryota > Viridiplantae > Streptophyta > Magnoliopsida > Gentianales > Gentianaceae > Gentiana > Gentiana macrophylla. Next base: position 44,166,476 of record CM047817.1, read on the forward strand.
GAAAACTTCCTACCAGAACAACATGGCTCCACCTTCAATTGCAGCAAAAAGCAATGCAAATGCAAAGTCAATTCCTGATTGTTTTCTTTAGAAAACCGCATAACTTAGTTAAAACAAGCCTTTCTTGTTCACCATGTGTCATATTCAACCCCTGCACCTCGGATACGGTTGTATTCATCAAATAGTCAGCAGTCCAGTCGGTTGTGCTTCTTTCCAGTTTCCTAACCGGTTCCTCCACAGACACATTGGACTCGAGTATTCCAGTTCGATTCATGTGGGTGTCAATTTGAGAGGCTAAAATCTCCCAAACTGTATTTTTTCTGTTCACGAGGTTCAGACTCGAGACCTTGTGAATAGAAGTCTGAGCTCCTTACTGCTGGGTTCTGGTCGGTTGTGGTTTTTTCATTAGACAAGAGCGGAAGTGTTTCAGGAGACACTGACCTTCCACTTTGTAGATCAAAACCAGCTGAAGCAAATGCATAAGTAGAGATTTTGTTTGACTTATTCGTGCTCAAATTCGAAACGTCATCCTGATTATGAACACGTTTAGCCTCCTGACTCGAAAGAGCAAATGATGATGTTCCTAACTGATCCATTTCTTTTCCGTTCTCTATAACATGGTTGGTTTCTGAGAAATTACAATGGAAAGTAAACCAACATTAGGACCTGCATACCGATATATGTACATAAACACATTCATATATGTGGGATAAACCATTTTCACCCATGCTTAAGATGAATGTGAAGATACATAGATGGGATAGCTAAACATGTATCACCTCCACGTTTCTTTGCGATTTCTGCGGAAACAACGACCATGAAAGAGCAAAGCTCCTTAATATGTTGTGGCTGGAGGATGTCTAACATTTGAGACCTTCAAAAGTGACCAGGAAAAAGAAAAGTAAGCAGCTTCCGAGAACACTCAAATCAATCATTCGATATTCAATATACCTGTACATGGATTCTGGAATTTTCGACCTAAATGCAGGGGCCAGTCCAGGAAGAAGGATTGATAATGGTGAAAGGGGTGCAGAAGAAAGTCCGAGACGTGTTTCCTTTCACCAGAGAAAGGATCAGAAAGTGGAAAATCCCATGTCATTTCAATTTTCTAAGTTAAATTAAGACCTTACCAAAGACACAACTAATTTGCAATTTAACTGTCCACCTTCACAGCAAGACCTCAAAAAGAACAAGCTCACTCGTCTTCTTCATTTAGTCAAATCATCAAACACTATCAGTGCAAAGATTATATTACCTGTATTCGACATGTTCTCTGCTCATCCCTTCCGTCCGTTTCCTCCCACCAGCAGCTGCTCCAACGTCTGTGTCTTACCGGACATTGAAGAGCTCGCCGCTAATCCGACAGCTTCATGGCCACACCTACAATTAGTATACGAGATTCTCCAAAATCTGCTTACAAGAAGAATAAGCATAGCGCAGAAGAAAAAAGAAAAAAAAATGGAACATAAAAGATGGAAAAGAAGAAGGTGGGGAAGAACGCGGGGTTGGGGGGGTTGGTGGGGAAGAAGATGAAGATGAAGATGGTTGGCAGCGGGAGACTCGTTTTATCCCTGAAATTAGCGCTATTTCCAAAGGGTAATATAGGAAAATTATACAGAATGTGTCCTTATAAGCAATATTTTTTTCTTGTGTCCTAAATGCTAATTAAGTCTCAAAACTAGTCCTTATAAACAAATACCTATAAAAATTAATACGCACATCACTTTATTCTAATTGACGCATTAACAGTATGTTATAGCAATTAGCAATAACACAACAAAATACCGATTGAAGAATATCCCTTTACCTTAGAAATTTTCAAAAGCGATGCCAAAGCAAAATTGAAACAAAAGCAAATCCTTCGATTCTCGAACTTCTACTTAACAACCTACGATTCATAAACGATATTCTACGATTAAAACAACCATTTACATAATTAAAGATCGGACTTTTATCAAGAACGATCAACATTCTGATTTTTAGGCTTAGACGAAAACTTACTGAATTGAAAAAGATTGATGTGGAAACGTTCGTCTTGATGAGACGATGATTTCCGTTTTTACTGATCCGCCAAAAATCTCGACGGTTTAGCCGCGCGATTGAAGATTCCTTCCTCCGCTTCTCCACACTGTGTCGTTCTTCCTATCGTATTTTTCCTCAGAATTGCGTCGACTGATATGAAGATTATAAGGAAATTACTTCCTTAAATACTATTAACTAAAATCCTTTTAATTAATTAAATCCGTTTATATTTATTTAGCTAACACATAAATAAGAAATAAATATAATTTAAATCCTATTTACGATATTACCATTCTTAAAAATCCAGGTGTTACAAGCAATGAGATACGAGTATTAACATGAGAGAGAGACGAGGAGTGACCTCTTGTCGAACTTGATTGCAAATAAAATGATAGTCAATCGTAACATAATTCAAGAGAGAATGAAAAACAAGACTAGAGCAAATTTGAGTCGTCCCAAGATTAAGATTGTCACCGTAAATAACCGGAGGCTGAGAGCTAGGCAGGCTAAGGTCACGTAGGAGAAAGGTAATCCAGTTAAGCTCAGCAGTGGTGGCAACAACAGACCTTTATTCGGCTTCAGTGGAGGAGCGAGCAATGATGGTTTGTTTCTTAGAACTCCATGAAATCTCATTCCGACCAAGATATATTACATAGGTAGTTGTTGAAGAATAATCGTCATTATTACCATCCCAGTTAGCATCAGGAAACGCATGAAGCGTGAGAGGCGAGTGGCGATGAAGTTGAATGCCATATGCAACGGTCCCGGCTAAGTAGCGGAGCAAGCGTTTTACATGAGCCCAATGAACTTCAGTCGGACAATGCATAAAGAGGGACAACTTGTCGACAACAAAGGCAATGTCGGGACAAGTAAAGGTGAGATACTGGAGACTTCCCACAACCATACGATAGTAAGATGGGTCATCTAGAGGATGGCCCGACTGAGCAGTGAGAGTAGATATGTCAGCAGGTAACGAATAGCAACAACATTAGCTTGGTCCATTTGAAGTTTGGTAAGTAACTCAGATGCATATGGATGTTGTGAGAGAATGTAGCCAGCTTAGTTAGGGTCCACCTCGATATCAAGGAAATAAGACAACGAACCAAGATTCTTGAGGGCAAACCGATCCCTTTCTGTCATTTTAAACTGTTATTATAACGCTTTGCTCCGGGATACCAATTTTTTGTGTAGAAACTTCAACGAAAAGAAAAATAAAGCCCAATTCCTAAAAAAAAAGAGAACACCCTAATAAATAATACAGTAATAAAAAGACATTTCACACATAAATTCGAGGTTTCACAACGATGGGTTTTGCATCGTCATTTTTTTGTCATTTTATAATCTTATGATAACTTTGTATTATTATAATTATATTGTATTGATACGGATTTTGTACTTTTATTTTGAACTGATATGAATTTTTTTCTAGTATTTTCTTATGTGATGCGATTAACATATTAGTACATTTGTACCAAGTGTAGAAATAACTGTAAGTATAAAAATAACTGTAGGTGCTCATCGGTAGTTGAGTGGGTGTGGTGGTGTGTCTCTGTGTATCATCGAAAAAAAAATTGGCTCAAGGGTAGAGGTGTAGGGGTGGGTGGGTGGATGGGTAGGGGTTCCACGATAAACGTAATTGTTTTTGGTGAAAATAAAAAAAAGTTGTAGCAGAGATTGGTATTATTTATCTCTAATAAGGGTATATGGTGTTAATGTGTAAGATTCATTTTAGGAAAGTAATAAATTAATTTTGAATACCATAAAAGGATGCATCAAGTTCAATGTATGTCCTTTTTTGGTGGTCCCATCACTTGACTATAAAAGAGGGAGAACTCATTCATTATTCTATATTCCAGTATTCTTATAAACTTATACAAATAATCTTCTGAAGCCGGGGGACGCTCTATTCTCAAAATCCAAACTTAGGGGCATGGTGGGATGATAGGTAAGAATTAGCCGCACGATTTAAGGAGTCGTTAGCTGGTGTTGGTTTTTGTGTGTGTGTGTGTGTGTTTGTCTTTTTGTTTTTTCATTTCATGATGTTCGGGCAAGTTTGTTTGTTTGTATGTTTTTACTATGTTTTTTTGGAGTTGTTCCAGTAATATAATTTTTTTTCTCCTCACATAATGTTTTTTTGGGACCAAACACCCATTTAGTGTGGACCTCGATCTAAAAGACTCGCCGATTCATTCAGTGATTCAATTAATCCGTGGTTATTTTATAGGATCTGATATTTTTTTTTATTCTCCGGCAGAGGTGTGAAATTCTATTTCTCGGGCATCGAAGGGGTGAAAATTTTGATTCACCTGCATCAGGTATAAATTTGAAATATCGGACACCGGGTGAAAACATCAAATCTCTAGCACAAGGGTGAGAACTTCAAATCTCCGGCACCGGAGAGATAAATTTAAATCTCCAGTGCCATTATGAAAAAATTATCAGAATCGGAGTTGCTAGACGGACGGATAATAGTACGCTCACCAATGCATGCTCATCGGTGCATAGGATCCACACAAAAGACATTAGAAACATCATCACTCATGATAAAAATTATGTTGAGATATTTGTTTTATATTTTTTTTTCAAATTAATCTGCATTTCAGAAACCTTGTTTTAGATCTTAGATTTAATGCCATTTAATATACTCAGCACTTCTTGATACTCATTAAACAACGATTGACGTGCATGGTAAATGACCCATAAGTATTTAAAATCTTTGGCGATATTCAATGATCTCTTCGACTAGTAAGATTCTGTGCTCTCGATTCGCGTTGAATAAAAGAACTTTCCAAGTTTGTGTTATAACGATTTTCCAATGGTAGATCCCTCAGCTGTTAGCTCATTTGTTTCTATTTTATCATATGCAAGCTTGTTATTCTAGATTTCGTGGAGAACGTTGTTGAGTTCATTTTTTCCATGTTGATTTATTAAATTTACAAAAAGGAGACGGGTTTGTTTGTGTCTGTGTGTGTAAACTGTCGTTTCCCTTGAAGTGACTTTTTCAGTCTTACTCATTTTGTGCTTGTGCTTGCAGATTGTGGAACTGAAGAACGACAGAGGAAAAAACTACATGTGCATACTAATACTTAAGGAAAGAAACAGAGGATGAACGGCACAACAAATTCTAGCTATAAAGAGTTTGCAGATAGCATCTCCACTTGCAGAAAGATCGTTGTTTATGGCATATCATTTTGTATGGATCTTGATAGGTATTTTCTAATGTTTTTCTATTTTCAATGTTGTGATTCCCTTTTCTATCACTCGTATATTTTTATGATTTTTTTATCTTTAAATATTTACTGAAATATTGTTTTCCATATATTCGAGAAAGCAGTTGAATCTTTGTGTGTAAAATTTACTAGCATATATAATGAGACTAAATAAGGCTGCATGCAATAGGCCTAAATGCCCAAAACCTTTTCCTGTGGTGTCTCTTATTTACTCTTTAAAATACCTAATGTTTTTAAGTTTGTGTTTGGTATCATTTTCATTAGAGTTTAGTTTAGTGTTTGCTATCATACTCCGACTTAATTATCATGCAGGTGTTTCAATGCATCAAGGCTGGGATTTTTTGACTTAAAGAGAATTGACTATGCTCGACACAATGCTGCAATTTATGGAGTCGAAGGCCGGGTTCAAACAGTTTTGATGCTTCAATTGAATGCAATGAATGAGCTCATTAAGCTGGCTGAAGTTGGTAGCCTAATGTGGCTTAATAGCTCTACTCGACCTGGAGAGACGTTGAATATCACAAGGCGTTTGTTTACTCCTTGTATTGGTATGAAGCCTAGTGATTTTTCTACACAAGCAAACAACAAGGGCATCTAGAACTGTTGTGATCGATCAATTAATATTATGCCTCTCATTAATTGAGATTCATCGACTTCTTTAAGTCTTGGCATTAGAGCCATATATCTGCCTCCAAGTACTATCATTCGAGCGTGAGTCCTGCTTGAGCATTAGAGCGTTTACTCCTTGTATTGGTATGAAGCCTAGTGATTTTTCTACACAAGCAAGCAACAAGGGCATCGACTTCTTTAAGTCTTATGATCGATCAATTAATAGTATGCCTCTCATTGAGATTTATTGACTTCTTTAAGTCTTGGCATTAGAGCCATCTGCCTCCAAGTACTATCATTCGAGCGTGAGTCCTGCCTTCCAAAAATTGTGTTGTAAGAAAGCGTGTTAATCTTTTTTAATGTCTTGTCATAGTTAAATATGTCCTCTTTTGTCTGTTATTGTCTTTAAGGGTATTGCTCGAGTTTGTTTTCCTTAACAAAATTAAATATAATTTATCAGGAAAAATGTTAAGAAGGTTGAAAACAAAAAATTAGCTCATGGGATTAATGTTTAACATGTTGGTGATATATCGTAAGAACAAGTGAAAAAATTATATGCTAGAAAACCTTAAAGGCCAAATTTACTGAAATATTGTTTTCCATATATTCGAGAAAGCTGTTGAATCTCTATAACATGGTTGGTTTCTGAGAAATTACAATGGAAAGTAAACCAACATTAGGACCTGCATACCAATATATGTACATAAACACATTCATATATGTGGGATAAACCATTTTCACCCATGCTTAAGATGAATGTGAAGATACATAGATGGGATAGCTAAACATGTATCACCTCCACGTTTCTTTGCGATTTCTGCGGAAACAACGACCATGAAAGAGCAAAGCTCCTTAATATGTTGTGGCTGGAGGATGTCTAACATTTGAGACCTTCAAAAGTGACCAGGAAAAAGAAAAGTAAGCAGCTTCCGAGAACACTCAAATCAATCATTCGATATTCAATATACCTGTACATGGATTCTGGAATTTTCGACCTAAATGCAGGGGCCAGTCCAGGAAGAAGGATTGATAATGATGAAAGGGGTGCAGAAGAAAGTCCGAGACGTGTTTCCTTTCACCAGAGAAAGGATCAGAAAGTGGAAAATCCCATGTCATTTCAATTTTCTAAGTTAAATTAAGACCTTACCAAAGACACAACTAATTTGCAATTTAACTGTCCACCTTCACAGCAAGACCTCAAAAAGAACAAGCTCACTCGTCTTCTTCATTTAGTCAAATCATCAAACGCTATCAGTGCAAAGATTATATTACCTGTATTCGACATGTTCTCTGCTCATCCCTTCCGTCCGTTTCCTCCCACCAGCAGCTGCTCCAACGTCTGTGTCTTACCGGACATTGAAGAGCTCGCCGCTAATCCGACAGCTTCATGGTCACACCTACAATTAGTATACGAGATTCTCCAAAATCTGCTTACAAGAAGAATAAGCATAGCGCAGAAGAAAAAAGAAAAAAAAAATGGAACATAAAAGATGGAAAAGAAGAAGGTGGGGAAGAACGCGGGGGGGGGGGGGGGGGGGGGGGGGGTGGTGGTGGGGAAGAAGATGAAGATGAAGATGGTTGGCAGCGGGAGACTCGTTTTATCCCTGAAATTAGCGCTATTTCCAAAGGGTAATATAGGAAAATTATACAGAATGTGTCCTTATAAGCAATTTTTTTTTTTTTGTCCTAAATGCTAATTAAGTCTCAAAACTAGTCCTTATAAACAAATACCTATAAAAATTAATACGCACATCACTTTATTCTAATTGACGCATTAACAGTATGTTATAGCAATTAGCAATAACACAACAAAATACCGATTGAAGAATATCCCTTTACCTTAGAAATTTTCAAAAGCGATGCCAAAGCAAAAATTGAAACAAAAGCAAATCCTTCGATTCTCGACTTCTACGAACAACCTACGATTCATAAACGATATTCTACGATTAAAACAACCATTTACATAATTAAAGATCGGACTTTTATCAAGAACGATCAACATTCTGATTTTTAGGCTTAGACGAAAACTTACTGAATTGAAAAAGATTGATGTGGAAACGTTCGTCTTGATGAGACGATGATTTCCGTTTTTTACGGTCTGCCAAAAATCCTGACGGTTTAGCCGCGCGATTGAAGATTCCCTTCCTCCGCTTCTCCACACTGTGTCGTTCTTCCTATCGTATTTTTCCTCAGAATTGCGTCGACTGATATGAAGATTATAAGGAAATTACTTCCTTAAATACTATTAACTAAAATCCTTTTAATTAATTAAACCCGTTTATATTTATTTAGCTAACACATAAATAAGAAATAAATATAATTTAAATCCTATTTACGATATTACCATTCTTAAAAATCCAGGGTGTTACAAGCAGTCAGAGATACGAGTATTAACATGAGAGATACGAGGAGTGACCTCTTGCTGAACTTGATTGCAAATAAAATGATAGTCAATCGTAACATAATTCAAGAGAGAATGAAAAACAAGACTAGAGCAAATTTGAGTCGTCCCAAGATTAAGATTGTCACCGTAAATAACCGGAGGCTGAGAGCTAGGCAGGCTAAGGTCACGTAGGAGAAAGGTAATCCAGTTAAGCTCAGCAGTGGTGGCAACAACAGACCTTTATTCGGCTTCAGTGGAGGAGCGAGCAATGATGGTTTGTTTCTTAGAACTCCATGAAATCTCATTCCGACCAAGATATATTACATAGGTAGTTGTTGAAGAATAATCGTCATTATTACCATCCCAGTTAGCATCAGGAAACGCATGAAGCGTGAGAGGCGAGTGGCGATGAAGTTGAATGCCATATGCAACGGTCCCGGCTAAGTAAGCGAGCAAGCGTTTTACATGAGCCCAATGAACTTCAATCGGACAATGCATAAAGAGGACAACTTGTCGACAACAAAGGCAATGTCGGGACAAGTAAAGGTGAGATCTTGGAGACTTCCCACAACCATACGATAGTAAGATGGGTCATCCAGAGGATGGCCCGACCGAGATGAGAGTAGATATGTCAAGAGAGTAACGAATAGCAACAACATTAGCTTGGTCCATTTGATGTTTGGTAAGTAACTCAGATGCATATGGATGTTGTGAGAGAATGTAGCCAGCTTAGTTAGGGTCCACCTCGATATCAAGGAAATAAGACAACGAACCAAGATTCTTGAGGGCAAACCGATCCCTTTCTGTCATTTTAAACTGTTATTATAACGCTTTGCTCCGGGATACCAATTTTTTGTGTAGAAACTTCAACGAAAAGAAAAATAAAGCCCAATTCCTAAAAAAAAAAGAGAACACCCTAATAAATAATACAGTAATAAAAAGACATTTCACACATAAATTCGAGGTTTCACAACGATGGGTTTTGCATTGTCATTTTTTTGTCATTTTATAATCTTATGATAACTTTGTATTATTATAATTATATTGTATTGATACGGATTTTGTACTTTTATTTTGAACTGATATGAATTTTTTTCTAGTATTTTCTTATGTGATGCGATTAACATATTAGTACATTTGTACCAAGTGTAGAAATAACTGTAAGTATAAAAATAACTGTAGGTGCTCATCGGTAGTTGAGTGGGTGTGGTGGTGTGTCTCTGTGTATCATTCGAAAAAAAATTGGCTCAAGGGTAGAGGTGTAGGGGTGGGTGGGTGGATGGGTAGGGGTTCCACGATAAACGTAATTGTTTTTGGTGAAAATAAAAAAAAGTTGTAGCAGAGATTGGTATTATTTATCTCTAATAAGGGTATAGGGTGTTAATGTGTAAGATTCATTTTAGGAAAGTAATAAATTAATTTTGAATACCATAAGAGGATGCATCAAGTTCAATGTATGTCCTTTTTTGGTGGTCCCATCACTTGACTATAAAAGAGGGAGAACTCATTCATTATTCTATATTCAAGTATTCTTATAAACTTATACAAATAATCTTCGAAGCCGGGGACGCTCTATTCTCAAAATCCAAACTTAGGGGCATGGTGGGATGATAGGTAAGAATTAGCCGCACGATTTAAGGAGTCGTTAGCTGGTGTTGGTTTTGTGTGTGTGTGTGTGTGTTTGTCTTTTTGTTTTTCATTTCATGATGTTAAGGCAAGTTTGTTTGTTTGTATGTTTTTACTATGTTTTTTTGGAGTTGTTCCAGTAATATAATTTTTTTTCTGCTCACATAATGTTTTTTTGGGACCAAACACCCATTTAGTGTGGACCTCGATCTAAAAGACTCGCCGATTCATTCAGTGATTCAATTAATCCGTGGTTATTTTATAGGATCTGATATTTTTTTTTTATTCTCCGGCAGAGGTGTGAAATTCTATTTCTCGGGCATCGAAGGGGTGAAAATTTTGATTCACCTGCATCAGGTATAAATTTGAAATATCGGACACCGGGTGAAAACATCAAATCTCTAGCACAAGGGTGAGAACTTCAAATCTCCGGCACCGGAGAGATAAATTTAAATCTCCAGTGCCATTATGAAAAAATTATCAGAATCGGAGTTGCTAGATGGACGGATAATTGTACACTCACCAATGCATGCTCATCGGTGCATAGGATCCACACAAAAGACATTAGAAACATCATCACTCATGATAAAAATTATGTTGAGATATTTGTTTTATATTTTTTTTCAAATTAATCTGCATTTCAGAAACCTTGTTTTAGATCTTAGATTTAATATACTCAGCACTTCTTGATACTCATTAAACAACGATTGACGTGCATGGTAAATGACCCATAAGTATTTAAAATCTTTGGCGATATTCAATGATCTCTTCGACTAGTAAGATTCTGTGCTCTCGATTCGCGTTGAATAAAAGAACTTTCCAAGTTTGTGTTATAACGATTTTCCAATGGTAGATCCTCACTGTTAGCTCATTTGTTTCTATTTTATCATATGCAAGCTTGTTATTCTAGATTTCGTGGAGAACGTTGTTGAGTTCATTTTTTCCATGTTGATTTATTAAATTTACAAAAAAAGGAGACGGGTTTGTTTTGTGTCTGTGTGTGTAAACTGTCGTTTCCCTTGAAGTGACTTTTTCAGTCTTACTCATTTTGTGCTTGTGCTTGCAGTTGTGGGCTCAAGAACGACAGAGGAAAAAACTACATGTGCATACTAATACTTAAGGAAAGAAACAGAGGATGAACGGCACAACAAATTCTAGCTATAAAGAGTTTGCAGATAGCATCTCCACTTGCAGAAAGATCGTTGTTTATGGCATATCATTTTGTATGGATCTTGATAGGTATTTTCTAATGTTTTTCTATTTTCAATGTTGTGATTCCCTTTTCTATCACTCGTATATTTTTATGATTTTTTTATCTTTAAATATTTACTGAAATATTGTTTTCCATATATTCGAGAAAGCAGTTGAATCTTTGTGTGTAAAATTTACTAGCATATATAATAAGACTAAATAAGGCTGCATGCAATAGGCCTAAATGCCCAAAACCTTTTCCTGTGGTGTCTCCTATTTACTCTTTAAAATACCTAATGTTTTTAAGTTTGTGTTTGCTATCATACTCCGACTTAATTATCATGCAGGTGTTTCAATGCATCAAGGCTGGGATTTTTTGACTTAAAGAGAATTGACTATGCTCGACACAATGCTGCAATTTATGGAGTCGAAGGCCGGGTTCAAACAGTTTTGATGCTTCAATTGAATGCAATGAATGAGCTCATTAAGCTGGCTGAAGTTGGTAGCCTAATGTGGCTTAATAGCTCTACTCGACCTGGAGAGACGTTGAATATCACAAGGCGTTTGTTTACTCCTTGTATTGGTATGAAGCCTAGTGATTTTTCTACACAAGCAAACAACAAGGGCATCTAGAACTGTTGTGATCGATCAATTAATATTATGCCTCTCATTAATTGAGATTCATCGACTTCTTTAAGTCTTGGCATTAGAGCCATATATCTGCCTCCAAGTACTATCATTCGAGCGTGAGTCCTGCTTGAGCATTAGAGCGTTTACTCCTTGTATTGGTATGAAGCCTAGTGATTTTTCTACACAAGCAAGCAACAAGGGCATTGACTTCTTTAAGTCTTATGATCGATCAATTAATAGTATGCCTCTCATTGAGATTTATTGACTTCTTTAAGCCTTGGCATTAGAGCCATCTGCCTCCAAGTACTATCATTCGAGCGTGAGTCCTGCCTTCCAAAAATTGTGTTGTAAGAAAGCGTGTTAATCTTTTTTAATGTCTTGTCATAGTTAAATATGTCCTCTTTTGTCTGTTATTGTCTTTAAGGGTATTGCTCGAGTTTGTTTTCCTTAACAAAATTAAATATAATTTATCCGGAAAAGTGTTAAGAAGTTTGAAAACAAAAAATTAGCTCATGGGATTAATGTTTAACATGTTGGTGATATATCGTAAGAACAAGTGAAAAAATTATATGCTAGAAAACCTTAAAGGCCAAATTTTAGATTGATCCATATTTTCACCCACATAGACAATATATTCTTCTAAAGGCATAATCATCGGAAACACCTTATTTGAACTCATTTGAATCGTAGCAATGGTGCAATGATTTTCCTTATCATAAATTTTGCATTTTTCATCATCAAAGAAAACAGAATATCCCTTCCGAAGAACCTGGCCACTGCTAAGGAGACTACTTGTTAAAGTTGGCACATAAAGAATATCACTAATCAATTTTCTATTAGCTCCTTTAGTATGAAATGCAATAGTTCCTTTTTCTTTGGACCGATTAAACTTACCATCGCCAAGCTTTATCTCAGAATTAAAATTTTCATCAAGATTAAAGGAATATATTTTTGTTACCAATCATGTGACTACTGCATCCGCTATCCAAATACCACACATTTTGGGGTTGCCGTTGATCGATCCGACAAGCAAGAAAAAAGTTGTTCACCTTTATCTTTGGACAAGTTGGCTTCATCCTTATTATCATTACTTTGATAGAAGCAATCTCTTGGCGAGAGATTCGTATTTCTACATCTCTTGCATTCGAAATAACAATTACTTGTTTCATGATTCGATTTTCTGCAAATTTTGCAAAAAATTCGAGAATTTGAACTCTCGCCATGGATCCTTGATTGATTTCCTTGTCCACGCCCTCTTCCTCTTTCTTGAAATGATCTTCTACCTTGAGATGATCCTCGTCTTCCTCTTCATCGGGTAAATCCCCCTCTATTTTGTTGTTGGGATCTTGAATTACAATTTACCTTTGATTTAAATGCTTCCTGCAAAGGTTGATTTGAGGACTTTCTGATTCTTTCTTCATGCACTTGTAAAGAACTCATTAAATCATTTATAGTATATGTCGAAAAATCTTTAGATTCTTCAGTGGCCGCAACAACATACTCATGTTTCGGAGGAAGACTCCGAAGAACTCTTTAGATAACTTTTTTGTCTTCAATAGTGTCCCCAAGGCTCTAATTTTATTGACGATTTCAGCAAATCAAGTGAGATAAACTCACATCACTTCATTATCCTTCTTCGATAACTTATCAAACTCCCTCCAAAGATATTGAAGTTTGATAGATGTAACTTTTTCATTTCCACGAAATCCTTCTTTTAAAATTTACCGTGCTTGCTTTGATATTTTCACACCATGAATTCTTGGATATATTGCTTTGCTCAATCCTTGTTGAATAAACCGGAGAGCACATGCGTCTTTTTTTATTATATTTTTCCTGTAATTGTTTTTTTTTGAGCCATTCTTAATCAACTTTTTGTTCTATAAAACCTTCATCCACAACTTCCCGTTAATCTTGGGAATAAAGAGAGTCTCCATTTGGCTACTCCAATAATCGAAATTCACTCCTTCAAATAATGGAACTTGATTTGGAGTATAAGAAAACATGGAAGGAGGAGATTGATTTGAGGCCATTAATGTTGAGGTGTATAACCTGGCTCTGATACCATAATTTGTTGATGATATATCGCAAGAACAAGTGAAAACATTATATGCTAGAAAAAAAAAAAAAAAAAAAAAAAAAAAATATATATATATATATATATATATATATATATATATATATATATATATATATATATATATATATATATTGTAGTGTTATTACACTTGAAGAAATATTTTGTATTTATTAATTCTCTTTTCTTGCTTTTTTCACATTATCTTGGATTACATGACTTCATATATATTAGTCATATCACATAGATGTTCATGCATTACATTAGCTATTGCGTATCTACGGTTATTCCTACTACATTAACACAAGTATATCTTTCATTCACATTTATAAGCTTATCTTGATCTTAATGGATGCATAATTAATTTATTGCAAATTATCGTCTAACATAACACTAGTGAATCTACAATATCACAACAAACTATATTACTATATTACAATATTGTATGGTGTTTATTTTATATTTAATTAGTGAGGATAGATTGGTAATTGCGGTCAGATACGGAAGCCCTGATATTAGCTATAAATATTGTAACTATGGATTGTGAATGAGGGGCGAAATAAATTGATTGAAACTTTGCATGGTATCAGAGCAAAATGTCATGAGATCGAACACTGGTGTGAATATTATTTAAAAAGAATTTTACAAGAATTGGAAGAGATTGCCCACACTCTTGAATGAAAAATTGTGCAAGTGGAATGTATAAGGAAATATAGTAGCGTCTTTATTAATACCAATTGATTTTATTACAACGGTAAACACTTGATCCTAATTAACATGGTATCAGAACGAGGTTAAATTAGGGTATTGATTTTTCGGTTTGTATAATGAATTCCAGTTGATTTTTCGTAAAGAATGTATTATTTTTGAAACTTCATGTGTTGGTATTCCGCAGCTGAATGGAAGGGTAGAACGTAAGAATCAACACATCCTAAATGTTGCACGAGCCCTTAGGTTTGATGGTCATTTCCCCTTAAGTTCTGGGGAGAGTGTGTTATGGCGGCTGCCTATATAATTAACCGAACCCCATCAAGTATTTTGAACTACAAAACACCTTATGAGACTCTATTTCACAAAGAACCAGAATTATCAATGCTTAGAATTCTAGGTTGTTTGTGTTATGCCCATGACCATCGTCCCTCACATAAATTTTCTAGCCATAATCGTAAGTGTGTTTACTTAGGGTATCCTTTTGGGAAGATGGGGTGGACCATGTATGACCTTGATTCGGAGGAAATTTTTGTATCCCGTGACGTCAAATTTTATGAGCACGTTTTTCATTTTTCTCACTAGACCGAGGGTATTGGGTCTCCCTTACCCAGTATTTGATGATGTTGACATAGTAGATACGAGGTTCAAGGCTTCTCATTCTTCTCCCAAGCATCCACCATTACCGGATCCTCGGGTAGAGGGAGGACGCACGGGCATGGTGATACAGGAAATCTGACACATGATATTGCATCCCCACCACAACCTCGACAACCAAGTGATGGTGCAGAAGAATAAGGAAGAGGTAGACGACAGACGATCCCGAATTCTCGATTTCAGATTTCATGACACATACTCTGGTTGCACCAAAAAGTCATACTCCACGCTCTTCCACTCCCTCGGCATCCTCAGGTACTCCGTATCCTCTTATGCATTTTGTAAATTATAATAGGTTCTCTGATAAGCATCGCAAGTTTCTCGCAGTGATCACAGTTGGAAAACCTCCGAAATCTTTTAAGGAGGCGGTTAAACATGAAGGTTGGCGTAGGGCCATGGCTGAAGAAATTCAGTCTCCGAAAGATCAGGGTACATGGGTGTTGGAGCCTCTTCCTCCCGGGAAAAAGGCATTGGGGAGTAAATGGATATATATTGAGAAATATGACAATCATGGGACGCTACAGCGGTTGAAATCCCTTTTAGTGGCATTTGGACATCATCAGGAAGAGGGCATTGATTACTCAGAGACTTTGGCCCTTGTAGCGAAGATGGTTACTGTCCGCACTTTTCTTAGTGTTGCTGCGGTGAAATGGTGGGATATTCACCAGATGGATGTCCATAATGCTTTCTTGCATGAGGATTTGGCGGAGGAAATCTATATGAAAATACATCCTGGCTTTGAGAAGTGGGGATCGAACTTGGTTTGCAGGATGCGCAAATCGTTGTACGGACTGAAACAGGCACCGAGACGTTGGTTTGCAAAGCTTGCCTCAACTTTGCATGAGCATGGCTTCCGACAGACTTATTCAGATTACTCATTGATTACCTTGACTGAAGATGGGATTCAGCTCGTGGTACCCGTATATGTTGACGATATGATCATTGCGGGAAATGATAAAGTTGCACTGAAGGTCTTTAAAGAATATTTGGGCAAGTGGTTTACAGTGAAGGACCTTGGTATCGAGGTGGCGAGAAACAAAGACGGGATTTTCTTGAATCAGAGGAAATACGCATTGAACATTATACATGAGGCCGGCTTAATTGGGAGCAAGCCTGTCGATTTCCCAATAGAGCAGAATCACAAGCTAGCACTTGCGACTGGTGCATTGTTGACTGATCTTGGGTCGTACCGACGGCTGATTGGGCAGCTTATATATCTTGGGGTCACGCGACCCGATCTGGCCTATTCTGTTCATGTCTTATCTCAATTTATGCATGCACCTCGGATTGAGCATTGGGATGCGGCCTTACGACTTGTTCGTTATATGAAGAAACATCATGGGAAAAGTATTTTGCTGCGATCTGATAGCTCCCTTATTCTGGAAGGGTGGTGTGATTCTGATTGGGCAAGTTGCATTCTTACTTGACGTTCATTGAGTGGTTGGTTTGTGTTTCTTGGTCTTTCACCTCTCTCCTGGAAGTCCAAGAAACAGACCACGGTATCTCGGTCCTCGGCTGAAACGGAATATCGGTCTATGTCTTCTCTGACATGTGAATTAAAGTGGTTGAAACACTTACTCACAGATCTTGGTGTTCGGCTCCCTCCGAGGATACAATTATTTTGTGACAGTCAATGCGCTTTATATATCGCAAAGAACCCAGTCTTTCATGAACGTATGAAGCATATCGAGGCAGACTGTAAAATTTGGGTTGTGTCTACTCAAGAAATCCTCAATAGTCCGCCCAACTTCAAGGTTTCCTGTCTCCGGGCGCCTGCTTGAAAATTTTCTAACAATCTGGCTAATTTTGTAGGTCCTTGAACCCGACCATAATTCCAAGTGTCCACATGAGCTGGAAAAAAGAGCAGTTACGGATTTTTAATTGTGATTTGACTTTTGACCAATATAAAAACATGTTTCAGACATTTTTTAGGGGGTTGATCAGGACTTGGTCATATTCTAGGACTTTCGAACCTCGGTTTTATCTTTTCCACCTCAAATTACTTCATTTTCATTGAGTTAATTTTGGGTTATTGTTCTCGAATCATTCTCTGGCGATTTCTTGACAAGTTATCATTGAGACATCAAGGATACAAATTTTCTTAATTACGATAAATTGGATGGGTAATCATGATTGATTCATGGAGATATAAAACAATATATAAGTTATCATGCTTGCATATCCATCATTTGAGTCTCCAACAATTATTTCAATAATTACATATCCGAATTAGCCATCAATTAGCACTATAAAATATTTAAAATGTCTACACGGTAAATCTATAGGTCCACATATATCACCCTGAATTCGTCCTAGAAATATAGGTGATTCAATATCAACTTTAACCGGTGAATGTTTAATAATTAATTTGCCCTGTGAGCAAGCAACACATGAGAATTCACTAGAATTTAACACTTTTTGACCTTTTAATGAATGGTCATGTGAATTCTCTATTATACGTCTCATCATTGTGGAACCGGGATGCCCAAGGCGATAATGCCATAACATAAAATCATTAGATTAAATAGACTTCTAGTCTACTATGTGATGAATTTCAGCTGCTGTTATCTTTTTTTTCTTTTTGTATAATATAAGTCAGAAGATAGAGCATGCAGTTTTTCTAATAAACATTTCTGTCTAGAAATTGTACTTGTAATAAAAAAAATATTCATCACTGAACAATTTTATTTCAATAGTTCTTTTGAAACCTTATACAAAAATAGCTCTTGCATACATTATCATTTGCTTCTCCCATTTTTTTTAATTGAGATTTTTTTCACGGTATAATGTGCGTTGTCGCACTCCCGATAATTCAAATGTTGTCATCATCTTTAATCAATCTCAAATTTCATCTTCCATTATGTGAATTTTATATTCACTTTATGCCATTCAAAAGCTATTCTTGGATTTCATGTCCATGTATATGTACTTTCAAAATATTGATCATCTTTATATAATCATATCATTTTTCGATTGATATCATCTTTATTTTATTGATATCATCAATGTCACTAGTATCAAAATACTTATTGCATAATCATACATACAATTTTAGTGAATTGAAATAAAGAAAAAAAATTACCTCAATACTTTACCACAAGCAATATACCCGAGATCAATACTTACCACATCAATATGAAATTTTCGAGAGTGCCAAAATTTGTATTCTTCTATTGGTTGTCTCCCATGATTTTGCGATATCCCAATTGAGCACTTGTGGTATTCAACCATCAAGTGGACACATGGGTGTATCCACAGGGATTAGGGTGGGTCACGTGACCCCACTGAGATCTGAAAATTCTTTTTTAGCATTAAAACGATGTAATTTTGTTGTTAAAAAATACAATTTTACGGTTAGATTTAGGCTCCGATGACCCTACTGGAACAAAATTGTAGACTAAAAATATAGTTTTAGGCTTTGGTGACACAACTGAAACAATTTTCTGGATCCGCCACTGAGTGGACACCAACATGTCTCTTCTTTGAAATCTTCATTGTTGATCTTTAGGCCTTCGTAGTTTTCTTCTAAAATCTCCGAAGGATTTTCCAATCAAATGCCAAGTTGTTTGATTTATCAGTGGTAGAGTCTCGTGCTGATAACGAGTTATAAAATAAGCAAAAGAAAACAAAACTACAAAAACAAAGAATTAGACAAAAGGAAGAATGATCATTTTACTATTACTTCATCTCTACTTCTCTACCTCCATTCCAAAGATATGGATGAGGTATTTATACAACTCCAAAGATACATAAACCAACTACAATGATACAATAAAGTATATAATGAATGATAATAAGTTACATGGAAACTCTTGAACTTTGTAACTTTTACACATGATGAATGGTAGTGAATGCTAGAATTGAATAAGAACTTCTTTTATGATAATGGACATTCACACTATTAATTTAAGTTAATTGTGGCGTTTGTACTTCTCTTCGAACACTAGATAAATATGATGCTTATTTAAGTTAATTGTGGCGTTTGATGGCAATTATAACCGATTGGCCATTATTTCGATACCTAATTTTGATTATCATAGTGTTTATGATTATAATTTGATTAAACATCAACATCAGTTGTTTATTGTGTTCTATATTGTGTTTAATGATGATTATAAATGACCGAATATCAAATTAAGGTTCAGTTTATTATTAACTGCAAAGCTAGTAAAAATCATTGCACTTCCTAGTATTATCTAGTGTTCGAATCTTCATCCCTCCCACATTAAAATAAAATCTCCTTCTCATTCTTCCTAAATGATAATGATTATGATTATTATTATTATTATTATTACTACTACTATTAATGTTGTTGTTGTTGTTGTTTGAACATCAATTTGAGGATTATTTAAGTTATTATAGAGTTTGATGATATTGATTGAACATCATTTTGATGTTTATTTAAGTTAATTAAGGTATTTGATAATGGTTATAAGTTTTTTAACATCAGTTTCAGGTTTTAACATTAATATGATGTTTACTTGAGGTAATAATGGTGTTTGATGATCATTATAAGTGCTTGAAATTATTATTATCCTTAATGATGATGGTAAGTGGATGAACATTAAATTTGATATGTTGCTTATGTTGATTGTGTTTGATGATGATTAAAAGTGATTGAACACTAATTATATTTTAACCAAAGTTTATTATAATGTTTAATGATGAATATAAAGGATTGAACATCCAAATTTTTGTTTATTGTAATGTATATAATGTTTAATGATGATTATAAGTGTCTTAACATTAAATCGATGTTTATCTAAGTTTATTATAGTGTTTAATGATGATTATTATGTTTGAAACAATATGATTGTTTAGTGTTTGACGATGATTGTGATTGATAAAGAACAA
Source organism: Gentiana macrophylla (assembly GCA_026214975.1). Taxonomy (NCBI): domain Eukaryota; kingdom Viridiplantae; phylum Streptophyta; class Magnoliopsida; order Gentianales; family Gentianaceae; genus Gentiana; species Gentiana macrophylla. Next base: position 44,186,460 of record CM047817.1, read on the forward strand.
TACAAGGTTTATTTAGTGAATGCCAGTGTTTCATGTTTATAAGTTGTTGAACAACTATTTGATGTTCGTTTAAGTTCAATATAGATTTTTAATGTTGATAATAAGCGATTGGATATCACTTTGATATGTAACTATGCTCATTGTACTCTTAATGAAGTTTGTAAGCGATTGAATATAAATATGATGTATATTTAAGTTAATTACAGTGTTCGATGATAATTGTTAGCTATTAAAGATCAATTTATGTTCATAAGTTTATTTGAAGATCAGTTAGACATTTGAATAACAATTCGATGTTTATTTAAAATCAATCAAGCACTAAATGATAATTACAAGTGCTTGAACAATTAATCAATGTTCATTTAAGTTCGTTATAGTATTTAATGATAAATATCAATTAAGTAGTTAAAGGTCTATATGATATTTATTAGAGTTAATTATGGTGTTTGCCGATAATTATAAGAGATTTAATATAAATTTGATGTTCATTTTACTTTATTATGGTGTTTGATATTGATTAAAGATAATTGAACATCAAATTTGATGGGTATGATATTGTATGATTTTCATTATAGTTGTCCTATGATGTACATTTAGATGTAGTTATTACAATATACTCCCTCCGTTTTTTTTATATGTCGCAGAGAGAAGATTCACACAGATTAAAAAAATAATTAATATGTCTTAAATATAGTGTTGGAAATGAATAATTATTATTGGAGATGTAAATACTTTGTTGGTAAATGTGTTTTTAATATTGAAAATGTATTTTTTTTATTGGAGATGTAAATATTTTATTGGTAAAGGAGGAAAAAATAATAAATGATGCATTGGAAATGTACAATGACAGATAAATAAAAAAAATAAATTGTGAAATGTGACAGATATAAAAAACGGAAGGAGTATATATATATATATATGTGTGTGTGTGTGTGTGTGACTTTAACTTTTATAAACAATAAATGTTTGGTAGTTTAGAGGGCGGAAAGTGGCCGGAACACTTTCGTTAAGCTATTTTATGTCGAGAAACATATATTCTAGCCGGTTCCATATTCAGGGCTTCATCAATGGAGTGGTAAATATATTCCAGCAAAGTTGAAGAAAAAGAAGGAACATCAGTATCTTTTTCTCGTCGACTGCTACCTGTTTTTGAGTTTTGCTGTTTTTTGTTTTTAGTATACGAAATAAAATATGTTTACTACATCCTAAATACACATACTGATTTTGATCCATCTTTGCAGTTGCTAACCCTCTGATTTAGTTGGCGCCGTACAACAATCAGGCTAAGCAAGCGCAACATTTACTTCGTCGTGAGGAATGGGTGTCATTGTAAGTGACCTATTCATATTATCTTATACTATGACAACTAACCTTAAAATCAATCAAAACAATAGATTATATCTGAAAAAAAAGGTCTATGAAAATAGTTCCACACTGAATGCTAGTTCAATGTAAAGGAAATTCATTCATCATGTTTCACTATGCACATAGGGTTTGGGAGGTGGGTGAGGTGATAGCATCTGCCTTTTTATTAGATATAGCTATCTTTTTCCTCTTTTTTCCAGGTTGAAACCTTGATCCCAAAACTTCAGTCCCTTCACTATGCACACATGGTTTCTCAAGCAGAGCTTTGGGATCTATCAAGAATATTTTTGGAGACACTTATTGAAGGGCTAAATTACAATTTTGGTCCTCTAACTTGACACGTTTTTCGATTTTGGTCCTGGTTTTTCTCCAGCGACAATTTTAGTCCTGTAAGTGGTCTGTTTTTCGCAAATAGTCCTGAACGCCGGAAAGACCACTTATAGGACTAAAATTGTCGCCGGAAAAGACCAATTTTAGTCCTGTAAGTGGTCTTTCTGGCGTTCAGGACTATTTTTGCAAAAAAAAGACCACTTACAGGACTAAAATTGTCGCCGGAGAAATACCAGGACCAAACTTGAAAATGTGTCTAGTTAGTGGACCAAAATTGTAATTTAGCCCTTATTGAAGAAACCGGAAATCAGGTGCTTCCATGCTCTTAATCCTGCATATCTTCATAGTGTGGTACATATTTATGCCTTAGATACGAAGCTTTTACTATCTGTCGAAGTATTCGGTTTCTTTTTGTTTACTTATTTGTAAATTTTGTATGCAGAAATATTTTGTGACAGACACTTGATTTATGCTACTGTTTAAGACCCACTGCTTTCATTGTTAACTAGTCAAAGCCATATAACTTGAAATATGTTCATTTTAGTTGGTTGGTGCAAAAGTTTAACCTTGTTTGAATTTAGTATTTGTTACCTGTTGTCAATTTTGCAGGGACCTTTCTAGCAAGAATCCTCTGGCATTTAAGTGGTACAATGCAGATGAGGTTATCCTTGGGAAAAAGATGAAGGTTAGTTCCTGATCTTTTCTTTTACATTATTTCCCATTCTGTTTTACATAGCTGCAACTTAGTAACTAATCTTTGCAACAGTGGTGTTTTTAGCGTCTACCATGCTAGCTGGTGTTCTTTATTCGGTTAGAGTGTCGTTATCTAGCATTGTTGCGGCTATAATCCTTAAGGATCCAATGAGTGCATTGAGTGGTGATGATGCTGAATAATGCTACACCGATAAATCTGGGCCACGTGTAATCTAAAGATGAGATGTAAAGGAATCGAATGGCTGTAACTGTGTAAAAGGTGGTGCTTTTGGTGTTTTAGAGCTGAGTCCAAGAATGTATCTTGGATTGCCTACGTATCCTGTTTGATGTCCAGGAATCAAGCCTTACGTAGTTCCTGGAATGATGTATTTATAGGCACATGTCCTTCTTCTGCCCTAAGTTTAGGGCGGTTAGGTCTATTGACATAATAAATACCCTTAAATGGGCTTTGCCCTCCTGCCCAAGTAAGCTGCAGGGCGGCGGGCCCGAGTGTCTGAACTGGAAGTCTTGGCATCGACTCGAGGCATACCGACATGGGTGATCGAGGTGGGACACTCGCACAATCTGCCTGTCATTGCGGTTTTCACTGGTATGCATAGCATTCGATCCGATGTGGGTCATCAGCGTAGACTTTTCCACACGCCAGCTGGACCAATCAGATTATTCCATGCGGAGGGGTGAAATCCCGTATCGTCAAGTGGTTTCCAAATCCTTTCGCTTATCATTCCGCACTTTGTGTTCACTCTGTTTCCGCACTCTGCTTCCGTGGCAACAGCTTAGAAAAGTAATCACCTTTTCTGGGATTTGCTTGTTATCTATGGAAATCACGCCGAGTAAAGTTTTATCATGATTTTGGAGCAATCGTTTGAACATCTTTTAAGAAATTTACTATTCCAAGTCTTCGCCCAACCTGCATTTTTCAACTTAAAGAAAATTACATAAGTACAAATGCACCAATATTTCAAAATATAAATAACATATTTAAAACACATGAACTATCTATTGAAACACACTTGTATGGAAGCTCATTCATGAATCAATCCTTCGAGGAAGTTAGTTACTTCTTATTTATTGTATACATCATAATGAATTCCTTGTTATAATTTCAACAACTGAGCCTTAAAAATTGCCATCAAACTCATGAAATCCCCATATGAATTGAAATAAATCAATCCATGACTTGGATAACACTCATATCCAAAGGTGAATCAAACAGACTAAACAACTTAACTGCATCTAAATGCAAAGGTAGAAACAACACTTATTATTTGATGACGGGGTCAATCAGGTTATAATATACTTGACCACCATAAACCAATACTAGCAAGAGGACTAGGCCCATCGTAGTATAGCTATAGTGAATCAAGGTCGATCCCACAGGGAACCAATTATGGATCATCTTATATACAAACAATTAATTAAACATGTCAAGGACATAGGGGCGGTCTACGACCAACATAAGACAAGAAAGGTAAAGACACGACTCGACACAACGTAATTAACCTCCCCAATTATAGTCTTTATCGTTTGGACCTAGATAATTTATATAATAAACTGAACTTATTAACTGTCAATCCATTTGTATCTATCTTAGATTGGCTACGGGAGTCATCCTCTTTAACTTGACGTAGCACCGGTAGGTCACTAGATCACTGTGATATTGTTACGTGACTTCGCCTTTTGGTGCCTCCATCTCATATAACTCACACGCTTACGACTCTAAGGATGCCGATATTAACCGTACACCTCGTCCAGGCAACATTCCTATGGTTAGGCGTACTTCCTAAACGATCACTCAAACTCTCGTCCAACTAGCAATTACCAAGTTATAGTCTCATGCTAATCTACGACGTACGTATGATCAGGTGCTAGCAATCCCCAAATATAAACCTACCTAGATAACGCTGAACGTCCGTGAAGAGCAATTCATAAGCCTACCTAAGAGTTTTATATTGGTATTTCCTTTTTACACGTTTTAATTAAGCTAAGCGAGTAACGTAGCCATAGCCATACCTACTGAGATAATAAATTCAACTAGGTTAACCTAACCATAAAGACGTGGCGTAATTAACAGATGACAGGGGCTCGGTCGACCGAGTGAATAGGCTCGGTCGACCGAATGAACTTATTCGGTCACCCGAATCGATTTTGTCCCCAGATTACATCTTAGAATATATCTCTCAGTGTTTCATCATACATAACAGATTAAACAGTAATTCGCACAGTATTCATATAAACTAAAATAGATACGCATTAATTAAATCAAGTAGATTCATGAATAAATACTTAGTGTATGACGTAGGGTATGGGATCCTCATAGACAAGGTATCGCCACCTTCCCAACGTCATAGCCTAGATCTACATCATCTAGCTATGATTAACTAATTCAAACGATAAAGCATGATTGGGGGGGGGGGGGGGGATTAATTACTTAAAAGAAAGAAACAGAAAATAAAGGCTTACATATTGCAGCCCTTAAATTGCTGGAAACACTCAAATTATTCTACATTGTATCAAAGTTATATTATGAATTGTAAGATTGAAGAAAGAATGAAGGGATTCAAGGTATGTGTTGGTGTGTTTTTACAAATTTCGTAGCTGCTGCTTATATAGAGGCTGTAACCGACCTAGGGAGGATCTAGAAGATATACACGCAAAAATCCCATAAGTGACCGAACCGACATACTCGGTCGACCGAATGGATAGGCTCGGTCGACCGAGCCATTTTTTACACGTGTTACACGCGTCTCTTTGTCTGACTTGTTCCTCACTGCATTCTTTCGTGCTGATCTGATTTCTCTAATTTATCTCCTGATTAATGCTCCGATTTTCTTCCTTATTATCTTGAGATCCATTGATTGAATGACATTTATCCTCCCGATTTATCACGATCTACGAAATAAGCATTTATCGCACAATAAATCGGTCTTTTAATAATAAAAACAGCTAAATACCAAATATCATATTAATAATCACTTAACATTAAATAATAAATATAAACGAGTGATTTAATACGAAACATACATTATTAATCTCGATTTAAGGTCAACGTTGATGACTTTTACGGGTATAATTTGACCGTCATCATTATTACACACCAATTAATTCAACTACTTAAAGAACCTCTGCATAGTCATAGAATTCAAAGCTCCCTGAAAAACGAAGAATCCCGTGACTTAGTTTAGTATGATAGCTTCAACACTTCCACGAATCCACACAACACTTAAATACACCTACAAATTAATAGCACACAAAATGCTAAATAAGATGCAATTGCATTATATACAGGAGAAAATATGTACAAGCTTCTGAAAATTAAGCCAGAATGGGTTTTGTTAATTAATCTGCAGCAGCCAAATAAATGAATAATATATCTTTAAAAAAAAAAGTGATTCAGAATTCTTTGATCTGTCACATTGTAGTATTTGCCGGAAAAGGGAACTTTATTTGTAACAAATAAAAACAAGCATCTGTATGATCTACCAACATAGGGAAATATTAATTGTAGGAGGAATTAATACCGTGGTTCTTGACGTTTAAAAGTTGATTTATATGCCTGCCGTATGTAATAGTGCAGCTTTTTCCTTCTAAGCATGAAGACATATATACATAGGGAGGGTACGTAGAGTAATGTTGCCATGCGGTATGAATTTGGTGAAAGGCGAAATTGTTATGAGTTTTAATGGGTTGATGATAAATATATATATAGTGTGTGACATACCTTCACATCTTCAATACCTTAAGTGTGTGCATCCTGAATGTGTTTGAATAATAAAGAGGCTAGTTTCTAATGCAAAGGGGAGGAGAGTTCCTCTAACATTATCGAAAAATGATCATGTGACTGCAATTACATTACTTAATTTTGAACGGCAAATATTATATCAACAAGAAGATGAAGAATATATTACCAGCGGAATCTGAACTTACATCAATATCAACAAATATTGTTACACTGCACACTTATAAACCACTGATTTTTATTAAAACGTTTTTAAACACGTGCCAATAAGTGATAACGTGCCAATAAGTGATAGGTGTAGTTGTTAATCTTGTAACTATGTACATGCTGTAGTTAAATGTTATAGCTCTTATATAAATAGGAGTACAAATAAAATGTTGTAAATTAATGCTTTTACTGTGATAATATCCAAAAATAATTTTCTCTCTCCTGTTCTTCTGCGATTTCAATGGCTATAATTGATTGAGTTCCATATGGTATCAGAGCAATGATTTTTTGCTTCTGATTTTGTTTTCGTATTGATTCTTCGATTTTATTTTTCTTGCTTTTGATTTCGGTTTGTTGTGGCAAATTCTGGTTCATCAGAAACCCTAATTCCACCTTCAAATCCACTTTATCTTCATCCTAACGAAAGTCGATCCTTCGTTATTGCTGGATGACCGGATTCTCGATGGCAATGGCTCGAATTATCACTCCAGGAGCAGAGCGGTGCAGATGTCTCTGATTTACGGTAGAGTAATGTTGCCATGCGAGTAAAATTCTAGAATGATTCTTTCTTATCATTAATTGCAGACCATTACATAGACTTATACTCAATATAGGCTAAACCCTATCTTGTAAAACAAGACAGTTACACATAAGGTAAATACAATAATACCCTTAATGATCTTATCCTCTAACATCCCCCCTCAATCGAAAGGGGTTCTTGACCACTTGAAGATTGTCTCTGAACTGGCTGAACTTGGAGATGGATAGTGGTTTAGTGAGACAGTCAGCAGTTTGCTCAGAGGAAGAAATATGTTTGATCTGCAGGTCCCCTTTCAACACTTTATCTCTGATGAAATGAATATCAATTTCCACATGTTTAGTTCGATTGTGGAAGACAGGATTGTAGGCAAGAGCTTGAGCACTAAGATTGTCACACTATATGGTAGCTGTTTTTGGAAGAGGAGTGGATAGTTCAGATAGCAGAAAGGTGAGCCACTGTATTTCAGCAGCAGTATTTGCCAAGGATCGATATTCAGATTCAGTGCTAGACCGGGAGACAACTCCTTGCTTTTTTGAACTTCAGGAAACTAAGGAACCACATAAATACACACAATAACCTGCAATGGATCTTATGTCAGCTTTATCACAGGCCCAATCAGCATCTGAATATCCAACAAGATGAATTCCCTAATCTGGAACAAAGTGTAGGGCATAGTCTAAGGTGCCCTGAACATATCTGAGGAGCCTCTTGAGCAACTGCCAGTGATATACTCTAGGTTGCTGCATATACTGACTTAAGGAGTTAACAGCAAAGGCCAAGTCTGGTCTGGTGAAAGTCATGTATTGAAGAGCCCCAATAACACTTCTGTACAGTGTGGGGTTGTCCATGAATGGACTATCAGTCCTGGTCATGTCAGTGCCAACTGCCATTGGTGTAGGGCAGGATTTAAGGTTGGTGAATCCAAGTTTTTGTAACAACTGAGATGCATACATGTGTTGACTAAGATACAAACCAGTGGCATCTCTGTAAACCTGCATGCCTAGGAAATGACTGACAGGACCAAGGTCTTGTTGGAGAAAAAACCCTTTTAAAGGGTTGAACGGTCAACTTTAGCGCGATTTACGGATAGACTCTATTGTATGTCATCGAGAGTTAATGATATCATTAAATACTCCATACGGAGTAGTTGATGATGAGCTTTTGAATCACTCGATTCGGATATCGGGTGAATGAGAAATTAATGCCTAAAGTTGGTTGAAAATGTGTTGGAGATAAGAGTTGAAGGGAGTACATCAACTCAATATCCCACATTGGAAAGATGAGAGACTTTAGCTCCATATATAAGGGCTAGTGTATGCTCTTATAAATGTGCCCCAAGAGGCAAGGCACTTTTGTGCAGGAGGGAGGACTTAGATATTTCCACACGCGCGCGCACGCCGCCGCCGTCCGTCCGGCTCGGCTCGAGCTCGAGCTCGGTTGTTACTATTAATTTTTTGGACAAAAGTTTGTATGAATTTAACCAGAAAATTAATTAGTTAATCGTGTGGCGGTTGGAAGGTTCCAGAATAATGTGGAAACGAATTCTGATTAATTAAGTTAAATCGTTCCGAATTAATTCAATTAAATTCGAAATTAATTAATTAAATTAAATTCGAAATTAATTAATTATTTTCTGCCAGAAATTGCTTTTCTTGAGGGAAAAGTCGAGCGATTAAATCATCCAACCAATAAGAATTCAGAAGACACGTCATCCGACCAATCAGAATTGTTGAAATAGTTGGTCAATTTTAATTAATATTTTCGGCCCTATTTTTTTTCCAAGGGGAAAAGTCTGATGATTTGTTCTGGCCAATCACATTCAAGCATTGGCTCCTCCTCTCAACTATATAAAGAACCCCAATGATGAAGGTTGAAGTATCGAATTTTCTCTTGTGTCTTTCCACCACAAAGAGTCAGTCATATAGATCTAGATATTGAGTCGAAGAGAAGTCGGAGCACTATGTAAGTTCGCCGGAGCTCGGATTTTTGAAGTGCCTCTAAATCCGAGACGTAAAGCCGTTGTATCTTGGGAGACAGTTGCGACTACCGTGGGCACCATACCGGAGCAATTTGTCTTAAGGATAGAGTTTCATACTCGCCTCGGTTTGTCATTTATTTATGCATTTTATATTGCTTTACATTCAAGTCAGATCTGTATTGTGATAGTTTAACTGTTAGATCTTAATCGTCATTAGATCTATCATTTACTTGTGTTGATTTATTAGATCTAAACCATAGTTGCTTTGATGTGTTAGATCTACATCATAAAACTAACTTTTAATTTCGAGTTTTATTTTGTGCATTTAATTATCCGTAATTTCATCCGTGAATTACGGATCTGTTCCGTAAATCACTTTACACACGATACAGTATCCCAACAAGCATTGGTGTTGTTTGTCGTGTGTAAGAAAGATCAGATGTTGTGCTGCAAGTTGTGTATCCGGCGAATTTTTTATTGATGTATACCATATTTGTTAGGCAATTTATTCTGGTAGTTGTGAACAGAATGCTTGAGAAACAGTGTTTCGTTGATATAATTTGACTGATGCCCAAATATCTGTTGTGCTGTCCCTATTAAATTTATGTCAAGGACATCCAATTTATATATGTGCCCAGTAGTTGGATTTTATGTTGCGCAGTACCTTTGATTTCCTTGGGGATAAATTGTTCATGCGCCGAAAAAGGTTTTTTATTTTATTACCTACTTTGACCGCTAGGCAAACAAATTAGGGTTCAATGATATAAACCTCTGTTTGGCTATGTGACTGTGGAAATAGGGATGTACGTGGATTTTTGTTGTCTGTTAATAATACTTGGAGAATAATCCAAGTTGCTGTTGCACCATGAATGACAAGAAGGAAAAATATTATTACGTGATTTCTCTTTCTGGAAAGTTGGTCAACAAATTCTCTGTACGTGTAGTATAATTGAGTGCTTATATGCTTGGAGACATCATATATATTAGTTTGCGTGGTCCAATTTTCATCGGCTCATCACTGCATTAGATGTGTGAATTTAAAATTTTCGTTCTCTTCCTGTGTATGTAGTAGATGAGTTAGGACCCTTAACATCCTTAGTAAAATTTATATACTATAATGAGCCTCACTGATCGAACTTGTATCATAAGGGGGCTTAAATTAAATTGGTTACTCAGATTGATTTTACGTGATGAATACGTACCGGTTTCTTGCTATGTTATTGCTTTACAAAATATCTTGAAGCCCTTGTTGGTCATGTCCAATTTTGCGAGAATGTTTAAAAGGAAAAAATAAATAGGAAAATAATGGGGACCTTTAATGAATTAGTCGTGGTGTCAACGATGTTATGTGGATGATGTATCCCTTGCACTAGGAACCATGCCATGTTGTTGAACAGAATTGATCCGATAAGGTCAATGGATTATTATACTAATTTATGCTATTGTTCCTCTCATAATTATAAGTTGTTGTTGCTTTGTGTGGAGGTGTACTGGTGTAAAGTTCTAATCTTCATACCAGTTTCCGCGAATTGCAAAACGCCCAGGAGATTTCAATTCCGTCTTTCCTTTTTCCTTAACGGGGTATAATGTGCAATTTATTGTGGCATAAATGTGCAGTTTATTGTGGCATAAACGTGGTTAGAAAAATTAATTGTCTATCTTCTGTCTCTGGACAGAAATGAATGGATACACTGAGGTGAATCCATACGTGACTGCGTTGTAGCACTAGACGTAGCACCAGTGACAGGTGAATCTCATCCCTTGGATGGATAATTTCGGTGGTTCAAAGAACGATGTTTTGAATGATCAAACTGGATTGATCAGTGTGTTGACAGTGATTCTGTCTGTTGAGCACAAAAGTGATGCTCCGCAAAGAGCCAGTGAGATTGGCTTTAAGATCTGCTTACATGCGTAAGTAATATTTTCTTGTGACACAATTTCTAGGACTTGAAATTTGATCCTAATCACAAGTGTTTAGTATGTGTTTAAGCCATGTTGGCTAACTCACCGGTTGACCGGTAGAAAGGAACACAAGACTTCTAGATTCGTGCAAACTAGAAGTGAAAAAAAGTGTTATGTAACTTTATTGAGTATAGCACCAGATGTTGATAAGTTGAAAATCAAAGCAAGGCTCTCGATGCCTTGAGAGTTATCAGGATGAAGGTGAAAATAACCATAGCAAACGGATGATATGGTGGATATGATGTATTGTTTCATGAGTCTTGCTAAGGGCCCGGCATCATTCATCAAACAACTACACCATACACACCTAAATCAAGTGGTATTGCTACGTGCAAGAACCGAACTCTTTAAGAGAGGATGAATGCTATGTTGTTAAGTTCGGGTATACCTCAGAACTTGTGGGGGGGGAGCTGCCCTCTTAGCAAAATTCATTCTGAACGAGATCCCTTCAGTGAAGAAGGATGACACACCAAATAAGTTGTGGAAAGGCTGTGGTTTAGCTACAGATTCTTGGAAATGTGGGGGTGTTTGGCTAAGGTCGAATTAAGTACCTAAACCAAAGTGAGTGATAGGACCTAAAATCATTGGTGTCTATTGTTTTTTCAGACATCAATGATGTACATTAACATGTCATCATCGAGTCTAAGAATGTGGTGTTCCTTGCGGATATATTTCCTTGAAAGAAAAGTGTTAAAGAAGAAGCAATCATGAGTAAGCAGACATATGAGTCTTAATAAGAGAGTGGTCCTTAAGAAATTGAGGAACATCGTCTTAGTAAGAGGGCTAGGACTTCCAAGTCCTTTTCTCCTGATTTTCTGCCTATATGGTAGAAAACGAACCCAAGACATTTGCTGAGGCAATGTCAATTCAGAAGCCCATTTCTGGAAAGAGGCTAAATCCATCATGCAAAACCACACTTGGAAGTTGGTTGGTATTCCAACAGGAAATAAACCACTCGAGTGCAAGTGGATCTTCAAGAAGAAGGTAAAGGTTGATGGATTTATTGAAAGGCGTTGTTGGTAGCCCGAGGGTATCGACAGAAAGAAGGCCTTGACCTTTTACTCACCGGATATGAGAATTACTTATATAAGGGTTCTCATCAATATAGTTGGATTCTATAACATAGAAATCCATCAAATGGATGGTTATGGTGAGTTAAAAAAAAAAGAAAAAAAAAAGAAATATACTTGGAACAACCCGATGGTTTCATAGTTTCAGGCTAAGAGAGTAAGGTGTGTAGACTTGTTAAGTCTCTCTGTGGCTCGAATAATAGCCAGAGCAATGGCATATCAAGTTTGACAATGTTGTCAAGTGGGTAGGACATATATATGTCTACATTGAGAACACACATTTGTGATAGTATGTCTATGGCGTGCTAATAATGGGAAGTACTCTTGAGAGTATCATGAATACGGAAAGGATGCTGGCAAGGAACTTCGATATGAAGGACCTAGGAGTTGCCGATGTGATACTAGGGATTAAGATCTCTAGTGTATCTGGTGGACTTTTGTTGTCACAAACTCATTATCATGAGTCTGTTTTAAAAAAAAAAACTTAATGTCTTTGATGAAAGTCCAGTGAGCACTCCACTTGACCTAAGTATGCACTTAATCAAGAACAGAGGTGAACCTATGGATCAATTGAGATATTCTCAAGTGATTGAAAGTCTAAAGTACATAACAACTTGTACATGACCAGACTTAGCATGTGTAGTAAACAAACTGAGTAGGTTCACGAGTAATCCTGATCATAACCATTGGAAACCCTTAAATAGGTTGTTGAGGTACATGAAGTACACTATGAGTCTGGGATTACGATATCCAACAGTATTAGAATGATACTGTGATGCTAACTGGATATCAGGTGCAAAAGATTTGAAGTCCACCAGTGGATACTTATCCACGATTGGTGGTGCTGCTGTGTCCTGGAAGTCTACAAGACCAACGTGCATAGCTCATTCCACAATGGAAGCTGAGTTTATAGCCTTGTATAAGGCTGGAGTAGACACTGAATGGCTTAGGAATTTCCTTGAGGATATTCCATACTAGTGGCTGCTATCAGCATACACATTGATAGTAAGTTGACTTTAGGAAGGGCACAGAGTAGTGTGTATAATGGTAAGTCTCGACACATGCGCCGTAGACACAATACCATTAAATAATTGATCTCTAATGATGTGATTTCCATCGATTATATAAGATCGAAGGAGAATCTTGCGGATCCGTTTACAAAGGTTTAGCTAGAGATCAGATGTCAATTTTGACAACCGGAATGGGACTGAAGCCTATTACGCATGTTTCCTTGTAGTGGCAACCCAACCATGTTGACTGGAGATCCCAAGATCATGGTTCAAAAGGGACAACTAAGCTATAAGGAACAGTCCAGCACTTACCCATTCTGAGAGAATAAAAGTGCTATCTGCAGAGGGTGTGAGGTTAAGCTTAGATTTTAATGATTCCTATAGCTTGATATTCAAGTGGGGTAGGGCAGAATACCCTTTATAGGAGGTCACCTATGTAAGTGCGAAGTGGGGCCGCTTCTGTGAGAATTTTGAGGCTTGAATTCTCTAAAGCACTTTCTGAAACCAAGTGTTGTCCAGGGCCGAGATGGACACAACCATGAGAACCGAAAGGTGCTAGGGGAAATATTGTGTGAGTGCTATTGTCTTGGTTTACACTAAAAATTTGAGCAGATTCAAGACCTAGTTCACTGATTAGCCGAGTAAATCCGATAGTACTTCACTAAGGTAGTTTCAAGGCCAGAAGCTACCTCTCCTGATGCAATATTTTTCCGTCTGACTTCTCTTCAGAGTCTGCATTTGCATTTGCATTAATTTTCATTCATGTGGGGGATTGTTGAAGAAAAAACCCTTTTAAAGGGTTGAACGGTCAACTTTAGCGCGATTTACGGATAGACTCCGATGTATGTCATCGAGAGTTAATGATATCATTAAATACTCCATACGGGGTAGTTGATGATGGGCTTTTGAATCACTCGATTCGGATATCGGGTGAATGAGAAATTAATGCCTAAAGTTGGTTGAAAATGTGTTGGAGATAAGAGTTGAAGGGAGTACCTCAACTCAATATCCCACATTGGAAAGATGGGAGACTTGAGCTCCATATATAAGGGCTAGTGTATGCTCTTATAAATGTGCCCCAAGGGGCAAGACACTTTTGTGCAGGAGGGAGGACTTAGATATTTCCACACGCGCGCGCGCGCGCCGCCGGCGGCGGCGTCCGTCCGGCTCGTGCTCGAGCTCGGGCTCGGGCTCGGTTCGGTTGTTACTATTAATTTTTTGGACAAAAGTTCGTATGAATTTAACCAGAAAATTAATTAGTTAATCGTGAGGCGGTTGGAAGGTTCCAGAATAATGTGGAAACGAATTCTGATTAATTAAGTTAAATCGGTCCGAATTAATTAAATTAAATTCGAAATTAATTAATTATTTTCGGCCAGAAATTGCTTTTCTTGAGAGAAAAGTCGAGCGATTAAATCATCCAACCAATCAGAATTCAGAAGACACGTCATCCGACCAATCAGAATTGTGGAAATAGTTGGCCAATTTTAATTAATATTTTCGGCCCTATTTCTTTTCCAAGGGGAAAAGTCTGATGATTTGTTCTGGCCAATCACATTCAAGCATTGGCTCCTCCTCTCCACTATATAAAGAACCCCAATGATGAAGGTTGAAGTATCGAATTTTCTCTTGTGTCTTTCTACCACAAAGAGTCAGTCATATAGATCTAGATATTGAGTCAAAGAGAAGTCGGAGCACTATGTAAGTTCGCCGGAGCTCGGATTTTTGAAGTGCCTCTAAATCCGAGAAGTAAAGCCGTTGTATCTTGGGAGACAGTTGCGACTACCGTGGGCACCATACCGGAGCAATTTGTCTTAAGGATAGAGTTTCATACTCGCCTCGGTTTGTCATTTATTTATGCATTTTATATTGCTTTACATTCAAGTCAGATCTGTATTGTGATAGTTTAACTGTTAGATCTTAATCGTCATTAGATCTATCGTTTACTTGTGTTGATTTATTAGATCTAAACCATAGTTGCTTTGATGTGTTAAATCTACATTATAAAACTAACTTTTAATTTTGAGTTTTATTTTGTGCATTTAATTATCCGTAATTTCATCCATGAATTACGGATCTATTCCGTAAATCACTCCACACACGATACACTATCCCAACAGGTCTTTTAGAGCAAATCTGTTGTGCAACATCTTAATAAACTTGTGAATGAGAGTAGACCTGTTCCCAGTGACCAGAATATCATCCACATACACAAGGACATAGAGCAGGAAGTGTCTCTTTTGAAGATGAACAGAGAGACATCAGATTTGGACTGTTGAAAACCCCACTTGAGAAGCTGTTGTCTTAACTCTTCAATCCATGCCCTAGGGGCCTGCTTGAGGCCATATAATGCTTTTTTAAGGTAGCAAACATGATGTGGCTTGCTTGGATCAACAAAGCCTTCAGGCTGAGGCATATATACAGCTTCTTTCAGAGTACCATTGAGGAAAGCATTATTTATATCTACCTGATTGATCTGCCACTGACATGCTACAGCAAGGGCTAGAATAACCCTGATGGTGCTTGCTTTTGCAACAGGGCTAAATGTTTCTGTGTAGTCTACCCCTGGAGTCTGAAGAAAGCCTTTAGCTACTAATCTGGCCTTGTGCTATTGAATTGTACCATCACCATTTAGCTTTAGTTTAAAAATCCACTTGTTGCCCACTAGTTTGTGGTTTGAGTTTGGAGGGACAAGTTCCCAGGTTTGATTCTGAATCAAAGCGCTATATTCATCCTGCATTGCCTTCTTCCGTTCAACCTGTTGTAAAGCATCAGACACCTTGGTAGGTTCAGCAGGATAAGGGTGAGCATTATGTGTGGCTAGAAAAGAAAAGGTTTTGGGTTTATATATGCCACTTTTTGATCTGGTTTGCATGGGATGCTGTGGAACAGGTTGGGGTGGTGGAGAAGGCATAGATAAAGGTGATAGTGATGGAGAGGTCAGTGGAGATGATGTTGAGGTGGACATTGTTGTTGTTGATGGTGATGGTGAGTGTATTGGTGAACTGGATGGAAATAGTTGCAGTGCTGATGGTGATGATGATTGTGAGTGACTGCATGAAGGTGTGATAGTAGGAGAATTTTGAGGTTGGAACGGTGATTCAACAGACTAATGTGATCTTGGAGGTGTGTTAGGAACCTCAGGAGGTGCTGCTGTATGATGGCCTGTATCAGTATTGCTCAAAGAAACATGTTGACCTGGAGTACTAAAAACAGACACAGTAGGTTCTTGGTTCTGACTCTCACTAGACACAAACACAGGTGTAGAGATTTTGCTGGGAAATCCTATTTTGTAGGGAAAGTGATTTTCATTAAACACCATATCTCTGGAAACATAAAGTCTTCCAGATGGCTCTAAACACACATATCCTTTGTGGCCAGGACTGGTTCCTAGGTAGACACATTGTTTGGTATGGAACTGGAACTTATGATTTTGATATGGTCTCAAGTAGGGATAGCAAGCACATTCAAAAACTCTAAAGTTGTCATAGTTGGGTGTTTTGCCACTAAGGACTTCAATGGGAGACTTATGAGATAGAACAGAGGTAGGAAGAGCATTAATAATGGTCACAGCCTGTCTGAAACTCTCCCACCAAAACTTAAGTGGCATGGAAGCCTGAGCAAGAAGAGTGAGACCTAATTCCACTATGTGTCCGTGTTTGCGTTCAGCCTTGCCATTTTGGGCATGTGCATAAGGACAGGGGTGTCTGAATATAATGCCATGTTGTTTCAGAATTGATTCAAAGGTCCTGTATTCCCCCCAGTCAGACTGCAACATTTTAATGGTAGTGCCAAATTGATTTTCAGCCAGGGATTTAAAGTCAAGGAAGGCCTTTAAAGCATCAGATTTTAGTTTTAATGGATATATCCAAGTAAACCTGGAGAAGTCATCAATAAAGTGAATGTAGTATATGTACCCATTAGTGGATCTGACTGGGGAAGGTCCCCATAGATTAGAGTATATGAGATCCAGATGATGAGTGGTTTTAGTTTCAGATACAGTGTAGGGCAAGTTGTGGTGTTTTCCATACTGGCAAGCCTCACAAAGCACAGACATTTTATTGATAGGATGATTACACAGCTTAGAAACTTGGTCTATGACCTTACTAGAAGCATGTCCTAATCTCCTATGCCACAGAATGGATTTTTCTTGAGAGTTCACAGAACAAACAAAGGACTCTATGGGGCCATATTGGCTTACAGACTCATTCAACTTAGACTTAGACCGAACAACAATAAGAGAGGAATTCTTGGAGTGAGGAGAGCTCTGGTTAGACTCCTTAGGTAACTTTAACAGATACAGACCATCCTTAAGTTCCCCTTCCAGCAGCACCATCCCTGTGGTTTTGTCCTTCACAAAACAACCAGAAGAGTAAAATTCAACTAGAACAGGATTGTCAACAGTTAATTTGGAGACACTGAGTAAATTCTTTGTGATGTCAGGTACATGAAGTATATTTTTGAGTGTGAGTGCTGAGTGTGTGCCACAAAGTGTGGAGTTACCTACATGAAGAATGGAAAGATGCTCACCATTACCTACTGTTAAGGTGTCTGATCCTTCATATCCGGAGTTGATGTGGAGGTTGTTAAGATCAGAAGTAACATGGCTGGTTGCTCCACTGTCCATGTACCAACTTGCATCACTCATAGTGTCTGAAGAAGCTATATAAGCACTGTTATTGTTCCTGTGCTGATTTGAGTTCCCTCCAGTGCTTGGAATTCCAACATTGGAATCAAACCTGTGCCAGCAATCCACAGCAATATGACCAGATTTTCCACATACTTGACATACAGGTCTTGGAGTTCCATTGTTGTTGCTGTTGCTTGTTCCTCTACCCCCTCTTCCTCTGGAACTTCTACCACCTCTATTGTCTCGTCCTCTTCCATTTTCTGTAGTACCAGTGTTCCTATTGTAGGACCTGTTGTTCCCAGACCTGGTGGCTAAATTTGCAGTAGCTTGGCCAATTTCCAGGGATGCAGTTGGATTAAATCGAGCTATCAGTCTCTCATGGGTGACTAGTTGTGACTGTACCTCTTGCCAAGATAGGGATCCAATTCTTGAGGTCATTTAACTATGACTGATTCATATTCTTTGCTCAGCCCTCCAAGAGTGGCAATGATAAGCTCACCCTTAGTGATTGGGTACCCTGCTGCAGCTAAACTATCAGAATAAGACTTCATCAACGCAAGGTAATCCATCATTGATTTGGACCCTTTTTCGGTTTTTGTAAGGGCTATTTTGTATTCTAGCATTCGTGCTTCAGACCTGTTGTTATAGAGAACCTCCAAACAAGTCCAGATTTCATTAGCTGTTGTACATCCAATTACCTCAATTAGGGTTTCTTCCTTCATTGAGTTCATAAGCCACCCAACTAGGAGTTGATCCTTTGTGGCCCATTCTTCAAACGCTGGGTTTGGAATGGTGCAAGGAAATCCAGTGGTTGGATTGTAAGTTGTTAAAACCTCTGGTGGTGGAGACTTCGTTCCAAAGAGGTGAGTATCCAGCTTGTGGCCACGAACGATTGGCAGGATTGTTGACTTCCACAACAGGTAGTTGGATCTATCAAGTTTGATGGTGCAGATTTGATTGAGGTTTGTACTGAACGGTGTAGGAGTGGTGGTAGTCTGATTAAGCTCAGATGTTGGAGATGCATGGTGAAAGGGAGGTACAGTGGCCAAGCTTGTTTGCAGAAACGGTGGAAGATCTAGAAGAGATGACCGGAGAAATGAGGTGGAAGCATAATGTTGAGGGATATATGAAGAAATCGACGGCCTGGTAAAGGAAATTACTACTAGAATTTTCTGTTTTTCCGACGGGAATTTCCGACGAAATATGGTCGTAGGAAAATTCCGACCAATTTCCGACGGTTTTGCGACGACTAAAATAATTAAGAAAGGAAAAAATAGTTCACCAATTTCCGACGGATTTCAATTGTCACAAAGTCCCCGTCGGTATTTGGTCGGAAACCTAGCGCGCGAAAGTCTCCCGCCATCTTGTTTAAGGGCGCGAAATTCTCCCGCTAGGTGTTTCCTACGAATTTCCGACGAACATGTGTTTCCTACCAATTTCCGACGAACATAAGGTTTTCCTACCAATTTCCGACGAAAAATAAGATTTTCCTACCAATTTCCGACGAACATAAGTCTTTCCTATCAATTTCCGACGAACATAAGTCTTTTCAGAAAATAACATGTTATGTACATAAAGTTTTATAAAATTTTGTTCCTTTAAAGGAATTTAATTTTTTTTAATATAAAACTTTGAGTTAATATATAATATTCAGTTTATTATAAAATTCTAATATACATATTCTAATAAACATTGCGTTAAAATATAAAATTCATTATTTTTTATAAAAATTCCTTTATCGAACGATAATACATGTGATTTTGATAATACTCTTTACTATAGATTGTCGAGTGAGATCCGACATCGTTATCGATCATTGAGATAGTACTATCTACTATGGCTCGATCGATCGTTATCGAGCGAATGAGTTAACAGTCGTGGTTCGTTATCGAGCGATCGATTTGAATCTAAGGATTCGTTATCGAGCGAATGAGTTACATCGTTATCGATCATTGTGATAGTACTATCAACTATGTCTCGATTGATCGTTATCGAGCGAAGGAGTTAAGAGTTGGGGATCGTTAGTAAGAGATCGATTTGAATCTCGGGGTTCGTTATCGAGCGAATGAGTTACATCGTTATCGATCATTGTCTCGATGGATCGTTATCGAGCGAAGGAGTTAAGCGTCGGGATCATTATTAAGAGATCGATTTGAATCTCGGGGTTCGTTATCGAATGAATGAGTTAAATCGTTATCGATAATTGTGATATTACTATCTACTATGGCTCGATCGATCGTTATCGAGCGAATGAGTTAACAGTCGTGGTTCGTTATCGAGCGATCGATTTGAATCTCCGGATTCGTTATCGAGCGATTGAGTTACATCGTTATCGATCGTTGTGAAAGTACTATCAACTATATGTCGATGGATGGATCGTTATAGAGCGAAGGAGTTAAGAGTCGGGGATCGTTATTAAGAGATCGATTTGAATCTCGGGGTTCATTATCGAGCGAATGAGTTAGATCATTATCGATCATTGTCTCGATCGATCGTTATCGAGCGAAGGAGTTAAGAGTCGGGGATCGTTATTAAGAGATCGATTTGAATCTCGGGGTTCGTTATCGAGCGAATGAGTTAAATCGTTATCGATCATTGTGATAGTACTATCTACTATTGCTCGATCGATCGTTATCGAGCGAATGAGTTAACAGTCGTGGTTCGTTATCGAGCGATCGATTTGAATCTCCGGATTCGTTATCGAGCGATTGAGTCGTTATCGATCGTTGTGAAAGTACTATCAACTATGTCTCGATGGATCGTTATAGAGCGAAGGAGTTAAGAGTCGGGGATCGTTATTAAGAGATCGATTTGAATCTCGGGGTTCATTATCGAGCGAATGAGTTAGATCATTATCGATCATTGTCTCGATCGATCGTTATCGAGCCGAAGGAGTTAAGAGTCGGGGATCGTTATTAAGAGATCGATTTGAATCTCGGGGTTCGTTATCGAGCGAATGAGTTAAATCGTTATCGATCATTGTGATAGTACTATCTACTATTGCTCGATCGATCGTTATCGAGCGAATGAGTTAACAGTCGTGGTTCGTTATCGAGCGATCGATTTGAATCTCCGGATTCGTT
This sequence comes from Gentiana macrophylla, assembly GCA_026214975.1. Taxonomy (NCBI): domain Eukaryota; kingdom Viridiplantae; phylum Streptophyta; class Magnoliopsida; order Gentianales; family Gentianaceae; genus Gentiana; species Gentiana macrophylla. The sequence continues at coordinate 44,207,089 of CM047817.1, forward strand.
ATCGAGCGATTGAGTCGTTATCGATCGTTGTGAAAGTACTATCAACTATGTTCGATGGATCGTTATAGAGCGAAGGAGTTAAGAGTCGGGGATCGTTATTAAGAGATCGATTTGAATCTCGGGGTTCATTATCGAGCGAATGACTTAGATCATTATCGATCATTGTCTCGATCGATCGTTATCGAGCGAAGGAGTTAAGAGTCGGGGATCGTTATTAAGAGATCGATTTGAATCTCGGGGTTCGTTATCGAGCGAATGAGTTAAATCGTTATCGATCATTGTGATAGTACTATCTACTATTGCTCGATCGATCGTTATCGAGCGAATGAGTTAACAGTCGTGGTTCGTTATCGAGCGATCGATTTGAATCTCCGGATTCGTTATCGAGCGATTGAGTCGTTATCGATCGTTGTGAAAGTACAATCAACTATGTTCGATGGATCGTTATAGAGCGAAGGAGTTAAGAGTCGGGGATCGTTATTAAGAGATCGATTTGAATCTCGGGGTTCATTATCGAGCGAATGAGTTAGCACTACAACAAATTAGGTTTTTAGAGACCAGACTTTTTAGGGACGACATTTGTCGTCCCAAAATAAAGATTATTAGGGATAGTACTATATACTATCATTGTGATAGTACTATATACTATTATGAACGAAAAATAAAATACTATTGTTATAAATATATTATGAACGAAAAATAAAATTTTTTATAACCCGAGGCTCGTTAATTACTCTTTAAACCCGAGTCTCGTTATAATGTTCAATTCATAAAATTTTTAAAAGTAATAATGTTTAATAAATGACCTAGATTAAAACAGGGACCATCTTCTTCTTCATTTTGCGCGCATAACAGACCCCCTCCTCCTCTCTTCTCTCCGCCTCCTCTCCTCCTCCCGTCAACTACCCACCCCTCTCCTCCTCCCGTCACCACCACTACTACCACTCTCCCTCCGGTCACCACTTCTTCAACCACCCGCCTACTCCTTCCTCCGGCAAGCAGCAAACACAACAAGAACACACAGGCCGCCGCTTAGCTTTCTCTCCTTCCTCCGCCACATCTCCGGTAATTAGTTGCTTTTAGTTTAATTTTTATCAAATTAGTTGCTTTTAGTGGTAATTTTTGTCAAAATGTTAGGTTGTAGTTTACACTTGGATGCTATGAATATTTTCAATGAAGCTAAATTGAAGTATTCCCTTTCAGAGAATCCATTGCAGTCGTGATTTATCTTGTTATTTGGATTAAAGTTGAATCGTCTATACTGTTTTTCTTTTAGGATGAATCGTATTTTTCAATCTTGTTATACAATCGTCTATACTGTTTTTCTTGTTACTAGTCGTATTTTTCAATCTTGTGCTTTATCTGCTGTCTGTTTTTTTTGGGCAATTTACAGTTGTTGCTATACCTCATCTACACCTGTGTGGTTGCGTATATATTAGGATGAAATGGTTGCATTTTTGTATTTTGTTTGTCTTTTAATGACATTGGTTGTGCTTAAGCCTTTCATGCTCTACATTTCATTATTCGATTTAAGTAATGCATATAGATTGAAAACTACATCCAGCCTCATGATATATGGAATACACAATATCTCAGAGCAATTTGAATCAATCACAACGAATTTATCTCATCCAAATCAATTTAAAAATCCTATCTTTTAGTTTCCTTATACAAACTGATAGCCTGTTTTAATTTCGAATTTCAGTTATCTAAACGTGGTCAAATTAAGATGATCAAAGAATGGAATATGCTTATAATATTATGACTTATAAACCCTCAAATTTTCAGCTCGTTTGGACTTCAACCCGACATTCAAAAGGCCCATGAAGCCCAATTAACTCCCAGCCGGACAGAATTGATCATCCAGTTTTGTAGCTCGTTTTTACCTATGATAACCTCATCAAATTGAGATGACTCCTTAACAACATTTGTTCATCATGATGTAAACTAGAGTGTGTCCAAAAATCAGCTCATTTGGAGCTCATCTCGATGCTCAAAACGCTTAAGAACAGACATCAGACACTTCTGTGTACACATATAACAGCAGCCTATTGAGCTCAACTTCTTGCCATGATAACTAGCTCAAATTAAGATGATGTCAAAACTAAATTTGTACCTTATGATGTGAACTAGAAACCCTTAAATTTTCAGCTCATTCTAAGTAGTGTAGGGTACTTAAACATTCAGTGCAAGTCTGACACAGTTTAAGTTTAAAAACAGCTTTGACAAGCATTTAGAATTTTCCCCAATCTTTGGCTCTGATTTTTCATGGTGATGCAGCATATAAAAATGAGAGGTAAATGGTGCATCTTGTATCCTGCAAGCTCAGCTTTGATTCTTCTTGTTGTTTTTGTTTACTGTTTATGTCTGTTCATTTTCAATTGCCAATGATCTATCAGGTGAAATCATGGTTGGGAAGGAGAATAAGCGCAAAGGCCATGAAAACACTTCTCAAGCTATTTTAGCACTTTTGCATGAGAGCTTCTTTTATATGTGTTAGGTGCTGGTGCTGTGGAGTTTATTATTTGTCATGCAGAAGTTACCATTGCCTTTGTTGAAGAGAAGAAGATTTCCGAGGTTTGTTAATTCTGTGATTTTCCATTTCATTATTGTTGTGTAGAAAGGGACTCCAAACATTATTAATATTTACAGCATTTTCACTAAGTTGATTTTATTTTCACTAAGTTGATTTTATTTACAGCATTTTCACTAAGTTGATTTACTATTTCGACTTGATTCAAATAGAGTATGATTGAACATTGAAATGTTGTTTGGTTTGTAAGGAGATTTTCACTTCTAATAAAATGGACGTGATTAGTCACCCAGTTTCTGTCCTTGAGTCATTTGGTTCCTCGGTTAGCCACTTGTAACATGGACACTAATAGTTAGTGTCCATGTTATTTTTTGTTAGCCTACCATGATTATTCCTTTTATTTTGGCTACACATAATAGTTAGGCTGTTCCGTGACTAATCATGCTAATGCTTTGTGCAGTTTGTACTGTTGAAGGTCATTGTGCTTACTAAGTTCTGAACTTTACGAACCAAGCTTATCGCCGCTTAAGGTGAGTGTATTTAGGGTACTCCGCAAACCCGTGAGTTGGGGATCTATTACAAATCCCCGTAGTTAGGGTACTAACTTGCAAACCCCATAGTTGGGGATCTATTACAAATCCCCGTAGTTACGGGATCTACAGTAAAATCCCATTTTACTTGTTTATGGTAATAGTTTTTTCCTCCGTCCCATTTTATTTGTCTGCTTGACTTTTCAAAGAGATTTTGACTGGCATATTTAAAACTTTGAATCTCATTAAATGATCCAAAATTTTTACATTAAATATGCTAGTCAAAATGCCCTTGAAAAGTCAAACGGGACAAATAAAATGGGACGGAAGGAGTAGTATAGAAAGTCCCATCTTGCCTGTTTTTTATACTAAAGCCTAACACTTCACTATAACCCCATCTTTAATTTAGCTTCTTGGTGAAAATATGAGTGCTTGATTAATAATATTTGTGTATATAATAATCGCCAACGTCGTAAAATGCTCTAACAGATGAGTGAGATGCGATCATGGATGTATGATCAATGGCATCGACCACCTAGGAGTGGGTTGAAGATCGAGTACATTAACGGTGTAGATGCTTTCTTGACTTTTGCTTGTGAAAATACGGAGACGCCGGATATGATTCGATGTCCATGTAAGAAGTGCAATATCATGCGATCATACATGTAGAAGATGTAAAACTTCATTTATTAAAATGGGGATTCATGCCGAGATATTATGTATGGACTTCCCATGGCGAAGAAGAAGTAGTTGAGCCTCAAAACGTTATGGAGGACACTTCAACTCATAACCAACTAGACATGAATGTTAACTCTTTCATAGAAATGGTACATGCCGCGGCGGTCCATCTTTCAATGTACCAGAAATGGAAACGGTGGATGAGGAACCAAACCCAAAAGCTAAAGAGTTCTTCAAATTATTGGAATCGGCTAAAAAGCAACTTTGGCAAGGAAGCAATGATTCAGTATTGTCCTTAACAGCCAAGCTACTTAATTTGAAGTCAAAACACAATGCTTCACAAAGTTTGTTCAATGATCATCTGGACATTATTCTGCCTAACTTGCCTGAGAGTCATGATATGCCTAAAAACTTCTACGAGGCGAAGAAGCTTGTTAAAGCATTAGCTCTTCCTCATGAGAAAATTGTTGTTTGTGCAAATGGTTGCATGTTGTTCTGGAAGGAAGACTCCAATTTACATGAGTGTAAGTTTTGCCAACATCCTAGATATAAAAGTAGGGCTCAGACCTCATCCGGGAAAGGAAATAATGTGCCATTCCGAGACTCGCACTACTTGCCATTGATACCCGCTTGCGTGATTGTACGCTTGTGAGGAAAATGCAAAGAATATGACGTGGCATGCGTAACGGTCTTGAGTAAGAAGGAAAATGGCACATCCATCTCGATTCGTGAGGCATGGAAAGATTTTGATCGACAATACAAAGAGTTCTCCTCAGATCCTCGAAATGTTAGGCTTGGCCTGTGTATCGATGGATTTCAACCGTTTGGCCAATCAGGGAAGAATTTTTCTTGTTGGCCTATTCTTGTGACAATATACAATCTACCTCCTTGGTTGTGCATGAAGAAGCCGTTTATATTTCTTTCGTTGTTAGCTCCCGGACCAGAAAACCCGAAACATAAGATTGACATATATATGCAACCACTGATTGATGAGCTACTACTTTTGTGGAATGAGGGCGTTGAGACATACGATGCATATCGTAAGCAGAATTTCATGTTGAAAGCAGCTTTGATGTGGACAATCAGTGATTATCCTGCATATGCTATGTTGTCTGGATGGAGCACGGCTGGAAAATTGGCATGTCCTTATTGCATGGGTAAAACTGGTGGATTTAGCTTGGAGAACGGGCGAAAAGTTTGTTTCTTTGATTGTCATCGAAAGTTCTTGCCCCTTGGTCATAGGTATAGGAATAACAAGAAAAACTTTCGCAATAACGTGACTGAAAGAGAGCTTCCACCTCCATGTATGACTGGTGGTGATGTGTGGGATCAAGTGAAGGATTTACCTAAGATGTGTGACACGGGTGGAGTAGTACTCGCCTTGCCCGGTAAAGGGCAATCACATAATTGGGTGAAGAATAGTCCATTCTGGCGACTTCCATATTGGAAGACAAATGGAATCAGAAACAATTTGGATCCAATGCACATCATCAGAAACGTGTTTTGCAATGTGTTCTACACTGTAATGGACATCAAGGGTAAGACAAAAGATAATGGTGCGTCTAGGGAAGACTTGAAATTGTATTGTAATCGTCCGGAGTTACACATCCGACCTAATGAAAATAAAAAACCACTTGCACGATACGAGTTAGACAAGGAACGAAAAGTGGTGGTCTTGCAGTGGCTTAAGAAGTTAAGGTTTCCGGATGGATACTGTTCTAATTTGTCTCGATGTGTTGATCTGAAAGCATTGACATTGCATGGGATGAAAAGCCATGATTGTCATGTGTTCATGTTGCGTCTTCTCCCAGTGGCATTTCGTGAAGTCCTTCCAGAGAGTGTATGGAGTTCACTTGCTGAGCTGAGCATATTTTTCAAAGAGCTCACATCTCCAGTTCTTACGACGGAGAATATCAAGAGAATAAAAGAGCAAATGCCATTGCTAATCTGCAACTTGGAACAAATATTCCCACCATCTTTTTTGACATTATGGAGCACCTACTATTCATATGCCTCATGAGGCACTAATGGGTGGGCCCGTGCAAGATCGTTGGATGTTCCCATTTGAGAGATTTTTGTATCATTTGAAAATGAAGGTGAAAAACAAAAACCGGGTGGAGGGCTCAATCATAGAAGGCTATATTCTTGAGGAAACATCGACCTTTGCTCACATTACTTCAAGAAGAACTCCCGGAAGTTGATACTCTACAACCATCCGCTCGACCTTACCGCAAGAAGCCAAAGCAACGGTTTATGGAGCAATCAGAGTATGATGCAGCCCATTTATTTGTGTTGCTTAACACACGATGTTGGAGTGTTACCAAGAGTATGTTTATCAGATTTGAATCAAATTGCATAAGAAATCAATATAATGTAGTATGCATATCATCGGTTAATCATGATTTATCTCCACGTAAAATTTCAGGCGATATGCAAACACAACATACAATGATGGATGATTCAACGAAGAATCGCATGCTTGAGTCCAAGTATGCATCATGGTTTTCCTCTTATGTGAGTATACACATTTTGAGGTCTACAACATCATTTTCTCAACAAAAAATTTACAACATACTTTACATATACTAAACAAAGTTTGCACTTTGTTTTATTGGTTTTTATAGGTTCAAAATCCGGAAAACTTAATATATCGATGCATATGCACGTGACATCGCACTCGGGCAAAAAGGATTGTAACATCATATGATGCTTGCGATGCGAATGGATTTGTTTTTCATACCATAAACCATAATAGTCAAAAAGCATGTATAATTGTGGTGTGCTTGTTATAGGGAACCATGTGGACGGGGCATAATGGACTATTATGGCCAATTGATTGAAGTTATAGAACCGACTTATGGGGGTCCACAAACTCTACCATTGTTTTATTCAAGTGTGAGTGGTTTGATCCTATTGATGGTGTTCGAAGACATCATAAATTTAGTACTTTGGTTGATGTAAATCTCGCAAAGAAATGGCGTCGAAATAACAAAGAGCCATTTGCTTTTCCTGAGCAAGTTTGTCAAGTTTATTATTGTCCATATCCCTCAACTACTAGGGCACGTCATGATTGGCAAGCAGCTATTCCGATAAAAGCACGTGGTCAATTTGATATGGACATCGTTGATGCACCATATCAAGATGATACGCCAGAATTGACTTCATTTCTAGTTGATGAAGATGAGATAAATGACCCTTTAAATGATACTTCTGGGCGTTTTGTTGACGTATCCACTGATCCAGTGAGACAACATATGGAGGATGAAGTGAACAATTTGTGGCAAGATTCAGAAAATGAGGATGAAATTGATGAAGGAAGCACCGATGAAGAACCATCGGACGATGATGATATTTGATTGTGATGAATATGTTTCACTTTATGGGCTTATTTGTATGATAAACTACTGTATTAAGGAACCAACTGGATTTCATTTGATTTTGTAGAATATGAATTTGCCATGATGTTTTTTTTTGTTGTATGCTTTTTTTTCAAGTTGATTTTTGGGTTGTTGCTGTATCTAACTAATGCATTTTCCGTAGTCGGCTTATTCAATGAATCGTAACTAAGTCTATTAGAGATTTTTAACGAACTTAATTAGTTGTTGATTTTGTTCTTTATTATGTAACTTCTACGTGGCTATATGCTTTAAGTAGTTTATGCAGTGAAATCATGGTTGGGAAGGAGAATAAGCGCAAAGGCCATGAAAACACTTCTCAAGATATTTTAGCACTTTTGCAAGGAAGCGTCAACGTAATGTAGGTCCTACTACTTCACTTTGTCATCTCAGGGACATCCATCTCATACTACATCACCTGCCACTCAACCGTTGTCTTCATCCTCCCCACAAGGAGCCCAAACACATTCCCATCAGCATGACTCTGCATTTCTACATACGCCACCTCCTACTATTGGACTAACAACACTGGGTCATGGTGATTCACCGGTAATCGATAGTGGAGATAATGTGGACATCCAATCACAACCTCGATCTACATCACTACCTCAATCAGCTTCTACTTTACCAACTTCTTCATTTACCAAACCTTCATTGTCTCTGTCAAGAATGGCCAAGAAGTACAAGTACATTATTTTGACATATATTTATTGCGTGTACTCATAAATGACTAAATATATTTATTGCGTGTACTCATAAATGACTAATATATACATTATTCATAGACCAAAATATATGATAGTGTTTCAAGGCTTATGTTGACATTTTTCGTTTCAAAAATAGCTTCATACCTCGAGATAAAAGGCCTACCAATATCATCGGCCAAGTGATTAAGAAAAAGTTTGATGGAGCGTGGCCAAAATTCTCTCATGTTCCATCTAATGTACGCCAGATATGGTGGGATGACTTCAAGGTACATATGTGAGAATAAGTTTTTGTAATTTTTGAATTGTATTTAGAAATGCTTATCAATACTTAATTGATGCTGCATTTTTGTTCGTGCAGTCACATTGGTCCATTTCTAAGGACAACGAGGGCCTTGTCAGATCATTATTTGAAAAACGGTGTGGTGAGAGGTTAAAAGATATGCTGTTCACGGTTCGTACATGCTATGCTACAATGGAAAAGATTCCTGCGTGGATATCTCGTAATGTTGTTTGAAAAGTTGCTTGAGTATTGGGAATCAAGATTTTATGAAAGTTTCCACTGCAAATAAATCAAACAGGAGTCGCATTTCAGAAGAGGGTCTTCCAGTGGGCAAGTACGCCGGCGGATCAAGATCAAGCCATGATGTAAAAGCGTGCATGGTATTACAGTGGGTTACAAACTTGTCATTTATGATTACTACTTTTACTAATAGAAGCGTAAACGAAAAAAATCGATCAATAAATTAGAAAGAACTTCGTACTAATGATGAGTTAATTGTTTTTCGTGAGAAGGTGCTAGGGACGCCCTGTTGTTATTATGGAGGTGTTTATGTTCACACACACAAACAAGAAAGATAAGGTGCCTATTGATGATAGTAGTGTGCAGCTTATTGAGGTAACAAAATTGTTTTACTTTTTCAAAGTTGCTTTAATGTCTTCAATGATTTGCTTCCTTCATTTTTTTGACACATTTGTCTAAGGTTTTAAATAATAATGGAGTTTGGTTGCCATAGTATGCCACTTTTTCTTCAATTTAGTTGGCTTTCCTTTAGTCATCATTCTTGTAAAATGATTTTGCATGATTTTGTAAATCATACCGATGTGAGGACAATCGTTTGGTAAACGATATTTTAGTGTGTTTCGTTGTCATATAATGATTTTGTAAATCATACCGATGTGAGAGACAATCTTTTAGTATATTCCGTTGTCTTATACCCACGCAATTGACATTTTGACTTTTCTTAGACTATCATTCTTTCTCAATAGTTGTCTAAACTTTAATGAGTGAATTGGAACTTATTGACGAGACAATGTATTGTAAGATGTCATTTGTTTATGTTATGCCATTCTCACTACTTTGCATGTCTTTTATGGTATAGTATATTGTGAAACACCTTTTCTAAATCCTCACAGAGCTTTTCAGAGAGAGAATGCCGAACGTATTTGAATATTTTGGCAAGAAAGATCCAATTCCGGATGAGTTGTTACGTGAAGCCGATGAGGTGTTTCGAATGTGCCGTGTGTAAAGAATGGACGTATTAAAGGCTTGGGTAATTTATCTTCGTAATACACGAGTGGATCGTTTTCTCATACGATGCCAAATGAGGTTTTGACGCAGCAGTATCACAAACTTTCGTAAGAAAATTCTAGGTTGCGTGAAGACCTTTCTGCAGACGTGAAAGTTTTGGCCGAGAGAGAGAGAGAAGCAACGGTCGCACAATCTGCAATGCAGCGGAGATAGCAAGGATTGCGCAGCCTAGTCCAAGGATTCCTCCATACCTGTAGTGCTTGATAGTGAGGATTATGGATTGTTCATATTTTGCTATGTATTGTGTTGTCTCTTTATTTTGTTTTGGGAATCCTAAGTGGAACAATATACGCTTTTGTAACTTAATAATTAGCTATATGGAGCCTTTATTGACTTGGTTTGGTTGATGCATTAGTTAAATATTGTGTTAGTTTTTCATAAATTGTGATTTATTTGGACAGTGGAATGAGAATTTACGAATAAATCAAAATAAAAAATATAATTTTTCCGACGGAGTAGTGATTAAATTCGCCGGACATGTTATGAAAATTACCGACAAAAGTCGCCGGAATTTAGTCGGAATAATTAAGCAAATTTTCGCCGGAAATTCGCCGGAATAAATGGTCGAAGTTCGTTGGAATCATTTCGTAAGAACTTCGCCGCTAATTTTGTCGGAACCATTCGTAGCAAATTTTGTCGCCGAGGTCGCCGGAAATTTCGCCGGAAACAATCGTCGGAAATTGCGCCGGAAACTTCGTCGGAAAGATTCGTCGGAAATTTCGTCGCTATAGTCGTCGGAAATTTCGTCGCAACGCGTTTCCAACGGGCTTTTTTCCAACACCCCATATTTCGTCGGAAATTGGTCGGAAACATGTGTTTCCGACGAAGAGTAAAATTTAACAGATACAGACCATCCTTAAGTTCCCCTTCCAGCAGCACCATTCCTGTGGTTTTGTCCTTCACAAAACAACCAGAAGAGTAAAATTCAACTAGAACAGGATTGTCAACAGTTAATTTGGAGACACTGAGTAAATTCTTTGTGATGTCAGGTACATGAAGTATATTTTTGAGTGTGAGTGCTGAGTGTGTGCCACAAAGTGTGGAGTTACCTACATGAAGAATGGAAAGATGCTCACCATTACCTCTTTGTTAAATGTGTCGATCCTTCATATCCGGAGTTGATGTGGAGGTTGTTAAGATCAGAAGTAACATGGCTGGTTGCTCCACTGTCCATGTACCAACTTGCATCACTCATAGTGTCTGAAGAAGCTATATAAGCACTGTTATTGTTCCTGTGCTGATTTGAGTTCCCTCCAGTGCTTGGAATTCCAACATTAGAATCAAACCTGTGCCAGCAATCCACAGCAATATGACCAGATTTTCCACATACTTGACATACAGGTCTTGGAGTTCCATTGTTGTTGCTGTTGCTTGTTCCTCTACCCCCTCTTCCTCTGGAACTTCTACCACCTCTATTGTCTCGTCCTCTTCCATTTTCTGTAGTACCAGTGTTCCTATTGTAGGACCTGTTGTTCCCAGACCTGGTGGCTAAATTTGCAGTAGCTTGGCCAATTTCCAGGGATGCAGTTGGATTAAATCGAGCTATCAGTCTCTCATGGGTGACTAGTTGTGACTGTACCTCTTGCCAAGATAGGGATCCAATTCTTGAGGTCATTTAACTATGATCGATTCATATTCTTTGCTCAGCCCTCCAAGAGTGGCAATGATAAGCTCACCCTTAGTGATTGGGGGTACTGCTCGCCGCAGCCTAAACTATCGAATAAGACTTCATCAACGCAAGGTAATCCATCATTGATTTGGACCCTTTTTCGGTTTTTGTAAGGGCTATTTTGTATTCTAGCATTCGTGCTTCAGACCTGTTGTTATAGAGAACCTCCAAACAAGTCCAGATTTCATTAGTTGTTGTACATCCAATTACCTCAATTAGGTTTCTTCCTTCATTGAGTTCATAAGCCACCCAACTAGGAGTTGATCCTTTGTGGCCCATTCTTCAAACGCTGGGTTTGGAATGGTGCAAGGAAATCCAGTGGTTGGATTGTAAGTTGTTAAAACCTCTGGTGGTGGAGACTTCGTTCCAAAGAGGTGAGTATCCAAACTTTGTGGCCACGACGATTGGCGTGGATTGTTGACTTCCACAACAGGTAGTTGGATCTATCAAGTTTGATGGTGCAGATTTGATTGAGGTTTGTACTGAACGGTGTAGGAGTGGTGGTAGTCTGATTAAGCTCAGATGTTGGAGATGCATGGTGAAAGGGAGGTACAGCGGCCAAGCTTGTTTGCAGAAACGGTGGAAGATCTAGAAGAGATGACCGGAGAAATGAGGTGGAAGCATAATGTTGAGGGATATATGAAGAAATCGACGGCCTGGTAAAGGAAAGTTGAGAAACGGGAATGGATGATGTGAGGATGGTCTGTGATGGCGGAGCTCCGAAGAGTATACTTGGCTCAGTGAGGACAGGTGAGAGAGAGGGAGCAGATGCTCCGGTTAATGGTGTTGGAGAGGGAGCAGATGCTCCGGTTACAGAAACTGAGCTGGAAGCCGGCGGAGTTGAGACTCCAGTAGAAGGCGGAGGAGCAGATGCTCCGGCGGTGGCGTCAGCCATTAACGGCTAGTACGGCTCTGATACCAAGTAAAATTCTAGAATGATTCTTTCTTATCATTAATTGCAGACCATTACATAGACTTATACTCAATATAGGCTAAACCCTATCTTATAAAACAAGACGGTTACACATAAGGTAAATACAATAATACCCTTAATGATCTTATCCTCTAACAATGCGGTATGAATTTGGTGAAAGGCGTAAATGTTATGAGTTTTAATGGGTTGATGATAAATATAGTGTGTGGCATACCTTCACATCTTCAATACCTTATTAAGTGTGTGCATTCTGAATGTGTTTGAATAATAAAGAGGCTAGTTTCTAAGGAGAGTTTCTCAAACCTTATCGAAAAATGATCATGTGACTGCAATTACATTACTTTTGAACGGCAAATATTATATCAACAAGAAGATGAAGAGTATATTACCCGCGGAATCGAATCTGAACTTACATCAATATCAACAAATATTGTCACACTGCACACTTATAAACCACTGATTTTTATGAAAACGTTTTTAAACACGTGCCAATAAGTGATAACGTGCCAATAAGTGATAGGTGTAGTTGTTAATCTTGTAACTATGTACATACTATAGTTAATAGTTATAGCTCTTATATAAATAGGAGTAAAATAAAAATTAAAAAAAAAAATGCTGGCACATCATTTTTCAAACAAAAAAAAAAGAACTGCCACGTCCACCTGATCTATTAAAATAAGAAAACAAAAAATCAAAATTCCCTCACTCCATGATTTACGGAGGCAAAATCTATGGTTGTAATGTATGCCACCGGTAAAACTTCCTACAACGGTTGTATTTTAAAATTTCACAACAAATTAAGGGTACCAGAATATCAAACATGTTCTCTAAATCCAGTAAAAAAAAAAAAAACACTGCCTTAATCATTAACCTGCAATTTCTTTCCTGGCTGCAAGGGAGAAAGGCAAACTAGTGCAAATCCGAGAAATCGCTTTCTCCTTCCGGGCACCAAGCGCAAGGTGTGAATTTTCAAAATTCTTTTTGGAATTTTTTTTATTTAATTTTAAGTCTTGTTTGATTCTCCATTTTTTTAAGGAAAGATTCTTTTTTTCTTACACTGTGTTTTTTTTTTCCCCAACAAAACTCATCAAATTGTGCTATATTGAGGAAGATACCGAAGCTAAATTATAAGTTCAAGCACATAATTGAAGCAATCGATTGTTTTCGGATTTCTAGTTGTGAAATTTAACTTTTTAAGTGTTAGCATTGAATATCAAATGTTATTTCTCTAATGGATGATGCTAAGTTTTTATACCTTTTTCTGTTTATTTTAAAATACCGTAATTATGTGACAATTCCGTGGCAGCGCATGTTCGATTCCCAGCTGCTGCAATTATTAGAAAATACCGTAATTATGTGACTTTTTCTAAAACTCTCCTACTAATACAAGCTTAATTTCGTCTCTTCGAATAGGAGCTTTGGCAAAAAAAGAGTTTATTGCTTTGGGGTTTTATTTGTATGTTTATCGATCTTGTTTGGATTCGTCGTATGTACATCTTCTTGCAATGGTTGCTACGGTGAAGTTTTAGTGTTTTGTGATGGTGATAGCATTTTCTTTCTTGATTCCATATCTCTTGGTAGTATTACAAAGCAAAACAATACAAAGGCAGTTGGGATTATGTCCTACAACAATCTTATGGAATTATAGAAGATTTTATCATCTTGAACTGCTGAGTAGCAATGTCCAAGATCCATGGCCTCATAGTCTTGAGAATTCTCCGTCCCACGCAGCCCAACGATGTCTACGTACACCAGCAATGCAGGAGTGCTGACAAAGAAAAGAAAACCAACTAGGAAACATAACTTGATTGATGCTTCCATGTTTATAAGATTTGTGCTGAAGCTTAAGGCGTGGCGTTGAATTTATACTTGTGAAATTCATGGCAGGGCCGGCCCTATCACAAGCCAGGCGAGCCAGTCGGCTTGGCCCAATGAATCCCGACAGCCCGTCCATACATGTTTTTCTTATCCGAATTTTTTTATAGAGTTAATCCGATCGATTTATAAAAAAAAAAATCGTATATTAAAAAGCGATTTTGATAACAAATAGCCCGATTCTTTAAAAAAATACCCAACCCAATAAAAAATTTATATATAGGCCCGATTTTTAAAAAAATATCCAACCCAATAAAACAATTTATATGTTCTTAAATGTTACTTCATGAAGAAAGTAGCAGATAAAAAGAATTCGAAAAAAATTGAGCCAAGCTTTATATATTGAAGACAAATAGGCTAGTCATAAAGGGAAAAAAATAAGGGAAATCAGCATAAATCAAAGGATAAACACACTTACGAATGGGCAACTTCTGTAGCCTTTTTCTTTCCAAATACATATCTGATATCCCATCATCGCCGGCGGCACAGCGACAGGGCAGCTGGGCAGGGCAGGGCAGCGGCGGCGCAGGTACTTCTTCTCCTTCCTGGCTTCCTCCTCCACTCCAATCAATCCAATCCAATCCAAGCCTATTATTATTAGGTATGTTTTCAATTAATTTTTTTTAAATATTAGTACTAAATTAGTTGTTAATTTTAATAATTAGTTGTTAATTTGAATAATTAAATTTGCCATGGATATTTTGTTGATATACCTTTAGTGAGTCCTTTTGTTTTTGAATTTTGAGAAAGATGTGAAATTGTGAAAAGATTGAAATTGAGTAATGTGGTCTAATGTTGATGTTGGAAATTAAAAAGTTGAAAAGCTTCAATAGAGTGTTTCTTGTGTAGGAATTAGAATTTAGAACAATGGGTAAATGGCCATCTGGAAATGAGAAAAGAAAGAGGAAAAAAGCCATTGAAGAAGAAACTAACAAACTAAGGGGTTCCATTTACAAGTATGTCACGAAAGAATCGAGGAAAGATCCTAGTACTAATAATGAAGGGGAGGAAGGGGTAAATATGAATATTGATGGTTCCTCTAATGAACAAGTTGGTCAAGAACAACAAGAAGAAATGGAAATGGTCAATAATGATTTAGAAGAAGAATGTGTCAATGAATATGAAGGACGACTTTTTCAAAATTTTGATCCGGATCCAAGCACTTGGAAGTTGCCTAACCAAGATCTTGTTGACTTTCTTGTGAGAAAAGGACCCGTAAGAGTTCAAATGGATGATAGTGAATATCCTAAGGATACCTTAAGACAAAACCGGCGTTTTTTAAATGGGCATTACACTCGTGTGATGAAGAATGGAGAGAAACATGATAGAAAATGGCTTGTATATTCAAAATCCATTGATAGAGTATTTTGCTTTTGTTGTAAACTTTTCAAGGGTACAACAACAACTTGTGATTCCTCTTTGGAAAGTGTTGGCATGAATGATTGGCATAATCTTGCGCCGAGGCTTAAAAGTCATGAATCAAGCCCGAAGCACCTCAAATGTATGAATTCTTGGTATGAGTTGGAAACGAGATTGAAGCATGGAACAACAATTGACAAAAAGGCCCATGAACTAATTTCATGATATACTATTAAAGGAGAAAGCACTAAGTTTAAGAAGTAGTTAGGTAATCAAGTGCCCATTTTGGTATCAATCCTTCTGATTATTAGATGGTTTTTGGCAAATCAGAGGCTTTATTATATAGGTTGATGCATGTGTTTTGCTGTAATACTACCTCTGTCCCAATATATAAGTCCGTTTGGACTTTTTTACACTTATTAAGAAAGTTAGTTAAATTTGTTATGTGTCATTAATTTTGATTTAAAAGACTAAAATGACATTTCATT
This sequence comes from Gentiana macrophylla, assembly GCA_026214975.1. Lineage (NCBI taxonomy): Eukaryota > Viridiplantae > Streptophyta > Magnoliopsida > Gentianales > Gentianaceae > Gentiana > Gentiana macrophylla. The sequence goes on from CM047817.1 coordinate 44,222,845, forward strand.
GGTATTAATGTAAAGTAGTAAAAAGTGGTTGAGTATATAATAAATGAAGGGTAGAATAGGAAAAATGTAATAAATGCTTTATTGGTTTCTAAACGGACTTACATTTTGAGACAAAACCAAAAAGCTAAATGGACTTATATTTTGGGACGAAGATAGTATCTTTGTATCCACGTATAGTGGTCTAGCTATGGATAAATTTTTGGGGAAACTCAAAAAATACCCTATTTGTATAAACATTTTTTCCTATACACCTCTATTTTTCGAATTTTTTTTTATGTCCATCGCCTTAAAATTCGACGGTACCGTTCAAAACTGGACGGTATCGCCTTATTGACCGTTGAAATTGTCGATGGTACCAACATCGCTTTCGACGGTACCGCAGATAAGTTTGACGGTACCTTAGATAAATTAGGTATTACCGTCCAAAAGGGATATTCAGCTTCAAATCCATATTCCACCTTATTCTTCCCTTCATAATCATTTTTTTTTACGGGCGTCCTCCTCTCCCCTTCCGGCATCCTCCTCCTCCCCTTCCGGCAGCCCTCTCTCCGGCATCCATTTTATCTTCTGCCTCCTCTCTCCACTAAAGCTATGTCCATGGTAGAAAACGCGATTTTACCGAGATTCATTTGAAAACGACATCAATCGAAAGCCAAATCCGGATTGTTGTTTTGAACTACTCGTCAATCGAAGATTCCGCCATTGAAGAAACCTTGGTGTTGCAAAGGTGTGTGATACTTTTTATTTTTCAGTTTTTTTTTTCTTTCTATTATGTTCTAAAATTTTCAATTATTTTTATTTTTCTAAACGAATTCAAAAGTATGTGATTTGTGATAAACTGTACTATTCAATTTTCGTTAACCAATTAAAGTGTAAAGTAAGTGAAATTGATGATGTCTTATCTTGGTTTAGCTAAGAAACACAAACCATTTCACAAATGTATATATGGTCTATTCTGTTTTCTTTGTTTCCTTGCTGTAAAGTCGATTTCCTGGAGCTATTTTGTATGGGGAGAGATGAAATGCTCGAGTTTTTAGTGTGCTGCATTTGCTAGATATTGTGCAAAATTAAGTGAATTTTGATGGTGGTTCATACCGGTTTAGCTGAAAATTCTTTAAATTTTGTAACTTGCTGCTTTTGAATCCACCCTATTTATAGAATAGCTTGTATGGTATGAACTACTTATAAACTTGTAGAAATGTTTGGTTTCCGAATGATGACTTAATGGAAAGGCTAGGCAGTGTATAGGAGATTCAAAGGCATGATAATATCTAGGAGATTTTTGGTGACTATGTGAAGGACTTGTCACTCAATAAAGGCTTTGGATTTCAAAGCAGGTCTTTTGTAGGTGGTAAACGCGAATAAAAACAACACAACTTAAACATAATGTGTACGTTTAAATACAACTGCCCAAATAAGGCTCAACGCCGGACTCGATTCATCATGGGAATCCTCAACATAACAAGGTTCTTAGTAGGTCAAATATAAGTTGTTTTCGACTCTTTCTTATCAGCAGTTATGGCCGTCCTTAAGCCTGCAAGAATTGAGGCTCCTATAGGATAGCTCGTACTCGTAGAGACATGTAGGTTCTCTTGTTGATCTTTCCATTCAGCAGCTTCGCAAAGCCTGAACCGGAAGTAAGCCTCCCGTTAGATAAAAAATTCTTCTAGGTTTCTACTCCACCCTCTTCCACTCATCAACGCGAAAAAGATAAAATTAATGGTTGTTTTGTGTTACTTTGCAAACATTTTGACAAAAAATGGGTAACTTGGAATTAAACTATTATTCGACTAAAGAGTTGAAAAATCATTATTTATTTATGGCATGTGGAAATAATAATAAAAAATGAATTGTTGTGTGTACAGAGGGGTACTGTGGTTTGTATTTATAGATGTTAGAGATTGTCGGAGCATGGGTCATTCGTCCCGAAGATAGATACCCAATAAAATACGATTATAGGGGTGGAGAGACTCATATTAATATACCAACAGACGCATTTAATTCGCATAAAGACGCTAAGTTGATTGACCGTGTATTGGAATCCCCATTGTCAAATGAATACACAGCTATGAAGCACTTCCATTACTCGTCTACGGTTTTGCATCAGTTGATCGTGAGATCGGTTTATACGGATAGAGATGATGAGCTATTATTTCGATTTCAGAATTCCATATATCGTTTTGGGAGGAGAGAATTTGCATTGATTACGGGTTTGTATTTCGGTCTAGTACAGCCAGACGTTCGCCCCGAGGAGGATAGGGAACGCTCTAGTTTGATAGCAGTTGGAAATCGGGATGGTAGTGACGTCGATTTTACAAAGACTCCATTCATATTACCAGTTAGTCGTATTACGATTACGCTTTTGGAGAAGGCTTTGAAGGATGCCACAGACATCGAAATTGCGTATAAGATTGGCTTGATATATTTTATTGAGGTGGTGTTGCATGGGAAGTCGTCAGGTTCACACGTGTCTCCATTTGTATTCCACCTTGTTGATGATACACCGTGTTTTCTTGGACATAACTGGGGTTCATATTTTTGGGACATTACTCTAAGTAACTTAAAAGAAATACGGGACAGATTGAGGAGTCATATTGGTAGGACGAGTTAAGTGACGAAAGACGTGACTTGTTTGGTTAACTCATTATTTGTTTGGTTATAACTTATACAAGACGTTGCCTTCTGTTGGGACGTCACTTGCCAGACATGTTAGCAATGCGTCACCACGTATGTTGAGGTGGAATCCTAAAAGTGGGCTTGTATATAACGACCGGTTCGAGAAGCAATTAGAATTCAAGGGCCTGGTAATGTTTTCAGTTCATCAGTATTTAATTTTTTGTCGGGAATATTATCATGAAAAAATGTCTAAGATTTTTTTGTTTAATTTACCTGCATTGTAGGGTGTGGTACTTTATTTGAAGGAGAGTGATGTAGAGATACAGATGTTACGGGAAACTGGGTTGGCATATGATGAGATCAATACCCCACCCGGCCCCTGTATATACAATCTGGAAAGATATCGATAAACCATGTGGTAATGCCAGTGCGTGTTATGCACGTGTGAATGACATTCGTCATGATGATGCACACGTTGATGGTGTTACTGACCTAGAGTTACCCTTCCCCTCCGAACATGAACGTAATGTCTCGGATACCTTCGTTGATTCTCGGTTGCATACAACATTTTCAGGACTACGGTCGGATGTATAGTTCACGAAGACAAAAATAATAAAGTCTGTAAATGAGTTGAAAGAATACGCTAGGGATAACTTAGACAGTGTCGAAAACGATGTTGTATATTGTAGAAACATCCTACGAGGGGTTATGCAGGACACGAAGCATGACATACGCAACCAATTTCTCAAGATTCATTCTGATTGGAATGAGACTGTGAACTCTATGAACCGTTTGAAGGTTTTTTTTATTTAAGTAGCATTCCATTAATATGAAAAAAATATTTACTGATAATTCCATGATCGAGTAGGATACGGTTCAGTGTCAAACGTCGTCGTCTCCAACCAACAACCACTTCCAGATCAGCATCAAGACGATATGAAGTCGCAAAAGGAAAAACCTATTACTGAGGCCCCGAATTCAAATAAAGAGGTACTGTTTTTAACTCATAAAAAGCATGCAATGTTGATATTACTAATGGCACACATTTCAGGCACCTACTAGGTCCCCTGCAACATACATTCCAAAAAGGCACCAACCACCGTGCCCAAGTAAAAGCCCTTTTGTGTACCATCAAGAAAAAATGTCAATCGGTGTCGTAAAACGAGGTATTGATGCTATTAGAAATGAGGCGTCAACTTCCAAGAAGAAGGTACGTTCATCGTATAAGTGTTACCCGTTAAGAGATCATTCATTTTTATCCTTTTAATAATGATTGATTTGCAGTCGTTTTTAGGAGATTTTACCAAGGTGAGACCCTACACGGCACAATTGGGAGACACATCCCCCGCGATATATCGGATAGTCCAATGCATCAACAATCACCGTTGTTATGTTCGGACAGCCCCACACCATTGCCTGAATTGGAGGCTCGTTTGTCGGAAGAGTTAGTCACAAATACGTGTCGGAGGATCGAGTTAGTTACCTGGATATTTAACTATGTTGAAGAAGAACAATCCAAATAGTATTTGCGACTTAACGTTGGATGACATGGGAGCCTTTTTGTATTGTTACTTTTGTTTGGGGGTTAGTATACAAGGATTCAGGTCGTGCCGGCCTCTTATATGTGTGGATGCAACACATTTAAAAAATCGATATCGTGGCCAACTAATATGTGCAATAGCACTTGATGCTGACAACCACTTGTATCCATTGGCATTCGGCATTGTCGATTCAGAGAACGATGACGCATACATGTACTTCATGGGATGGTTGAAGAGATCGATCGGTGACGTTGAAGACCTGGTGTTCATTTCTGACCGGCATCCGTGCATACACAAAGCACTACTGGAGGTATTTCCTGATGCTCACCATGGGATATGCTACCATCATTTGAAAGGTAACGATAAAAAGAAGTATGGAGATGATAAATCTTGTCTTGTTGAGTTGAGAAAAGCAGCGTACGCTTATACGAAATCCATGTTTTGGCTACATTTTAATAAGATCAAAGTTGAAAACAAAGAACTCGCAAAGGATCTAGAGAAGATCGGTCATGACCGATGGTCACGGGCATTCTTTCCAGGAATGAGGTATGCTGTGATCACAAGCAATTACTGCAAAAGCTTCAACAGCAAGCTTCGAGACGCACGCAGGTGGACAATTACAGCTTTGGTGGAATATATCCGGTCCATTTTGCAAGTATGGCATTATGAAAGACTGATCGAGGCGGAAGAAATGACCAAAACAACTGGCACCAAAGATGGAGGAACGCTTACAAGAAATGACCAAACAACTGGCACCAAAGTTTAGCATGGGCGATATCTAACTTGTGTACCTATAAGTAGGTACGAGTTCGAAGTGCGGGGAAACAAGACGAAGCAAGAAAAGGTGGATCTCAATGAAAGGACATGCACGTGCAAGAAATTTGACATAGACGGAATTCCATGTAAGCATGCTGTGGCTGCAATCATTGATTGGGCGGGTGGAAAATACGAGTTTTGTTCGTGGTTCTTTACCGTTGATAGCTTACGGGCAACCTACACAGGAAAAGTGTATCATTGTGGAGACGTGTCGGATTGGATACTTCCGGATGATATAAAACAAATGAACGTCGAAATGCCGAATCCAAGACCTGCGGCTGGACATCCAAAGAAATCCAAAGGACGGCTCCCCACTAAAAGGATTTTGTCGCAGGGAGAGCGAGTAACGAAGAATAAGTGCGGACAATGCGGCCTCCCTGGCCACAACAAGCAAACATGTAGGTGGGATTAAAATCAAGATTTCGTTCATGCTAATTATGTATTCTTACGCTAGAATGTTTGTCGGATTTTATTTTTACATTACGTCTTTCATCACAACAAGCAAACATTTCGTTTGCTATATATTATTACGTTTATCATTACGCTTGCCGTGCATTGTCGCACGAAATGTTACCTATCATTATATTATGTTGTGTCAATTTTATTTATTTATAATTCCATGTCATTTCATCGTGACAACTTCAATATACGCTCAATTGCTTACGATTTAACAATAATTCAACATATAGTTTACGATGTACCACTTAACGATCGTAATATCATGTATTACAAGTATTCATTACAAAAAGTCGTCATACGATACAACAAAAATCTACACGACCTGATGAAACAAGTACACTGCGATCTCTTTCCTAAACTTTTTCATCTGAACTTGGAAGCACCTTGCTTTAATCCCCAAGAGTTTTCAACGCATGCAAAAATACCGCAATTGCCGCTGAAAAAAAGAACATAATACATTTCGTAATCAAAATAATAATATTGACCACAAGTTATTCAAAAAATCAAATAAACAATTAATACTTAAACATACCTTCCTCGAATTTGTGGAATTTTATTACTTTCAATATGAACTACTTTGAATGGCGGACCGGAATGGTGTCCCTCAATACAAGCCCGGTAATAATGGTTTTAATCTTTTACTTTGTGTTCAATGTCGTTTTCCTTTTAGGTGGAGGGACGTCGCAATTGTCACCATCACGTACATGGAGTTTTCCCCCTCTAACATCCCTACAACATGCAGAAAATATTGTCTAGCGATAACAACGAAATATTACATTTTTTAATGTTTTAAAAGCAGGGTATAGGCTACTAACCGGCCGAAGATGTAGCCTCTTTTACCGATATTGCAGTCAAGGCGTCACCTTTGTCACCCTCATGGGCAGGGCGTTCATCATGCTTAACATCCCTTACGGCTGATACATGGAATACTGTCAAATAACAATACTAAATACTCCCTCCCTCCCAATTTGTTTGGACTTTTTGGGACGGAGAGAGTATTACATTATTTATGACATAAAACTAGGGTCACACAACTAACCAGCCAAGGATGTAGCCTCCTCGACCGCTGCTGCAACACTCCACGTGTCATTAAAGTTCATGCAGAAATCATCTCGAAGAGTCGAATAATTTGGTACGTAATACTGCATGTTCTGCAAAACAACCGATTCTTACATACTTAACGATTGCACAGAGATAAATCTTTTATTCACATAAATGAATAAAATGTAACCTGAAACGGCTCAAGTATTAAATCAATGCTAGTTGTCGGCTCATGCAATTGCTCGGCATGGCCCTGCTCATTACGAAACGTGTCAATATCAGCCTGTTTTTCTTTGTGGTGGTGATGTTGGTGCTCATAGTGCTCGTAATTGTGCGTTTGCTGGGCATTACCAGCATGACTAGATGACGGAGGTTGTGGAGGTGGTGGAGGCGGTGGAGGTGAATCAGCATTACCCCCCATTGATACATGCAACATATCTTACATTAGTTGTTATTAAAAACAATTATAAATATATACCCCCACATAATCAACTTCATAGTACCTGTAATTGGTTGATAACATTTCTTATGGTCACCATACCATCAGATACGAAGTTAATTTGTTGGGCAACACCAACTCCCAACTCCCGAATGTCTTTTGAATGCTCGTCTTTCAACCCTTTAATCTCTACCCTTATTAAATCTCCTGGTTGATCGACATGCTCTCGAGTCTCAAGAACAGCCACCATGACATCGCTAATAAGTTGTTTCATCTCTGCCCGTATTTCAGAAACTGCTCTAAGATAAACACTTTCATTGCCATCGTCACTAGATTGGGTTGGTGCGGCCTAAGCCTGAGAAACTGTAGCAACGTCTGTATCGATAGGCTGTAAAATGGTAGGTGTTGGGGCAGGCTGGGACGGTGCATCAACCGGTACTGGATATGTATTAGGAGCTGTTGAAATCTCATCCTCTGTCAACCCATTTGTCGTTAACAACATAACCTCGTCATCAATCGGGACTAAATGTCTAATAACATCCTACAATAAATCAATGAAAGGTATCAATAATCAAAATCATAGTAAAGAAACTTATGCAGCAAAAAAAACATTAAAAGTAATAATTACCCCTGTCATGTCATTGAACACATCTGTCATAAGGTTGAAATATATACGGGATGTAACAGATCTCCATCTCAAGATGCGAGGTACATCATTGTTATTGTGCACTGCAATCTTCTCTACAACATCCGTCGGCAACGACTCGCACCCCCACGCAACTAAAACGGGAACCAAACCATGTATGTCATCAGCAGGCAAGCCTTCTTCCTCAAGTTCATCCTCGGTGTTCTTCTTACATTTTTTCCAAGTATTCTTTTAATTGACCTTCTTCTTTTTGCATTTCTTTCTGGGGGGTTTCGTCAAGAGATCTATCCGCTTATTCCATTCGAAAAGACTAACATCCCAAAAGTAGGCACCCCAAGGATAAGCGAGAAACTGTGCCGTATTACCTACCAAATTAAATACAAAACTTGATACAAATTTGCCGGATGCCTTCCCGTACATAACAGCATCTATCAAGTAAACCAAACCTAACTTGTACACATTCTCAGCACTCTCTTCATCAACCAACTTCTCCTCGATATCTTGTATGCGGATATGATCGACGTTAATACGAAATGGGCCGCCGGAATAAACACCAGTTGTAGGATCACGGTGTTCTATCAAACTAGACAGTCCGATCTCTCCAATGGACCGACGGTCAACATCTGTCGGCAAAAAAGATAGCCCGCTAATCAGTGCAAACTCAGGCCTACCTAAACGGCATATTGTATCCTTAAACCTAAACAATAAATGATCCTCTGCATCTGAGGTTACCGATCGAACTAGCATATTATACACAACAGGTGACGAATAGCGAAAGTGTTCCATAGCCCTATACATTGCTCCTAGAGGAGACACCAAAACACGTTCTTCCAAATCTCGAAACCTATCAAACGCACTTTTAAGTTTTTTGAAACGTTTACTTCCCCCCAATAGCTATACGGACGCCGTCTCTTTCATTTACCGGGACAATCCATTCGCCAACGTTTCTCGACATCTACAATTGCACAAATAAAAAAACACATCCTCATTATCATTCAGGAAAATGCTAACTCATATCCAATGGTCAAAAAACAAAAAAATAAATCAACTGAAAAATATCTAGCAAATGCAACACACAAAAAACTCGAGCATTTCATCTCTCCCCATACAATATAGCTCCAGGAAATCGACTTTACAACAAGGAAACAAAGAAAACAGAATAGACCATATATACATTTGTGAAATGGTTTGTGTTTCTTAGCTAAACCAAGATAAGACATCATCAAATTCACTTACATTACACATTAATTGGTACGAAAATTGAATAACACAGTTTATCACAAATCACATACTTTTGAATTCGTTCAGAAAAATAAAAATAAAAATAAATTGAAAAATTTAAAACATAATAGAAAGAAAAAAACTGAAAAATAAAAAGTATCACACACCTTTGCAACACCAAGGTTTCTTCAATGGCGCGCGGAATCTTCGATTGACGAGTAGTTCAAACCAACAATCCGGATTTGGCTTTCGATTGTTGTCGTTTTCAAATGAATCTCGGTAAAATCGCGTTTTCTACAATGGGTATAGCTTTAGTGGAGAGAGGAGGGAGAAGATAAAATGGATGCCGGAAGGGGAGAGGAGGATGCCCGTAAAAAAAATGATTATGAAGGGAAGAATAAGGCTGAATATGGATTTGAAGCTGAATATCCCTTTTGGACGGTAATTCCTAATTTATCTACGGCACCGTCAAACTTATCTGCGGTACCGTCGACAATTTCAGCGGTCAATAAGGCGATACCGTCCAGTTTTGAACGGTACCGTCGAATTTTAAGGTGATGGACATAAAAAAAATTTCGAAAAATAGGGGTGTATAGGAAAAAATGTTTTATACAAATAGGGTAGTTTTTGAGTTTCCCCTAAATTTTTTGTTGTTAAAAAAAAAATTCATTTTTTGCATAAGCCATAATAAATAATCTTAACAACTTTGTTTATTCTATTGTTGTTTTCCAAGTAAACCTTGTTAGCTGTAAGCATGATATGTTGTTCACCAACTTTGTGATGTTTAGCCAAGGTTGTCTAGATAATGTAATGACACACGATTTCTCAATGAAAAAAATGGTCAATGCTAAAACACATAACTTTTTTAACGAATTTTTGAAACAACACGTCCGTTCAAAATTTAGACAATTACAACATAATCAAAATTCAATCCCAAAATTACAGTATTTATTTGGAAAAAAATAGAATCAAGATATTCCAGATCTTTCCGCCCCTTTCATTGTTTTTCTGCATCACCATGCTGCATAAATTCTCATTGCAAATCCTCTTGGTTCACTATTTATCGTGCTACCCAATCGGTAACGATTGCACATCAAAGAATGTGTATAGAGCAGGAACTTCAAAATTATATTCATTCATTATTGCTGAGGGAAAATATTTGTTCCACAATAAAATACAACAACGTGCGGAAAATTTATTTCATTTTATAGGTTCAAGCCAAAAAAACAATTAATAACAATGGACAACATCATTATAATACCATCACTATATTCAACAAAAGACAAGCTGATACATGAACAATTTGAAAGAAAATTTGCAGTCCACAAATTCAAATGAATTCAACTTGTGATTGAAGGGGGCATAGAATCAAATGGCTGATCATTTAAGTGGTAACATGGCCTTGAAGCACTTTTACTCTGAGAAAAGGGATGTAGTAGCCAAATTTCTCCTTCTCTTTCCCCTTTTTTATTTTTTTCAAGGAGAAAGCTTTGTCTGATTTCTTCTTTGCATTAGAGGGTATTAGACATAAATAATTGTGATTTCATTGATTCATTAGCATGAGTACATCGAGTTTATATAGCCAAATACATAGGGAGAATACTGGTAAAATAATACACAAGAAAACCCTATTCTAGGGCTTAAGTCGGCGCTTCTTCATGAGTGTCTTGGGCCGCAAGTTGTATAGAGTCAATGGCTTCAATACACCCCCGCAATCCCATGGGAATAGAATGGACATGGAGATTGGACTTAAGATCAGCGAAGCGGACATGACCGAGTGGTTTAGTGAGAAGATCGGTCAGTTGATCTTTGGAAGAAATAAACGCCACTTGAAGTTTGCCCATACCGACTAACTCATGGACATGATGAAAATCGATCTCAATGTGCTTAGTGCGGGCATGGAAAACCGGATTGGCCGTGAGGTAAGTGGCGCCAATATTGTCACACCATAACGTAGGAGGTTGAGATAAAGAGACCGTCATTTCTTTGAGGAGGGAGGTAATCCATTGAAGTTTGGCAGCAACAAGAGAGAGAGCTTTGTATTCGGCCTCAGTACTACTCTTAGAAACTGTTTGTTGTTGCTTGGAACACCAACTGATCAAATTCGACACAAGAAAAATGCTGAATGCCCCAATGGAATGACGATCATCCGGATCAGAAGCCCAGTCCACATCCGTAAAAGCCTGTAGGGAAGTAGGGGAAGAAGGCCGAAAGAGAAGGCCATAAAAATGGTATGCTTGAGGTATCGTAGGATCCGTTTAACAGCTGCCCAATGAGTGTCTCGGGGCTTGTGCATAAATTTGTTGACTTTATGGACAACAAAGGCAATGTCTGGTCGCGTAAATGCAAGATACTGCAGGCTCCCAACAATACTGCAATAAAGAGTGACATCCGAGAAGGGCTGGCCATCATGACGGCTAAGCCGGAGGTTAGAGGCCATCGGAGTGAGGCAGGGCTTGGCCGTGGTCATGCCAGCCCGATGCAATAAACCATAGATATACTTGCGTTGACTGAGAAGTAAACCGTCGGGTGTATAAAGCGCTTCAATGCCAAGAAAATAAGACAACGGACCAAGGTCCTTAACCGGAAAATGAGAGGCCAAATGATCAATAACCGTCTGAACCAAAGCTGCAGAAGTACTTGTAAGCAATACATCATCAACATAAATCAAAACAAAAACCGAGTGAGGACCACGAGTATAGATATATAAGGACGTGTCTGCCTTGGACGAGCGAAAACCAAATGACCGAAGCACATCTGTGAAGCGAGAAAACCATGCACGAGGTGCTTGACGAAGCCTGTAGAGGCTGCGTTTGAGCTTGCAGACACGATGAAGGTAATCAGGGTGCTGAAATCCCAGTGGCTGCTGCATATAAACTTCCTCAGAGAGAAAACCATGTAAGAATGCATTCTGAATGTCAACCTGTCGAATAACCCAATCATGTGAGAGAGCCAGAGATAATAAAATACGAATAGTGACCGGTTTGACAACCGGGCTAAATGTCTCAGTAAAATCCACTCCAGCTTCCTGATGGGAGCCTTTAGCCACCAGACGCGCCTTATAGCGCTCAATGTGACCATCAACATGGCGTTTAATGCGGAAGACCCATTTATTGCCAAGTACATTTTGCGAAGGAGAGTATGGAACCGGATCTCATGTATCATTGTGGACCAAAGCATTGAACTCATCTTGCATGACATCCCTCCATTCTCGGTGTTTGAGGGCTTCATTAATAGAGGTAGGTTCAATGGGATCTATGGATGCAAGAAAGGCTTTCGGAAGAGGGTAGAGAACAAAGTTAGGGGGAAGCTCCTTCGGCTTGAGGGTATTAGTCTTAGAACGAATGACCATTTGATGGGGAGCAGGAGGGGAGTCTGGAGGGGCAGAAGAGGAGGACGGTGGTGTGGAGGAGAGTGGAGCTGATGATGCTGAAGAGGATGAGGGAGTTGGAGTGTCATCAGAGGGAGAGTTATTCGGCTCAAGACGACGTGAAAGATTATCGGGCACAGAAGGGAGTGCAATAGTTGAAGGAAGGATGACATTGTCAGGAACATAGGAAGTCGAGGAGGCCGTAGATGGGGTGTAGGGGAATGAAGTTTCATCGAAGATAACATGCCGAGAGATATAGATGCGGCCGGAACTGAGGTCTAGACACTTATACCCATGGTGATGGGGACTGTAACCAAGGAATGCAAGTTTTTGAGTGGAAGTCAGTTTATGGTTGTTGTAAGGGCGAAGATGGGGCCAGCAAGCACAACCAAATACACGAAGAAAGGAGTAGTCGGGTAGACGATGGTGGACCATTTCATAAGGGGATTTTTTGTTGAGGATTTTAGTAGGGAGGCGGTTGATGAGGTAAGTGGCCGTAAGGAAAGCATCTTTCGAGTAAGGGAGGGGTAAATTGGATTGGGCGAGAAGGGCTAGGCCAATTTCAACAATTTGGCGATGACGTCGCTCAATGGAACCATTTTGTTCAGAGGTGTGGGGACATGATAGGCGATGATCAATACCTAATGAAGCAAAATACGTGGTAAGGCGACGATTTTCACCTCCCCAATAAGTTTGAATAGCTTTTATTTTAGTATTAAACTGACGCTCAACAAGGGCACTAAATTGCATAAAGATAGATTCAACCTCAGATTTAAGCCGAAAGGGATACAACCACAAAAACTTGGTATGATCATCAATGAAACTAACATAATATTTATTGCCATAAATGGAGTTGTCGGCACAAGGGCCCCATACATCAAAATAAATTAAATCCAAAGGACAAGCAGAAGTAAAGTTTGATAAAGGTAAAGACTGAAGATGGCTCTTGGCCATTTGACACGCAACACAAACAGATGTAGGGGCAGACAAAGGTGCTGACACATTATTTTGATGCAAAATATGACGAAGAATAGGAAAAGAACAATGTCCTAGACGCTGGTGCCATTGAGTGACGGAGGAACGACCGGAAAGAAGAGCTTGAGCTGGGAAGTGACTGAACGACTTTGAGAAGTGGTAGAGGCCATCTTTAAGGTATCCCCGATGATGGATGTGGCCCGAGTAATCCTTGACAAGAAAATAATTATGATGAAAATCAAAATAAACCGAGTTATCTTTGGAAAATTGGGAAACATATAATAGATTCGTATAAAGAGAAGGAACAACAAGAATATTATTTAGAACATAAGAGTCAGTCGAAGTAGATAATAAAGAGGAGCCAGAATGTGTAATCGGCAAACCTGAACCATCACCAAGATGTAATTTTTTTGGGCCATCATAGGATTCGGCGGAGAGATTCAAGTTACGGTAATTATTGGTGGTGTGATGAGTGGCTCCCGTATCCGCAATCCAATTCGATGAGGCTGAATTTTGTGTGGCGAGGTTGGCTTGGGGAGGACGAGCAGGATGAGGAGGGGTGAATGTGTCATCAAACCGATACCAACAATCATGTACAGTGTGGCCAAATTTTTCGTAGAGTTGGCATTGGACACTCGGACCTTGGGAATGTTGCAGAGAAAAATTACGGCCCCGACCTCGGCCTCGAGAATTACCACGCCCCCATCCACGATTATGTTTCAAACTAGAATTATTGTAGGATGGGCCAGAGTTTCCGCGGCCACGATTGTAGTTGCCCGGTGCTTGAGAAGCTGCGAGATTGGCACTTGGCACAGCAGAGTTTGTAACAAACATGGATGGAAAGACGGGAGGAGGCTGATGATGATTAATGCGAACCTTTGTTGTCAAAATCAAGGAATACACCTCATCAAGAATGATTGTAGTTTGAGCGGAGATATGCGTAACCAGAGAATCATATTCATTGCCTAATCCGGCCAAAATATAGGCGATGATATCGTCTGAGTTCATGGGGTGCCCGGCCAAGTTTAAACCATTTTTAATCCGCTTAATAGTCATGAAATAATCTGTGGCTGTCATAGTTCCTTTACGTGTAGTAGCCAATTTAGTGCGGAGGTGAACCAATTGAGCGCGTGATTGGGACGCGAAGCTTGTTTGCAGCGAAGTCCAAATTTCAGCCACTGTATTGGCATGATAAACCTGGGAAAGGACATCATCGGAGAGGGATGACGTGATGGTACTGAGAATCAAGGAGTCCTGTTTCACCCAGTGATCATAAGCAGGATTTACCTTTTGAACGCTGATGGGAGTCAAATTGTAGTGTATTTCTTATATGAGATTACCTCCTTTTACGAGTTATTCATGGTTATTTTGGGCTAATATGGGTAGTATATGAACGATATTCACTTATATGCATGTTTCGAGACTAAAGGCGTTTTCGTCCTAAAAACTAGTGTATTATGTGGATTTCGTTACGTTTCTGTCAATGTATATTATGCCTTGGTGCTCGTGTCTTTGTTTTCAGGCTTATATTGATGTATAAGGTCGAGAATAAGGAAGAGATTCTCGAGAAAGAACGAGATTGGGGCCAAGGAGGAGAAAAGAGTGAAGAATCATTGACGAAATCTGAACCAGTCACTTTAGGGACATTTTGGTCACACTTGGAGACACTTTCAGGAAGAGATGTCTTGATGAAAGTTGTAGAACGTTGAATCAGCTTTCCAACGCATTTTGAATCATCTCATTTGGAGCCCCAGAAGTGAAGTTATGATGAAAATATTGAAGCCTACCCCAAACTGGCGTTTGGAAGATCCAAACGGGCGTTCGCTTGTTACTGAAACTTGGGTTTTCAGGCAAACGGGCGTCCAAATGACCTCAAACGGGCGTTTGAGAGGGTTCAGCCCGAAAACCAAAGCTCATACAAGGCAAACGGGCGTTCATGCAACTCAAACGGGCGTTTGTGAGGGTTCAAACGCTCGTTTGGCCCCGACAGCAGATTTTCACCGAACCTGTAACGTTAATCGTTATTTTGACCCATCTTGGATGCATTTTCTGTTAGTGATTTAAGTGTATCACGAGCCGTTGAGGTAATCGGGGTTTAGTACAAGGATGGATATACTCGTAACACTTATTTATAAGCTTGGAGGTGCGGAGTGCACGCTTATGTTAAGTGTATATGAGTATACGGATAGAAAATAAGCTAGCGTAGTTCGAGAAAGTCACTTAAAGGACCAGAAATCCAGTTAAAGGACTAAAAACTAAGTTTTGGAGCATCAGGGGCACAGGCGCCCGCCTATGGGTCTAGGCGCCACTTTGTGGTTTGAGTTATGCCTAAAATTGATTCGAATGCTTGGGACGATTTTTGTTTTCCACAGTGACCACAGCGCCCCTTTGTGGGCCCAAAAGCGATTTTTAGGTACCTCTTTGTCTTTTTAAGTGGTTATAACCAAGTGATACCTCTTCACTTAGGTTGTAACCTTTAGTAAACGAACTAGCAACTGATTTTCTTCAATCCAAGTGCCTTTAAAAGGTGTTTTTGTTTAGTTGAACAGGATATACAACACAAGCAAGCATCCTTGAAAAGTTACATACATACAAACACTTCTAAATTATCTTTTTGATCTATTTGTCCTAGACAAAAAAAGGCAAGAACTCTCTGTTTATATCTCACTTAGATTATTCGTGATACTCCGGACAAATAAGGGACGAATAAATTTAAGAAGGACAAACAACTTGTTGCGAAACCCGAGGATCCGTTTTTCAGATTTTGCAGGAATATTAAAGGCATTGGAAGCATTGGTGATCAAGTCTCAAGCCCCTAAAACAACAACAATCTTCTTAAATTTATTGTTCTAATCACAATGGTGAATGCAAAGAAATGACTGCGAATTTCGGGAAACTGGAAGAGTTCGAGGGAGTGAACTTTAGAAGATGGCAGACTTGATCAAAGGTTGTGTCCTAGTATTTTGGGCATAACTCTTGATTCAGGAATCGGTTTGAAAATCCGGAGATACCGTTAGAATCGTGGCGAGACGAGGATCGTAGTGATATCAAGTTTGCGGTCTGGTTCAATGTTGACAGTTGTCAGAAATTCTGAGAAGTTACTGCGGTTTTTTGATTGATGCAAAGTCGATTATAATCTTTTGGTAAGTAAAAGTTCATTGGAATGACTTTGTAAAAATTGCTGTGATGTTGCTATGACTACGGATGAATGGTATGTATGTTTATTTACATTATTTCATGAAAGTTTGTGGTGTCCAAGAACAGTAACTACAATCAATATAAAATTTGATTGTAGTGTCTAGTTTTGTTCTTGGATGTTATTTGATTATACATATATGTTGTTTGGCTTGATATTTCTAGACATGATTGAATCAATGATGAAACTTTCTGCGTGTTTAATGTTTAATGTTCATTGATCTTGGTGATAAAATCATGTTAATGTTTAGAAATTTGAAGTGTTTGTGTATAACTAATGTTGGGATGAATCAAGTGTTATCTCTTGGAAAACTTGATGTCTATTGTAGTTAGATGTTTTCTAATGGTACAAATAGATGGAAATCATGTTGAAGAGATAATGATTTTAAATGTCTATCTTTGATAGAACACTTGTAATGAAGAGTTTGCAAATCTAAAGAAATTTGGATTTCTGGAAAACTTGTTTTACTAGGTTGAATGCCTAGTATGTAAGATCAAACAAAGGATAGAATAATGACGGTAAACTAAGTTTTGGTGAAACAACTAATAAAATGTTGTTTTGAGTTTTGACTCCGGTTTGGAAATTTGTGAGTGTAAGGATCAACTTGGTTTGAAGTTTTGAACCGGTGGATTGTTGATCCGTGACATTCATGAAAAGGAGTCAAGGTTGTCATTGTTAAGAGATTTAAGTATATCCTTTGGTTCTTGAAAGTATATAGTTTAAACATTAGTTGTACATGGTTTGTATGATTTGAAATAATTATACATGTATGTTTATTGTTATGCTTAAGTGATACTTATATGTATATAAGATATGTTGCTATGCAATAGGACTTATATATGAGTGCTTTGGTTCAGTATAATTGCTTTATTATACTTCTGCGTTTTAGTCCTATGACTAAAATGTTTATGTATTTAGTCTTTCATGTGTTATACTTGTTATTTGGTAATATATATATGTAATATATGTTTATAACTTGTTTTGAACTTATTCTTTTCAGAAACATGATTAGTATCATGGATTTTCGCTTTGATTTTAAGTGAATGTTTTGGAGGAAAAATCATGTTATTGATTTGTTAAAGAATGTATCGGTTTGGTGAAAGAATACAATTCATTAGAGTTTGTATTCTTTTGAACAGTTATAACTTA
The DNA here is from genome assembly GCA_026214975.1 of Gentiana macrophylla. Lineage (NCBI taxonomy): Eukaryota > Viridiplantae > Streptophyta > Magnoliopsida > Gentianales > Gentianaceae > Gentiana > Gentiana macrophylla. Next base: position 44,240,314 of record CM047817.1, read on the forward strand.
TCGTTTAAAGGTAGTAACTTTTCAGCTTTAAAGGTTACAACTCTTGGTTTAAAAGTTGTGACTTGTTTTGAAAAGTTGTGATTCTTCGGTTCAGAAGGATGAAATTTTTATTTTGAAAAGTTGAGACTTTCCGATATAGAAAGTTGTAACTCTTGGTTGTAAGAGTTGTAGTTCTTCGGTTTAGAAGATGATGAATCCTTGGCTGGAAAAGTTGTAAATCTTTTGTTAATAGATACATCGTTTATTTGCGTTACTTTGTAGTAATACAAGTGATGGTATGAAAATGGTAGTAAATAACTGTCATGTCCTCCAAAAGGTAAATGAAAAGAGTGTATGTTTTAATGAGTTTAATTGGAAAGTATTTAAGCATAAGTTTTAAGCTTTTGTTTATAATACCAAGCCTCTAACAGTTGTTTGTTTGATAAATTACTTGAACTTTGGTATAATGAAATCCAAACTTGAGGTTTGGAGGTGAGAGGAGGTCTTGTGACTTTCTGAGGTTAAGGTTAATTCCTTGAGTAAAAGAGGCATTGAAACTATGTTAATTCTAGTACAGTTTAATCTGTTGTTGAATCATGGTATGTCATCTTTGGACATTTATAATGTTGTACAAAGTTTGAAGTATGAAACTCCTACTAGTGTTGGAGAAAAGGAAAACAATAAAGTTGTTTTCTAAATATGCCGGTAAAGCTCAATGAGAGCAAATGGTGCGATGAATCTTTCAATGAAAGATGAAAGTTGATGTAAGTCAACATGTATAAATCCTGATTAATAATGTAAGGTTTTGTACGGTTTTAGGTATTGGTTATTTTGATACCTTGACACCAGTTAATGAAATCTCCTCGGATAAATTGTTGTTGTTTGTTTTAACAACTGTTAAACAATTTTGTAATCCATTAAATGGATGGTAAAAACTTCGGTTTTAGAATGGAGATTGGAATGGGCATTGTATTTGAAACAACTGGAGGGTTTTGTTATGTTGAAGTTAACATAAGGAGTGTATATGTTTTTTTTTTTTGGTTCAAGGTGCTAAATTAAACTAGATAGACATCTTAGCTTAAAGATTAGTTTAATTTAAAGTTCTTTATAATACCTTGTTCTTATCTATTCAAATCTTACATATGTTTTACACATTATATGTCTTATATATGTTTGATGTCTAAGGAAATGACTTTGTCATTTGATGTATGTTGAATACATGTTTGGTGTTTTGCTTTGGTTTAGTATCTATTCATGATACTAAAAGTGAAACATGCTCGATCTACAAAGATTGGATTTGCCTTGGAATATAAGGTGATGTAGTAGCTTACATTGTTGACATGTTGATTTTGGTATTAACCAAATCATGTTGTTCATAATTGGACGGTATTGTCATCAAGGCTTTAAACTACGGTCATGGGGGAGGTTTAAACTCTATAGTAAAGTTATATGAGATTCCTTCAGTTTAGAAGAATCCTCGGTTAACTAGTAATTTTGTGCTAGGATGAAGTTTCATTTATGAACTTCTAAGTGCATAAATTTCTGGTTGGACTATGGAGTTGGATTTCTTTGTTGATGACTTAGAAGTTCGGAATTCCCTTGCGATTAATAACCAAGTTCATCCTAGTTATCCAATGTGTTTGGTTGGAAAATTGTCAAATGTTACAATGGTGATCTAGACACCAATGTATTAAAGAAAAGTTGGATTGTGAGTTTATAACTCAAAGGATGATGGTGGTTGTTCAAAGAGTACTCTTGATTGAGTCAATCTTGTTTGGCCAAATATAGATTGACTTGAAACTTGGTAAAAAGTTTGTTATCGGGATGTGTAGAACCCATTAAATCTTTGGGGTGGGATACCCAATTCCCTTATGGTACAACGCCATAGGCAGAATTCAATGTGGAAGGCCCATTCTCGAAGATTTGGCACATGAAAAGTCCCGAAAGTATGTGCATTACCTGTTGTGTAGGTGATATCTTTTGGAAAAGTGTTTTAGGTACATGATTAGAAAGATTCACCTATATGAGTATGAAGTTTGGCCGCTTCAAGAAAGTGGGGTTGACTTTCTATATACTCATGAACGGATATGGACACAAGGCCTGTTTAATTAGTGTCAAGTATAATACTTTGGAAGTAGTTTCAATTCATGTGTATTGTTATGTACATGTATTCAAAATGTGTAAAGGGGTTCAATGCTTAGACACACCCCAATACTCGAATATTTGCATGTAATAATACTAGATGGAAATTCAATCTTCGTGACATTTTCATTGAATCATGAGTTGGTTTGTTTTGTGATTTGTTTTGTTTTGCTAAACCAAGGATTACACTTAAATGGGGGAGGAATGTTAGTGATTTAAGTGTATCACGAGCCGTTGAGGTAATCGGGGTTTAGTACAAGGATGGATATACTCGTAACACTTATTTATAAGCTTGGAGGTGCGGAGTGCACGCTTATGTTAAGTGTATATGAGTATACGGATAGAAAATAAACTAGCGTAGTTCGAGAAAGTCACTTAAAAGACCAGAAATCCAGTTAAAGGACTAAAAACTAAGTTTTGGAGCATCGAGGCACAGCGCCCGCCTATGGGTCAGCGCCCCTTTGTGGTTTCGAGTTATGCCTAAAATTGATTCTGAATGCTTGGACGATTTTCTGTTTTCACAGGCTGACCACATGCGCCCGCCTGTGGCCCAAAAACTGATTTTTAGGTACCTCTTGGTCTTTTTAAGTGGTTATAACCAAGTGATACCTCTTCACTTAGGTTGTAACCTTAGTAAACGAACTAGAAACTGATTTTCTTCAATCCAAGTGCCTTTAAAAGGTGTTTTTGTTTAGTTGAACAGATATACAACACAAGCAAGCATCCTTGAAAAGTTACATACATACAAACACTTCTAAATTATCTTTTTGATCTATTTGTCCTAGACAAAAAGGCAAGAACTCTCTGTTTATATCTCACTTAGATTATTCGTGATACTCCGGACAAATAAGGGGACGAATAAATTTAAGAAGGACAGCAACTTGTTGCGAAACCGAGATGATCCGTTTTTCAGATTTTGCAGGAATATTAAAGGCATTGGAAGCATTGGTGATCAAGTCTCAAGCCCCTAAAACAACAACATTTTCTGGCCAAGTTGTCTTCATGAAATTTGTATATAATTGAACAAGCTTTCCAACGCATCTTTAATCGTCCAAATCGGAGCTCTACACAAAAAGTTATTGCTGATTTACTGAGGACAGCGAGTTGGCTTTTTAGGCAGACGGGCGTTTGCCTTGCCCTGGACGCCCGATCGCGGTCGGGATGCGGCTAAAACCTATAAAAACCCCTTTTTTCGGTCCCATATGATATCTATTCAGTACTTAGACGTTTTAGGGTTTCTTAGGGGCGATTTTAGGGCGATTTCCTTTAGTTTAAACGTTGTTTCAATCCTTAGATCATAGATTTAATTCCTAGCAACTTTATACAACTTTCATAGCTTAGATTTTCGATTCGTGATCCAAGATTTCATCTTTTGATGGAGATTTTCATACAATTCAAGGTTTCATCTTTTATGGTAATTATTTCTATGTCTTTCAATTATTTGATTATGTCTTTGATTATTGCTTTCATTATTATTTCGTTTTTCAATCCCATCATGAGTAGCTAATCCATTGTGTAGTCGAATCATGTGAAACCAAGCGAACTAGCCATTGGATAGATGAGATTGGAAGTGTGCGATCTTGTAATGGAATGGTTAATGATTGTATTCACGTTCTAAAACTTATAATAACCATAAGTGGATTAGATTGACAACCTTGTTCACTATCACACACATCAAACTTATAGATGTATTTTGCGGTGAGATGTGGGATAAGGGGTTTTAGAATCATGGCGTAGACCCGGCTAAGTTAGTTAGCCCGGGCCCAATATGAGGTTGGACATCGTTAAACGAGCGACTTAGTGCATATCATGTTAGGTTAGTCGGTTTCCTAAAGGGGGGATTGGTTAGTCTTGCATAGGGTGTTTATATCGAGTTGTTCGGTTACTCACCAGAACTAGGAGTTGGCACCCGTGAATAGTCTTAACTGAGTAGGGATGGTTGGTAGGATAACACACACTTTCCATTGAGTCTATCGAGGGGGTAAGAGTAGCTTGGTGGATCATGGTTCGACTATGCCTTTTAATCATATTAGTATAATCTCTCGTATAATCATTACTTTCTGCATTAGTATAATACCTCTCCACTATATTTTGGCCTGAACCAAGTTCTAAGTCGACTTTGGTACTTCACTATTACTCCCTGTGGATTCGACCTCGGACTCTGAACGCACTACCTACGATCGACCCGGTTCACTGCCAGTTAGAAAGTGAGTTTTGCCTAAGGTTTCGAGCTTTATAAATTGTATTTGATCGAGCCGGATTGCGAAATCTCTACTTATCAAACGCCATCTTCAGTGATAGTCTTAGAAGGAGTAGCAATAGAGCCGTCCACATAACCGAGAACACCTTGGCCTCGGAGATAAGGTAGAAGTTGAGCACGCCATAAAGGGAAGTTTTGACGGGTTAATTTCGTGAGGTGAATATAAGAGGATGGAGAAAAGGTAGGGTATTGGGAAAGGGAAGAAGTTGCGGGGGAGGAAGAAGAAGTTGCAGGTGTGACTGTTCCGTCAGACATGGTTGCGGTGTAGATTTAGGAAGAAGAAGAAGCTGCTTATATATTTTGTTTGGAGAGAAGAAGTTGCCGTGGGTGTTTTTTTTTTTTTTTTTTTTTTTTTTTTTGAGATCTAAGAACAAGCTCTTGTTCTTTTTGTTTTTGTTGGATTGAAGAAGCAAGGAGAAAGATAGAGTTTTATTTTTTTTTATTTTTTTTTTTGGCTGTAATGGAAGAACAGGGAGGAGGGTACGTAGATTTTTTTTTTTTGCATAGAGGGTAGGGTTTCACCGAGGGAGAAGAGAAAGCACGAGAGTTGAGTTGGTTAGCTCTGATACCATATTAGACATAAATATTTGTGATTTCATTGATTCATTAGCATGAATACATCGAGTTTATATAGCCAAATACATAGGGAGAATAATGGTAAAATAATACACATGAAAACCCTAATGTCTAGGGCTTAAGTCGGCGCTTCTTCATGAGTGTCTTGGGCCGCAAGTTGTATAGTCAATGGCTTCAATAGAGGGACAGATGACGATCCTTTGCTCAATTTGTACGCCATTTGATTGCAAAAAAAATATGTAACAGCAACTGCAATTACTGCAAAAGCTTGCTGATGATGATCCCAACAATCATGCAGTTTAAGATATTCTTAATGTTCACAGTCTGAGTTTCGGAATTTTCCAGAGAAGTGTTGGAATAGATTTTGTTGAAAAACAGTGTGTTGAATATTTTAGATTGCATTTATCTCAAAATTTGAAATTCAAATTTTAACTTCACATGGTTGAAGCGGTTTTTTCCTCTTAAATATATATATACTAGTAGGAAAACTCGTGCGATGCACGGAAAATATAAAAAATTCACTCGTTTTGTCAAAATAAAAATAATAAAACAAAACAATGAAATTACAATTTGTACAAATAATGGTCAATATTAAGTAGAACCCTAATCAACTTTATCTGGGTTATTTATTCGTAAATATGGTGTTTACAACGAAAAAACAGAGTTTAAATAATAAGATTAATTTATGTGTTAAGATTTTTTGGTGTGTGAAAAGACATTTACTAAACAAATATGTTCTTAAAAACTGATACTAAGTTAGCTTTGAACCCCAAATAAGTGATGGATATGCCCTTTAAACATCCACCCATCACCCCTGCATTTTTTTTCCTTCCAAAAAAAAAAAAAAAAAACATAAATCACCCACACCCCCAACTCAATTCCCAAATTTATCCTACCCACCCACCCACCCACCCACCACCATCATCAATCCTGAAAATGCTACACCATAAAAACATTTTTGTGTCATTCCAATATATCCCTATGCTCCGTTTCTTTAAAAACAACTACTTTTGAAATGGGAGTGATATATGCACCACATCAATGATGTTGCATGATCCCACCCTTGATTATGGTGAGATCTATACATGAGTGCAAAAAAACAACGAGAGACCATACGACACTCAAAGAAATTTTCTTGATCATGCAACAAACTCTAACAATAGACATGAGTGCAAAAAAAGATAAAATTATACTCTTTAGTCCCCTCAATCAAAAACATAATTGAAGCAAAGAAGACAGTGGCCATAATTATAAGGAGGGAGTTTGGGAAGATTGAATAAAAAACATGCTTAAACCTTAATTCGCAAGTTGATGGTGTTGCATTGCTTCCTCAATCAAATAAGGCTTGCCTAAAAATACTCACACACATCAAGACACTTCCATTGAATTCATAATTCATGCTAATCCTCAATGTAGACAAACAATAGCCTTCTAGAACGTAATTTTTTTTCACATTTGCCTTATAAGGATAACTATAATGGCATGAACAATTACATTTGTTCACTAAAACTCCAAGAGTATCGAAGACTCGTACGACACAAATTATATTGAAGCATATTAAGTGATGAAATTTGGGATGACATTTCATGGAGTTCTTTAAATAACATTTCTAAAGAAAAAATAGCAACAAAAAGATTTATTTGAAACTAAACGGGGTTGAGAAAATGGAAAGAAAAAAAGAAGCAAAAAACCAGCCAATGATGAAAACATTTGTCATGAAATGTTTTGTTTGCAAAGCTCAATAAATCTGTAACCATTCTTGCCCAATTGATGGAAGAAAATATGATTAATGGAAGAAGATCAATTGATTTTGCCAAACCAATAATACTTCTGATCAAAAGACTCGCGCAATGTCAAAAAAAAATTCATATTAACTCGCTGCTTCAAAATTCGAACAATGCAAAATTGTAATACCTTCCTTTTTCGGGTGTGAATGGCAGAAGCATCACCGTTGCAGCACTTAGCAAAAACACGACATAGAATGTCATCCTTCCAAAGTAGTGAATTGCCGCATAAACATTCGAAAATCAAACTTAGAAAAGTAAATTAATCAACAAAAGCACACATTTTTTTTACCATGTCCAAGATAATAATAAAATAAATTACCTACAATTTTTATTGTCGGCCAAAAGACAGATCAGCAGAGAAAAGAAGTGTTCATCTTTTACGATTAATTAGAGAAGTAACTGAGTTCATACGTACCTGGATTCCCACAATCACATGTGAACACCTTCCATTCTACTGTTTGGTGAATTCCTCCCGAGCTCTTTCATACTTAGCACTTTCATCGGCCATTCTGACATTGGGATAATACTTCTGAATAAATCTGCCCACAAATAGTTCACAGCATAAAACCAAGATTATTACAAAATGCAACAATCAAACCGAGATGCAAATCACAGCGTATATATTATCCCGAAAACCTAGATGCAAATCACAACATAAAAAGCAAATTTTTTACAAATATAGTAAAAGAGAATACAAACTGCCTCACATGGGTTCATTAAGTGGACAATCATAGATTCATTATATGATGAAAATCATTAACGCAATAGAAGAAAGAGTAATAATATCTTGCCTTTCATACATAAAGTCAAACTCTAATTCGCGCTTTAGTGTTATTCGCTCACTCACCGGCTTTTTCCAATACTTGATGGGAGTCAACTTTACGTGACTCCGGTGCATTGTTTATCCACGTTTACCACATTTTCAGCACATTTTTGGGTGATTTAGACCGTTTTCGGGGTGTTATCGTGAGCTCATGGAACGGGGAGTGAATCTGTTACTTTAATGGATTATTACCCCTTTTTGTTGATATTAACCCTATTCCTGAGCACTTTTACCCTCCGGAATTATTTGGATGTTTTTGGTTGTTTATGATGTTGAAGGGGTATTGGTGTCTCAAGGACCCGAGAGGTGATGATTTGTGGCAAAAGGCATGATCTAGGCATGAGGAGAGATCAAAGAGGAAGAGAAGTGAAGTTTTGGGGCAGCAGGGGTTCAAACGCGCGTTTGAACCCCCCAAACATGCGTTTCAGAAGCCATCATTTGATTCAGAGTTCAACCCCTCCAAACGCGCATTTGAAACTACCTTAAACGCGTGTTCCAAGTTATTCAAACGCGCGTTTGAACCTTCTAAACGCGCGTTCCAGATGAAGATCAGCCAAGATCCTGCCCAGAAATGAAGCGAAACATGTGTTTGCACTTAGCCAAACACGCGTTTGAAGAAGTTAAACGCCAGTCTCAGCATCCTAAACGTGCGTTTGAAGCCGATTTCTGCAAATTTTCCTCCACCTTTAAATACCCCATTTAGACTATTTCTTGGAGAATAATTATTCTCTTAGCAAAAACCCTACCCATTTCTTGGCTCGAATTTTGTAATAGCTTAGAATACTCTCTCTTAGCTTAAATCAACATAATCTTAGCTTAATCTTTCCATTTCTTAGCTCAGATTTCTACTCCAAACACTAAGAGACCATCTTTTAATTAGTTTTCTATTCTGTACTTTTTGGATCTAATCTCGAATTTCTGCAAATTAATGGTAAATTTCTTCTTCCTTTCACTTGTTATGTCTTTAATTTACTGTTTCTTCCATGTTTTAACTAGTGTAATGAGTAGCTAATTCCTTTTTCATAGTCGAATCATGTAAAAATTTGTGAAATCACCCTTTGGGTGATGAAATTGGGAGTGGGTAGTGCTTTTAATTGTTGTATCTTGCATGTTTCATGTCTTAGAACTTGTTATAACAGATTTGGGCTAGATTGATCACCTAGGTCAAAATCACACACATCACTCTAAAGAGTTGTTCAGATAGAGGGATGTGGGAAAAAGGGTTCTAAGATCATGGCGTAGACTCGGCTTAGTTGTTAAGCCCGAGCCCAAAGTGAGGTTACTCGTTTTAACGTTTAAGCGGCTCTAGTGCTTAACATGTCTTGTTAGTGAATCTTCTTTAGGGAAGGGTAGTTAACATGGCATAAGGTGTTAGGAGAGATTTGTTCAGACCTTAGCACCGGAATTAGGAGCACGCACCCGTGAAATTGAATTCGAGAGTTCATTTGTTTTAATGCACACTCCCGGTTTTGTTTATCCTTGGGGTTGAAACTAGCTATTTTGATCATTGTTCGGCTATGTCCCTTAATCTATCTTTAAAATATAATAGTTTAATCTTCTTTCTCTCTTTTTAGCTTTAGACTCGTTAGTAAGAATCACTTTAGTGTCGTTGTAGTAAACAAGAACTTTAAAAACATTGATCACCTAGACTAAGTAACACGTTCGCTTTGGTACTCACAAACACTTTTCCCTTGGGTTTGACCTCGTACTCCTGTAGCTATTCTAGCAATCGACCCGGTACACTGCCGGTTAGAGAGTTAGTTTGCCCACGGTTTCGAGTCTTTACAAATTGTTTTTGAAGGGTGAATTTAAGCTCCAATCAATACTCCACCATGCACCTGTAATTTCCCAAGTCCAACAATGATGCTTCCTCTATGATGCTTAGCATTTTAATAAGGATCCTAAACTCAAATTCGTGCCTTAGCATCTTAATAAGGATCCTAAATGATGCTTCATCTATGTGTTTCTGTCATCTCAAACCTACGTGAAAAACTGGAAGATCAAAAAATTGATCCTGAAATTCTAAATTCACTATGGTAATATCCATTTATTTTACACAAAATATAGCAGTTTATTTTACACAATGCTAATCAATGTGTCAGATACATACCTATATAGCCTTCTCCTCATTGTGGTAAGCTTTTGCACGAAAGACATCTTTTTTACGTTCTTTTCGAGCATCTAGAATTTTCTACTTCTTCCTAAAAGAAAATATATATATAGTAAAGTGTTTGTAATGTACACGTTTACGTTCTAACATGATTACACATTTACATGCTAACACACCTACCCCATGTCTAAATGATATGTGATGGCAATCAATCCATTTGCATTAAGCCATTGGAACTGGTACACTTCAGACGTTGGATTTTCATCCTTTGGAACACGAAATAAAGAAACCAATCCCTGGGAACCAATATCAACAGAGACCATGAGGAATTAAACGCGCATTTCCAACATCTTATCTTAATAGCAAGATATATTACCGTAAAACAACATGTATGGTCAAGGAGATACCTTAATAGCCTCATGGAAGAACAAAATAGTGATCAACATGCCAAACAGTTCCCCTGCAACCCTTGTGATAAGTTCCTAAAAAGTCGAATAATTCTAGATTTTTTGGACTCAATTTGGTGTCATGTGTTGTTATTTTGTGATGTTTTTATCCTTTTTGGGCTAGATTACTGCGGATGATTGAATTATTGCAGGATGATTCGAGATTAGAAGAAAAATGCCCAAAAACAGAGCTAAAATGGAAGAATTCAAAAACCAGTCTCTGTCACACCCAGGGTGTGACAGTTTCTAGAAATCTGATCCTGGCCAACGAAATGTTCTGATTGGTGGAAACTTTCACCAACGTATTTTCCTTCAAATTGGCGTGTTTTTCATTGACAATGAAGAGCCCACACACTAGAAGAGTCCAAGATTGATAGATATTTGATTTTAGAGATTTTCTTGATTAAATTAATTATGGAAACTTATTAAATTATGTAATTATCCCTTTTTTAATCCCCCAAGTCATACAATTCATCATACACGCATATTCATCAGATTTTTTAGTCGACTTTTTCCTCTCTTCATCATCATCATCTTCTCCCATCCCCAAGAACAAGGATTTTTAGGGTTCAAGAAATTCAAGAACAAAGTTTTTTCGAGGTTTGATTATTTATGCAATACTTTGACGGTTTCTTTCTCTCCCTTTTCTCCTTTTCTTCATTTATTTATTCTTCTTGTCAAAGTATGTATTCTATGATTGAATCTTGGAATTTTGATATGGAACGTGAGTAGATATCAGTTTCTAGGATTATGAGGAACCCGGATATGAATATATGATGTAAAAACCCAATCTTTCCCTTGTTTTATGAATTTGATTCTTATAAATTGATTCTTGTGTGCTATTCTTGTTCTATTGTTGAAATTAATAGCCTGAGAGGGTGAATAATCGCAATTCTACGTAGAGAAATTATTCGATTAATTAGTGACCGAAAAAGTACTACTTAATTGATACTTTAGGAGACAAGAATTGAATCTAGGGTTTTATTAGAATGAAAATTTGGTAAAAACCTAGATGGCATGAAATTATGGTTCTTTAAGGGATCTAAATTCATTCTTCATCGTGGGAAACCGGGTGTAGTTTGAGTCTAGGTACAATCACGAAAATAATTCGAAAGAATGTTTTTGTGATAAAATTTGATAATTGTCTTTATAAGTGTAAAATTCGTATCTTGGGGGAAATATTGTTGGTAAGTCATATAGTAATTCTGTGGTGACTCCGAAATCCTAGAAATGCTTTTAAATTGGATCTCTACCTAAATCTTGAAGTTCTTGGGTCATAGTTGTACTTTCTTTATTTTGTTAAATTTTAGGATTTTTAGATAAAAACCTCCAAGATTTTGATTTGTCTAGCTAATATAAATCGGGAATTGTTTGGTGATTGACTACAAGTCCCTGTGGGATCGACATCCTAAGTACTACTCGATAAGCCGTGCGTTTGCGGTAGGATTTTGTGATTATCTATTGAAAATCACACATCAAGTTTTCTGGCGCCGTTTCCGGGGACTTCGGTGTCAACATCGAACTCGTTTTTGATTAATTAGACTAGACTTTTTATTTTATCTTTATTTTTTGTGGGTAATTGTGTTGTCCTTCTTTGGTTATCTTTTCCTCTTGTTTATGCGAAAATCTCGAAAAAAATTCTGACAATCTCTTTGAGTTAGATCCTGAAATTGAGAGAACTTTTCACAGGAGGAGAAGATTGTTTAAGCTGGAAACTGAGCAAGAAGAAACTAAGTCAAAAACAGAAATGGCTGAGAACAATAACAGGACCTTGAAGGATTACTCAGTGCCTACTGCACAAGGTTTACAGTCAGGGGTTGTGCAACCTACTATAGCTACAAACAACTTTGAACTGAAACCTACTCTAATTCAGATGATTCAACAAAATTCATTTGGGGGGTCGCCTGCGGAAGACCCTAATCTGCATCTAAAGGTCTTCCTCGAATATTGTGATACCCTCAAAGTGAACAACATCACTTCAGATCAGATCAGAACCATGTTGTTCAAGTTTTTCTTGAGAGATAAGGCAAGAGCCTGGTACCACTCCATACCACCAGGCACAGTGACTACTTGGGATCAACTCTCTTAGGCATTTTTAGCCAAGTATTTCCCTCCCTCTAAGACAGTTCAGCTGCGGAATCAGATTACAAGCTTCACACAGTCAAATGAATCCCTTTATGAAGCCTGGGAGAGGTTTAAAGAAATGTTGAGAAACTGTCCTCACCACGGGTTGGAGAAATGGCAACTAGTGCAGACCTTCTACAATGGGCTGGATTATAGAGATAGAATGGATATAGATGCTGCGGCAGGAGGTGAGCTTCATAACAAATATCCTGATGATGCATACAATCTGATTGAAGATATGGCAATAAACAGCTCCATGTGGTCTGGAAACAAAATGCCCAACACTTCAAAAAAGGAGGCAGGTAAGTATGAGGTAGACACTTTGACCCTTCTTTCTGCTAAAGTAGATGCTCTTAGCTCTAAATTTGATAAAATGAATGTGAGTGCTTTGAGCTATGCGTAGTACCTGTGAAGTTTGTGGTGTGATTGGACATACCGCTCCAGAATGTCAACTGCTTACCCAATCCCATGAGCAGGTTAATGCGTACAACACTTTCAACCAAAGGCCTGTCAATGATCCCTTCTCGAATACTTACAACCCTGGTCGGGGAAATCACCCAAACCTCTCATATAGAAACAACCAGAATGCAACATCGCAATATCCTCCGGGCTTCCAACCTAAGGCACCCAACCCATCTCCTCAAAAATCTAATCTCAAAATCTTGATTGAAACCCTCATGGCAAACCAAACCAAGAAAATTGAGGAGAACCAATTGATGATTTAGGCTCTAACAACTAAGGTGGATAGCTTGGCTACACACAATAAGATGCTAGAGAACCAAATTGCTCAACAAGCAGCTGCTTCCTCTAGTGCTCCCGGAATACTGCCAGGAAAACCTGAACTTAATCCTAGGGAGCACTGTCAAGCCGTCAAGTTGAGGAGTGGAAAAGAGTTGGAATACCCTAAGGTGATGAATAGTGAAAGCAAGGAGGGAGAGGTAGAGAAAGGTGGGACAGATGAGCCTATGGTAGAGGCCACCAAAGACAAAGAGCCAGAACCGGTGCCTAAATATATTCCCCCGCCACCTTATCAGCCACCGGTGCCTTTCCCACAAATATTGGCCAAATCAAAGCTTGATAAGCAATTTGGGAAATTCTTGGAGGTTCTAAAGAAGCTTTATATTAATGTCCTATTCACAGACGCCCTTACACAAATGCCCACATATGCTAAGTTTTTGAAGGAGATTCTATCCAATAAAAGGAAGCTAGAAGACCATGAGACTGTAGCTTTGACCCAGGAGTGTAGTGCTATCATCCAAAATAAACTACCTCCACAGCTTAAGGATCCAGGTAGTTTCTCCATTCCATGTGTAATTGGCAATATGGCTATAGATAAGGCTCTGTGTGACCTTGGAGCTAGTGTAAGTTTGATGCCCCACTCGATGTATAAGAAACATGATCTTGGTGAGTTGAAGCCCACAAATATCTCTTTGCAATTGGCTGATTGCTCCGTCAAATATCTGGTGGGTATCCTAGAAGATGTTCCCGTTAAAGTTGGCAAGTTTTATATACCAGGGATTTCGTAGTTCTTGAAATGGATGAGGATATCCATATTCCCATTATTCTTGGTAGACCGTTCCTTGCCACTGCTGGGGCTACTATTGATGTCAAGAATGGAAAGCTTACCTTGAGCGTAGGAGATGATAACGTTGAATTTAGTTTGCCTAATGCTCTCACTTGCTTTTCTGTTGAGAATGTTTGTTGTCGGATCGATTCTGAGGAACAATTATTGGAAAATGCCATTAAAGAGGGGTCAACTGATCCCGTGGAAGAGGAGATACCAAGTGAAGATGAGCAAGAGGATGGAAAAATTGATGATAAGTCCACTGAGGGCCAAGATTAGAAGAACGACGTTCTTCCACCTTTTGACTATGAGAGAGAGAAATTTGATGCTCAAGTTGACGCCCAATCTTGGGATGAGGATAAGGCCCCAAAGGTAGAATTAAAACAACTCCCACCGAACTTAAGGTATGAGTTTCTTGGAACCAATTCTACATATCCAGTCATTGTAAGTGCTAGTCTAAATGAGGAAGAAACTAAACAGTTACTTTCTTTACTTAGACGGTACCGCAAAGTGATAGGATATACCATCGATGACATCAAAGGAATCCACCCCTCCATATGCATGCATAGGATTTTGCTTGAGGACGATTACAAGCCTTCTATTGAAGGTCAAAGACGCTTGAATCCTACTCTGAAGGAGGTGGTGAAGAAAGAAGTGCTGAGGCTTCTAGCTGCGGGTATAATATACCCTATCTCTGACAGTGAATGGGTTAGTCCCACTCAGGTTGTACCTAAGAAGGGAGGGTTCACGGTAATAAAGAATGATAATGATGAATTAATCCCTTCAAGGTTGGTGACGGGTTGGCGCATGTGTATTGATTATAGAAAACTAAATAAGGCGACCAGTAAGGATCATTTCCCCCTCCCATTCATCGATCAAATGCTAGAGAGGTTAGCAAAGCACTCATTCTTTTGTTACTTGGACGGCTATTCGGGTTTCTTTCAGATTCCCATACATCCAAGCGACCAAGAGAAAACGACCTTTACATGCCCTTATGGCACTTTTGCCTATAGACGCATGCCTTTTGGTTTTTGCAACGCCCTCGCTACCTTTCAACGTGCTATGATGTCTATTTTTTCTGATTACATTGAGCATATCATGGAAGTTTTCATGGATGACTTCTCTGTGTATGGAACTTCATATGATTCATGTTTGAATAATTTATCTAAAGTACTACAAAGGTGTGCTGATGTTGATCTGGTCTTGAATTGGGAGAAGTGCCATTTTATGGTGCGAGAGGGAATTGTTTTGGGACATTTAGTGTCTGAAAGAGGTATTGAGGTAGACAAGGCTAAGATAGAAGTGATTGAGAAGTTGCCGCCACCTAACTCGGTTAAGGGAGTCACAGTTTCCTAGGTCATGCGGGCTTTTACCGTCGTTTCATTAAAGATTTTTCTAAAATATCTAAGCCTTTGACTAACCTTTTGCAAAAGGTTGTGGCTTTTAACTTTGATGCAGATTGTCTTGAGGCTTTTAACAGGTTAAATGAGGCATTAATTTCAGCCCCAATCATGCAAGCACCGGATTGGAACCTACCATTTGAAATCATGTGCGATGCTAGTGATTATGCGGTTGGGGTGGTTTTGGGTCAGCGAAAAGACAATAAATCTTATGCCATATACTATGCAAGTAGAACCCTAGACGATGCACAGGTCAACTATGCTACGACAGAAAAAGAGCTATTAGCAGTTGTCTTTGCATTTGAGAAATTCAGATCATATCTCGTGGGTTCCAAGGTAATTGTTTATACCGATCATGCTGCTATTCGGTATTTATTGAGCAAAAAAGACGCGAAGCCTAGATTGATTAGATGGATTTTGTTACTTCAAGAGTTTGACCTTGAGATCCGAGATAAGAAAGGTACTGAGAACGTCGTGGCGGATCACCTGTCAAGGTTGAGACAAGAAGGTGAGCAAGACGGCAAAGATGAGTTGGCCATAGACGATTCGTTCCCAGATGAACATCTTTTAGCCGCTTCTATACAAGACGCACCTTGGTATGCAGATTACGTGAACTACTTGGTTAGTGGAATTCTACCACCGGAATTGAGTCATCAACAAAAGAAGAAATTCTTTGCAGACTTGAAGTATTTCTATTGGGATGAACCGATGCTCTACAGAAAGAGTGTAGATGGCATATTCAGAAAATGTGTACCATAAGAGGAGGTTGCGGATATTCTACACCATTGTCATTCGTCATCATATGGCGGACATGCTAGCACCTCCAAAACTGCAGCTAAGGTTCTTCAATGCGGATTCTATTGGCCTAGTTTGTTTAAAGATACCCGGAAGTTTGTCTTGAGTTATGATAGATGCCAAAGAATGGGAAATATATCACGAAGGAATGAAATGCCCCTCAACAACATATTGGAGGTTGAGATCTTCGATGTGTGGGGTGTAGACTTTATGGGCCCGTTTACTTCATCATTTGGGAACAAGTACATTCTTCTTGCGGTTGATTACGTATCTAAGTGGGTCGAGGCTATTGCAACACCCACCAACGATGTGAGGGTAGTGGCCAAATTCTTTAAAAAGGTAAACTTTCCGCGATTTGGAGTACCACGTGTACTTATCAGTGACAAAGGTACACATTTTATAGAGCATAAGTTTGAGAGCCGTATGAAAAAGTATGGAGTGAACCATAAGCTTAGAACGGGTTACCATCCACAGACTAGTGGACAAGTCGAAGTTTCGAATAGGGAGATTAAGACAATTCTTGAGAAAACAGTAAATCCATCAAGAAAGGATTGGTCTTTAAGGTTGGATGAAGCACTGTGGGCCTACAGAACGGCCTACAAAACCCCCATTGGTATGTCACCGTTTCGTTTGGTGTATGGGAAGCCGTGCCACCTTCCAGTTGAGCTTGAGCACAAAGCACATTGGGCTATAAAAGCATTTAACTATGATTTCAAGGAGGCAAGTGAAAAGAGGCTACTTCAATTGAATGAGTTGGATGAGGTAAGGCACGATGCATACGATAGCGCTCGCATCTACAAGGAGAAGACAAAGCTATGGCATGATAAACACATCTTGAGGAGAGAATTCCATGAAGGTGATAAGGTTTTGTTGTTCAACTCAAGGTTAAAACTCTTTCCCGGGAAGTTACGGACAAGATGGTCCGGTCCCTTCACTGTGATAATGGTCTTTCCTTATGGCTCCGTTGAAGTCCGTAGCGATTCCGGTGATGCTTTTAAGGTCAATGGCCAAAGATTAAAGCATCACATTGCAGGAGAACCCGTCGAGACGAGAGTCGTGTACCTGGACTCTCCATCTGCAAACCCACTATGAATTGAACAGGGGTCGAGCTAATGACCTTAAACAAGCGCTTATTGGGAGGCAACCCAAGTATTTTTTTTATTTTATTTTTTATTTTATTTTTTCTCTTATTTTTATAGGATTTGTTTTGGTGAGGTCGTGTCTGTGTCTGTTTTGCAGAGAGATGGATGTGCGCAAGTGGTTATTGAAGACTCGTGCATGCGGAGAAACAAAAGAGTTTTGAAGAATGGAAGATCATGCCTAGGACGTGATTAAGGACCATGAGTGTGGTATCGAAAAGGAGAAGAAAATTCTTGGCCATAAATTAGATTTTGTCACACCGAGGGTGTGACGATGATCATCACTATGATGGAGAAGAGGAGAAATTGTGGAGACATAAACCAGTCTGTGTCATACCCAGAGTGTGACACACACATTTTCTCTTTAAAAAAAAAAAAGTCGAAAATCAGTAGCTATCACACCTTGGGTGTGATGGTGGCTGGTTTTTTTTTATCACTTTTTCTCTTTAAAAAAAAAACGAAAAAAAATCCCAAACCCTTTTGCCCGTCCCAGCATATACCACATATCCCATTTTACTTATCTTTATTATTATTACTATTATATTATTTTATTTTTTTTTCTTTTTCTTTCTACCTTTTTCCTTCTTCTTTTCTACCCTTCCCCCCATCGTCGTACAGCAGAGCATCGCCCCCTCTCCATCACCCCCTTCATCAAATTTTTCTTCTATTCTCCTTCTATTTTATTTTCTTTTACCATCTTTTGTCTCCACCTTACAACTCCACTTCACCTCTTCTACATCATGGGCAAAGCTATGGATTTTAAAGGTGTCACACCCAAAGCCAAGCCACCAAGGAAAGGACCACCACACAAATCCGGTGACATCGTCGGAGCTCCGATTAAGGTACCTTTTGGCTCATCTATTGCTTCTAATTCTGTTTTTTCGTCCTCCCCACCCCCAAACCCTCCCCCAAACCGTGAAACCCACCCCCCACCATCGGAAACAGCCAATCCCACCGGTCCCAGCCCCTATTCCGCCGGTCAACTCCCCAATTCAGCCGGTCAACCGCCCCTTCAACACAATACATCCAAAACTTTCACCACCACCTCCTCTCATGAACCTATTAGCCAAAACTCCACCACTCCCACCAAAAACAATCTAGCCACCCGAAAAAATCCATCTTGACTTGCCACTCATCCACCTAAGCCTACAAGTACCTCGAAAATTGCTTCTCCACGTGGCCAAAAGCGTAAACATGATGATGCACCTTCTTCAAACTCTAAGTCCAAAGCAAGTGCATCAAAAGTTGACCAACCACTCTCCAAGAAGTCAATGACGTCCAATCCATCTACCAAGAAGCCCACCCATCCCCCCTCGGGACCAAACAAAGAAAAATCACAAACGGTGTTACCCACACAATATGCGGATCCATTTGTATTATCTACTTTGGGTATGGTTTCGGATTTTGAATGGCTATGTACGCGATTGGGAATCACTAAATTAATGACGACTCATTGGCCCACTTATGTCGAGCTCACACTTAGTTTTCTTGAAAATTTTACTTGCCAAATCACGAGGGGTGTGTAATGTGACGAGGGTCACATTACTTTCACTATCTTTGGTGTGGACTATGCACTTACTTTAGAAGAGTTTGCTTCCATTTATGGCTTATCTTTCAAGGGCCCTCGGAGTACCATTCACACCATTCACGAGGACTCCTTTCGAGAGAATTTATTTTGGACACAACTCACCACACATAAATCATTTAAAGTCCACCTTCATCGTTCTAGCTCTATTGTCCATCCATGACTCCGTTACTTTATGCGGGTATTAGCCAACACAGTTTTTGCACGGGGTGAACTTGATAACTCACAGAGATTGGATGAATTATTTTTCTTATGGAGCGCTTATAATCCCCTTAGTGCTTGCATAGCTGCATTCTTGGCTCAACAATTCAAGAGTATTGTGACTTCCAAGCCCAAGATTATCCGTATTGGAGGCTTGATCAGACCTATAGCCGAGCACTTTCACATTCCCTTGGATGGCCTTCACATTCCACCGGGCACCAACACCCTTAAGCTCGGCACCTGTGTTGCTATGCATATTATTCATGAAACCCCATCTGTCTACTGTGTCAAGTATGACGATGACCATGTATTTCCACTACCCTATTCCGAGGAATACTCCATTCGTGATCCAGCTAACTGGAAGCGGCCCTATGGATTGTCTTGCTTCGCTTCCTACCGGGCCTGCTGAGGAGACTGCAGCTACTGAGGTTGATCCTATTGATGTCCCGGCTATATTATACAATCCTTCTATCGAGGCGGGACCTTTTACACCTCATCCACCGGTTGCGCCTTCCACTGATGTACTTGGACAGCTTCTTGCCACTCAAAGACCACATGCGATGCGAGCAAAGCTACACATTCGACTATCTTGACGACAACGGCCCCGGCTTCAGACACTGACTGACATGGTGGCAACAGTGCTTTCACGATCTGCTCCTTCGGGTCCACCTGACCCCCCACCACAGTGATTCGGTGAGTCTTTCCCCTTACCCCGCTAGTTTTTATTTTTGGTAAATTGAGGACATTGTACGCTTTAAGTGTGGGGAAGGGTCAATTGCGCACGTATCTTTCTACTCTGCAAAATTGATGTTTCTATTTAGAGTCTTAGTCGGTGTCAGTCGAGTCAGCGTCGTTTTGTATTGATGGTTTTGGTGATCACACATAGCTACTTTAGATGAGATTTGCAATGCATGAAAATATATATAGTTTGTTCTGACAAGAGAAATGCATGACATGGAGTGAAAAATCCTTTTTAGAATATCATGTTTACAAGTGACATTATTTTCTTTTGGAAACAATAGAGTCCGAGTGAATAGACAAATAACCCGGTGAGGTAATTTTTCGGCCATATGACTGACCACTTCAGTCTCACCTTAAATTTGTGCGTATTTTCTCTTCCTTGGATTTGTTCCTTTAGAACTTGTGTTGAGTCTTGTTGATGTTTCCTTGGTATGTGCAAACACGTAGAAATGATTGAGGCATTCGTTTCTACTTTCCACCACATTATATACCTTATACCTTTTGAGCCTTAATCTTTACTACACCTTTTTCCCACATTACCTTACTTCACTACATCATACACTAAACAACCCAAAAAAGAGGTAGCCCAATTCCATTCACCCAACCTTAGAACTAATTGGAGCACGTGGCTATCAAATTTCTTGTACTTAGTATGTAATGATCAAGCTTGGGGGAAATCCATATTGGTACTATTTGTTTGTTTCTTAGTTTGAAAGAAAAAAAAAAAAGAGATGAAAAAAAAAAAGAAGAAAATAATCAATAAAGGAGGTAATCTAAAAAAATAACCTCCTAAATCTTATTTTCTATTGCTTAGTAATAAAGAGGGAGTTGTATCATTATCCTCCCAAAAGTAGAGAAATTATCCTTTGTATTTAATTTTGTTTGGAATAAAGCGTTGGGCCCCCTTGCACTTGTATGACGTTGAAGTTTGTTAGTCATGTGTTTTGCTAGTTCTAATGGTTTTTGCCATCTCTTATACCTTTTCCTACACCTATCACCATTTTTTTTCTACTTGGGTTATTCTCACTTACCGTCCTTTTTACCAAAGACCTTATGATTTATGTGTTGCACAATGCCTCGGTGATTGATATGAGACGATATACAAGCATATAGTAGGACATTTTCAATGGAATGAGCTTGAGAGTTTAGTCACCTCACAAATATTGAGCGTTGAGTGATTTATCCCGTGAGGGTCTATCTTCTTGGTCTATGTTGTTTCCCATTGACAATTTTCGTTACTTTTTGCTCCTGATATGATAAGAAGGATTCGTTAGTCTATGTCTTGTGTTTTGAATGCCGGAATGAATTTTATTAATGCTCGTGTGTTGTACATCTTTGTCTATTGTTATGTCATGTGTGATCTTCTTAGTCCGTCTCGTCTTGAGTCTTTTTGTTTGCTTGGGGACAAGCAAAGTCTTAAGCTTGGGGGAGTGATAAGTTCCTAAAAAGTCGAATAATTCTAGATGTTTTGGACTCAATTTGGTGTCATGTGTTGTTATTTTGTGATGTTTTTATCCTTTTTAGGCTAGATTACTACGGATGATTGAATTATTGCAGGATGATTCGAGATTAGAAGAAAAATGCCCAAAAACAGAGCTAAAATGGAAGAATTCAAAAACCAGTCTCTGTCACACCCAGGGTGTGACAGTTTCCAGAAATCTGATCCTGGCCAACGAAATGTTCTGATTGGTGGAAACTTTCACCAACGTATTTTCCTTCAAATTGGCGTGTTTTTCATTGACAATGAAGAGCCCACACACTAGAAGTGTCCAAGATTGATAGATATTTGATTTTAGAGATTTTCTTGATTAAATTAATTATGGAAACTTATTAAATTATGTAATTATCCCTTTTTTAATCCCCCAAGTCATACAATTCATCATACACGCATATTTCATTAGATTTTTTAGTCGACTTTTTCCTCTCTTCATCATCATCTTCTCCCATCCCCAAGAACAAGGATTTTTAGGGTTCAAGAAATTCAAGAACAAAGTTTTTTCGAGGTTTGATTATTTATGCAATACTTTGACGGTTTCTTTCTCTCCCTTTTCTCCTTTTCTTCATTTATTTATTCTTCTTGACAAAGTATGTATTCTATGACTGAATCTTGGAATTTTGATATGGAACGTGAGTAGATATCAGTTTCTAGGATTAGGAGGAACCCGGATATGAATATATGATGTAAAAACCCAATCTTTCCCTTGTTTTATGAATTTGATTCTTATAAATTGATTCTTGTGTTCTATTCTTGTTCTATTGTTGAAATTAATAGCCTGAGAGGGTGAATAATCGCAATTCTACGGAGAGAAATTATTCGATTAATTAGTGACTGAAAAAGTACTACTTAATTGATACTTTAGGAGACAAGAATTGAATCTAGGGTTTTATTAGAATGAAAATTTGGTAAAAACCTAGATGGCATGAAATTATGGTTCTTTAAGGGATCTAAATTCATTCTTCATCGTGGGAAACCGGGTGTAGTTTGAGTCTTGATACAATCACGAAAATAATTCAAAAGAATGTTTTTGTGATAAAATTTGATAATTGTCTTTATAAGTGTAAAATTCGTATCTTGGGGGAAATATTGTTGGTAAGTCATATAGTAATTCCGTGGTGACTCCGAAATCCTAGAAATGCTTTTAAATTGGATCTCTACCTAAATCTTGAAATTCTTGGCTCATAGTTGTACTTTCTTTATTTTCTTAAATTTTAGGATTTTTAGATAAAAACCTCCAAGATTTTGATTTGTCTAGCTAATATAAATCGGGAATTGTTTGGTGATTGACTACAAGTCCCTGTGGGATCGACATCCTAAGTACTACTCGATAAGTCGTGCGCTTGCGGTAGGATTTAGTGATTATCTATTGAAAATCACACATCAGATAAGTTCCTAATAAGTCGAATAATTCTAGATGTTTTGGACTCAATTTGGTGTCGTGTGTTGTTATTTTGTGATGTTTTTATCCTTTTTGGGCTAGATTACTGCGGATTATTGAATTATTGAAGGATGATTCGAGATTAGAAGAAAAATTCCCAAAAACAGAGCTAAAATGGAAGAACTCAAAAACCAGCCTCTGTCACACCCAGGGTGTGACAGTTTCCAGAAATCTGATCCTGGCCAACGAAATGTTCTGATTGGTGGAAACTTTCACCAACGTATTTTCTTTGATAATGGCGTGTTTTTCAATGCAAAAGAGGAGTCCACATACTACAAGAGTCCAAGATTGATAGATATTTGATTTTAGAGATTTTCTTGATTAAATTAATTATGGAAACTTATTATATGATGTAATTATCCCATTTTTTATTCTTTTTAAGTGGTACAATTGATCATTCACGCCTTCTTGATCAGATTTTGGGGCGACTCTTTTCCTCTTTTCTTCATCATCATCTCTCATCCCCAAGAACAATGATTTTTAGGTTCAAGAACGAGGCTTTTTCGAGGTTTGATTATTTATGCAATACTTTGACTGTTTCTTTCTATCTCCTTTCTCCTTTATTCTATTTATTTATTTTTCTTGTCAAAGTATGAATTATATGGTTGAATTGTAACGCCCCGTTGATGAGAGTCAACTTTACTATGCTTCGGTGCATGTTTTAAGCCCCATTTATGACACTTTCGGCTTATTTTGGGTAGTTTTAGACCGTTTATAGGGAAAAATCGCATTGAGCACTCACTTTGAGGTAAACCGTCACATAGATGGAAAAACTCACCATTTTACGGTATTTTGACCCTTTTTCGAGCCCTAGTTATCTTGCGGAGTTATGCTCGGTATGTGTTTGAATGTTGTGATGCAGGATCTAGGTGAGTTATGAGCCCGGAAGTTAAGGCACGAGGCTTAGAAAGACGAAACCGAAGCCCGGGAATGGAAAAATTGATCAAAAATAGTTGTTGCTTTTATCATATGTGCACTTCATCAGCCATTTTATCCCGGATACAAGCATTTTCTGGACTTGCAGTATTCATGAAAGTTGTAGACAATTTAATGTGCTTTGCAACGCATTTTGAATCACTCAAATCGGAGCTCTACACGCAAAGATATTGCCAGATTAGTGAAGGTGTATCTGTCCAGGAATTTTGGCGCGCGCCGAAAACTTTGGGGCGCGCCAAGTTGGAACAGAGAGTTACCAGAGTCACTGAAGCATTTTTGGGGCGCGCCAAAATGACTTTTCCTGCACATTTTTGGAGAATATAGATACCACTTGCACATATTTTTTAGGGATTGGACACACACTTTTACACTTCGATTTTTACACTTTTCTCCCCTTTAGGTCGAATTCTTCCCCTCTTCTTCCCTAGATTCACTCTTTCATCATCTTTTACTTAAATTAAACACAATCTAGCTTAGATTTTAGATAAAGCTTCTTCTTTAATCTTGGATTTTCTGAATTTTGGGTCTTCTTCTTCACCAATTGACATGGGTGTTGGAAAAGTTTGATGTAAACTCCGATTCTCTACGACTTTGGTAATCAATTTCAGTTTCTCTTTCTTTTATGGATTTAATTTTATCTTTGATTGTTGTTCTTAGTTTTACTATGAGTAGCTAAACTTTTCATAGCCAAATTATGTGAAAATTGAAGAAATCACCCTCTAATTGATGAAATTGGGAATGGGTAGTGTTTAATTGTTGTTATATTGACGAATTCATGTCTTAAAACTTGTTATCAATGCTTGAATTAGCTTGTACACCTAGTTCATGAACAAACACACCACTTTTATAAATGTATGTTACGAAGGGGTGTGGGAAAAGGGGTTTTAAGATCATTCTTTATAATCAACTGAGTTGTTTAGTTTGATTAGGGAGTGAGGTTCAATCGGTTGTGAAATCGGGCAACTCTAGCGCGTTAATCTTGTTTCGGTCAATTAAATTCTTAAAGGCGGACTGTTGAACCGGGCAAAGGGTGTTCGATTGTTGTATGCGTCGTACACTAGCTTAGGAGTTTGCACCAATGAATGAGTCGATATAAGTAGAGGTTGGTAGGTTGGTTAATCCCATTCCTGAGCTAATCGATTGGAGGGGTGAAAGTAATCAATTGGATCATAGTTTGGCTATGTCTCTTTCTCTCTTTAGTATCCTTAGTTTATATTTCGTTTTAGTGTAATTGAACTTGAAACATCGTGGTTGACCTAAACTAAATCCGAAGACGGCTTTGATACTCGATTGATTCCTCGTGGGATACGACCTTGCTCACCTCTATAGTGCTTCCGACCCGGTACTCTGCCGGTTAAGGTTGGTCGTTACTATTTTGGTCATAAAGTTTTCTGCCCGGACACCGAGTCCTTATCCGGAAAAGGAACGTTCGGCACGTATAAAATAAAAATAAATTCACTTCATACGTAAGCCTCTACTACGTCGTATCAAAAATAAGCAAACGGAAGCAAAAGACTCGGGTATAAAAATTTCAACAACCAAGAATAGAAATGAAATCTAAAGGTGAAAATGTAACGTATTACATTTAAGGAAAAAGTACGAAATCCAAAAGGAATGTAACGGTACTACAAGTCTCGAAAGACCAAAAGTCTAAAACAATCCATTAAAGAATAAGGAAATGAATAAATGTAAACTCTTCAATGAAGCGTCTTCAAACGTCATCATCGAACTCCTCCTCGAAAACTTTATCTACCTGTTCGTCTTCTCACCCCCAAACACATAGAAAACATGCATTTGAGGTAAGTACAACGTACTCAATAAGAAAGAGAAGCTATGACATCAACTATAATTTATAAAGTAAAGATAATTAAAAGCTTAGTTGATTACATGTGACCGACTCAATCTAGGGTTCATCTCATGTCCATCAACATGAATTGACTAACCGTTTCTACTTAACTTATCTATGTTACAACCGCACTCAAGGGCACTACGCATATCCAGGCTGGGAACATATTAGTGGATCACACCAATATCCACGAAGTCTAAAAAAGGTAGACTTCGATAGTACGCACACCTCAGTGGAGTCCCTCCGCACTTAGGGTTTTTTTGACCTATGGAGTTCTTCCACCTTCAGAGGTAGCACACACATCACGATATAGACTGGTGCCTATCCAAGAGAGACAGGTTGTTTAATCTTTTACTAGTCAAGTACGTATTTTATTAAGATGATTAACTAACCACCTAAGTGTTTTCAATTAATCTCCCTCACACTAACTACTCTCTTCCTAGACCGCTAGACACTAACAAGACCTAGCATTTACACAGACATTGATGAATGCTAATTCATCAAAGCACAAGCCTATCATGCCCTTCCGACGGATCCGAACTTCAACTCCCTTTAAGAGTACATTCGGTGTTTTAACTGAACGAATCAGAAGTTCAATTCAGGCTTGTTCAAGCTTATACTATTTAATATATCATATATAAAGGTTTCATAAAGCTAAATCATGCTTATAAGGCTGAACAACAACCAACAAAGGAAGAATGACAAAACAAACTAGACGCCCGTCTGAACCTTATTGGACGCCCGTCCACTATACCCAGGCGCCCGTCCTCCCAAAACAGTTTCAATCCTGAATGTAAAACAACACTTCAAACGCCCGTCCAGAAAAGCCAGACGCTCTTCCGAAATGTGCCCCAAGTAGACGCCCGTCCAGAGAGGCCAGACGCTCGTCCACCTGGGTTTTCCCAAAAATGCTAAGATCAACGAAACTCGATTTGCTGCACCGTTTCTAACATAATTAGCATCGAATTAAACCCAGAAAGACGTAGAAACTATATCCAGTCAACCGTAGCATCTGTGATCCTTCGATCAACATATAACACATATTTTGCTAGCATCTACAAGTCTCCAAATCACAATCTAAACTTTACGGATTATAACCAAAATCATAGGAAGAGTTTCTTACCTAATTGCTGCTCCAAAACAGATCCAAACAGCCTCAGAAAATCTGCAGTCCTTCCAACAAACTGATGTCCAACCGTCGCCCTTCTCACAATGATTCCAAATCTTCCGTCTGATCTGAAAACGGTTAAGCTTTGCCTCAGAAATCACGAAAACTATCCAAGCCCTATTTTTTTCTCCTCAAAGCCGCAGAGAAGGAGATGAAAACTGAAATTCTGATTTGTGTTTAGGTTATGGGATTAAAGTGTGTTAATTTTCCTTAAATACCAATTCCCAATTAAATCCCTTTTTCCTTAAACACCCTTAATTACCAAAATTCAGAATAATCCTTTAATTATATAAACCTATACTCGAAAATT